>QLOD02000001.1:5548783-5589061 GCA_003260245.2 Sideroxylon spinosum | reverse complement strand
AACGGCTATAAATTTGCCACGTTGGAGTTTAGGATGTGCAAGTGGAAGGCATGAAAGAGGACAGCTGACATTCGCTCTTCAAATCTGGGGAGGAAAGTAGCAATTTCTCAAAGGGTCGGGGAAGCAAAGGAATTAAGCAAAGATATATGCTTTCATCGTAGACAAGCCTTTTCTCAACAGTGAACTAGCAAATCTTGCGAAAAATAATTGCGGTTGATGCGCATTGAAGTTACTTGCGAATAATAATAATACATAGCAAATCTTGGTTCCATATTGCAAATCAAGGGAATCAAGTTTTCGAGCCTTTTCTATCTTTTGTACCTCTTTCATAAAAACAAAACTAAAGAGAAGAAAAATATTGTAATTTTTCTTTCCTTTGCACTGAAATAAAAAATAAATAAATATATACATTGGGAAATTGTAGACATCTGCAATTTGAACACAAAAAGGGAAATATTTGTGTTGGGGATACTCACCCACTTATCAATATAGGATTATCCATGAGTCAATCTTCTCTCTTATTTGTTATTGTACTAGGGTTTACCCCGTGTCTAAAGGTACGAGTTCCTTCCTCCTCCTCTCTCTCGTTGCGACATGTTATACATGTCACATCTGAATGAGTTATCTAAAGTCACGAGTCCCTTTCTCTCCCTCTCTCTCTCGCTTCGTCATGTCATACATGTCACATCCGAATGAGTTATATTGTATAATAGATTGTTATCCGTTGATATACTTATTTTATACTTACCTTTCTTCACTATTGTTAATAAAAAGAGAGAGATCTGGGCATATGAGAGAAATAGAGAGAGAGCTGTGCATGTAAGGTTGTTGGGTTTCGTAATGTCTAGATACAGAAAGAAAAAAGGTAGAGAGTCTATGTTTATATTCCCACCATTATTCATACATAGTGGAGTTGTATTTTTCTACCCGAGAATTTAGTCCAAGAGGGTTGAACCACATATATTATTGTATTTTTATTTCTCTCTTTATTTCGCTTTATTTTCTTATTAATTCGACAAGAAGCCTTGTTACAAGACATATCCATCAATGCTATGGTAATGGTTGACGAATTGAGAATAAAATATGCAAAGTAATCAAATTATAATTTTTTTTTTTTTTTGCACAATCTTTTTATTTTTGGTTATAACAATTAAACTTTGTTTATTTTTGCTCAAGTTACAATCGAACGCATCAACAAAACAAATCAATATTACAAAGAAATGCCACGTGTCAATCACACATGATGAATACATAATATTTTTCATTAATCAATTTGATGTAAGAAGTATATTAAAATTTAGCTTTATATATAAAATGTTGACCGAAACAATTGAAAGTGTATTTCTTGAAATAAGATCTGATATAAAGAATAAAGGTATAAAATATAATTTATCCTAAAATATAATTTACTTCCTTTCCTCCATTATATTTTCCCACATTGTATCAAGAAAATACAGTTATAAATTGAAATTAGAGTTGATCCAATTGATGCACCCAATTGTAATATTATGAAATATTTATTGATAAAAATAAATTTTAAATATATCATAAATTATTTCCATAAAGATACTTTTTTGTGGGGTGGGAGGGTTTATGTTGCCAAAATCAATTTGCTTGAAATGGACAGGAGACCATTTCGGCTCCTTCCCTACTCAATTAATTAGGAGCGTTTGGCAAACTACATATATATATATATATATCTAATTTTTTCCTACCTTTTTCAATTTGTTTCAATCAAAATTTTTCACATATAAATTTTTTTTGTTATAAAAATTAGCCATTCAAACAATACCAATGACTTCGGAAATAACTCCATTCGCTATCCCTATAATGTCGAAAGAGCTCCGAACAATCCAAAGATGGTGTCACTTTTTGGACAGATATTTTGCCACTTGCCAAGATTGAAGGAAAAGCCGTAATGGAGAAAAGTGCTGCATTCCTTGTTTTACTCTCAACTCACACGACTGCTGTTTTGGTTGCTCACCCAACCAGAGTTCTCTTTGGCTTATATTCTAATATTAGACTATTAGGAATCACATGTGATTAAAGGTATAAAAATATGATTTAATTGGTAAATAATTTAAATATAAATTTATAATACAAACTTACTTGAAAAATTGTAAAAATAATTTATAAAAATAAAAATCATTAACTAAAAAAGATTAAAGTATTTATATAATATTTAATAAAGATGAAAAATTTTATTATCATAGTTTTGAAATATTGATTTAAAAATTTTTATAAAAAAAATATTCAATAAAATATGAAAAAATTAAGAGAGCGTTTATATGTGAAGTGACCAAAAAGATAACTAGATTAGAAAGGAAAATAAAAAATAATCCCGACTATTGAACAAATCCAGTAGTCAAAAATATTTCAAAATTAAATTCTTTAACTATGACACAAAGAGTGTAAAAATGTATATATTTAAAATTTTAAGTATATTGAAATTGAATTTTCAATTTAAATAAATGAGAAATTTTTAACGAAAATTAAATTTTAAATAGTATTTTTACAACTTTGTCTAATAGGCATTCATATAAAAAAATTTTAAAAAAAAATTATGAAAAAATATTCAATAAAATATGGAAAAAGAAAGAGTGTGTATTTTCATGTAAAGTGACCGATAAGACAACTAAAATAGAGAGAAAAAGAAAAATAGTCCTAACCATTAAGTAAATCTAACAGTTAAAAATATACTAAATTTAAATTCTCTAGTTTGCTTAAATTAAATTTTAATTTATTTATAAAAATTAATTATTCTTATTTATTTAAAAAAATATTTCAAAAAGATTAAAAGTTGTTCCGCCAAACCCATATTGTCTTCAAAAGAAAAAAATCTTTTTAGAACCTTTTTAATCCAAGCTGAGTTTACACATAAAATGCCCAATCTACACATTAAAATAAAATAAATCTTATCTCAGTTTGTCTCGAAAAATATATATATATTTTTGCCCCAAACCCAACCACCCTCTCTCTTTTCCTCTCATTTCCCTCTCCTCTTCTTCTCTTTTTCCTCTAACATCATGTAAGACAACTGTCCTATCATAGATGTATTTTATTATACAGATTATCAAATATTAAAATATTAATTTTATACATAAAAAATATTCAACAAATATATGGGAATGTGAAGAACTATTATTTTCATGTGATGTGACCGAAAAATCAAACATAGTAGAGAAGAAAAGAAGTAATCTTGGTCATAAATTTTACAATTGTAAAAATCTCAAATTCCAAATTTTAACATTTCTTATTATATGAATGATACAATATATGTAAAAGTATATGTATTTAAAACTTAAGTTTTAAACAAATTAAAATTGAAGTTTAAATATATTTTTTAAATAAAAAAATTTAGTTGACATCGTCTAATAGGTACAATTGTTTAGTAAATGTGTATAATTTTATTATTTAATACAAATAATTCAAAACCGTAACTACATTAAAAAAATTCAAAATAATTAAAACAGTTTACAATGTTTAATGGTTAAAAATTTCTAGAATGGTTAAAAAAATTATTTTCAAAATTAAAACATCACCCGACCACGAGAAACCAACTTTTGAATCTCAACAAACTCAGCCACGTGTTTTATTAGATAGAATAATTTAAAATTTAAATTTTAAAGATATTAAAATTTAAATTTAAATTTAAATTTAAATATTTTTTAATAAATTTTAAATTAAATTAAAAGTTAAACATATTTTTTAAATAAAAAATTTAGTTGAATTTGTCTAATAGGTTAATTGTTTAATTAATAAATATGTCAAATTTTATTCTTTATTATAAATATTATCAATTTTCTTAAAATTTTAATTTAAAAACTTTTTGTAAGTAAAAAGTATTAAGAAATATATGAGAATAGTGAAAAATTATATTTTCACGTGAAGAGACAACTAAAGTAAAGACAAAAACAAGTAATCTTCGTCGTTGAACAAATCCAGCAGTTGAAAAAATTTCAAATTTTTAATTTTAAATTTTCTTATTATATAAATGATACAAAGAATATAAAAGTGTATATATTTAAAATTTAATTTTAAGCACATTAAAATTGAAATTTTATTTAGATGTTTATTTTAATAAAATTTTAAAGAAAATTAGAGTTTAAATATATTTTTTAAATACAAAATTTAGTTTAGGTATTCATACATTATTTAATAAATGCGTACAACTTTATTATCTATTATGAATATTATCAATTTTTTTAAATATTAATTTAAAATTCAAAAAATGTTTTAAAAAAAAAGTAAACCTAATCATTGAATAAATCTAACGATTAGAAATATATTAATGTCAAATCAATAAAATATAATGTTATATAGAAGTAGAAAGAAAAAGTTGTGACGGATTGTTAAATTCATATTTATTAATTTGAGTTTCATGTGAATCAATGATTGTCGATTTAATAATGGTGAAACTTTAATGACGTATGAAAAAATGTTAAAAAAATAATCAATTTTTATTTATTTTTAATATAAAAATATAATAAAACTTGAATTGTAAGTGTTAAAATTTGAAGTCACCTAAAATTTGAATTGAAATAATCCCGTCCAATCAGAAGTTTAACTTGATCATTTCGTTGACAATGAATAAAAAAAAACATGATGAAAAATAGTAAACTCGATGATTCTAATACAATTTGTTATTATTATAAAATTTTACGGGACTGTAATGAAAAAATCTACTACATAAAGTGCAGTAAAAATGAATGATCATGACTTGTAAAATGAGTGGTCATGATTTGATTACATTTAATTTAATGATTTTAATTTAATTTAATTAAAATTAATTTCAAAGTAAAAGTAGAAATTAAAAAAAAATTTGATTAGAATACAATTAAATACAATCAAATCATGACAGATTTTTTCATTGCACTCTTTGCAGTGGATTTCCTCGTTGCAATCCCTGTAACCCATTATTATAAATCATTCATTATAATCGAATGATTGATTGAAGTACAGTCTGTGAATAAAAAATTATGAGAATTTTTGTAACTGGTAATTAAAAAGTCTTTTTTTTGTTTTTTCAAACTTGTGAATTAAAGTGGAATTACACTAAAAAAATGAGAATAAAGATTATCATTTTACGATGAGTGAAGGAGTGTAGTTGATTTTTTATAGCATCAAGAACTGTCTCCGAGATAACCCCCCATTGAACTCCGTTAATTCAATCTGAAAATGGTATGTGAACGTTTCTTGATTAGAAACTAAAGTTAGCAGCTGCTTTAACATTAAAGAAGACCCACGTTGTGGGGTATATAATCGTGGTATATATAATACATATAGGTTGGTAGGAAATGAATGTTTGACTGGAAAGAAGCTGAATCTTTGATTTGATTTGTTGGTGATTAAAAACTGACACCAACAAATTATGGTGCCGAAGCAATTTTTAAGTTAAATCTATCGATTTTTAAAATTTGAATATTTGATAAAACATCAAAATTTTACATTATTAATATTCGGCAAAAATAAGTTGTCCAATTCAGAAGTAACTAAAATTTTTATGAAATATACAAAAAAAAAAAAAAATTTGTCAGAAATTTATTAAAAAAATTATTAAGAATTGTCAAAAATTTTATCAAATATTAAAAATTACTACTTATTTTACTAAATCTACCAAAATTTTCAAACCCACCCAACAAGTGAGAGCTTTGGAGCCCAAGATTAGAGTGAGCTTTTTTCTTTTACCTTTTCAAAAAATTTAATCAAAATATATTATCAGAGAATGTGGCTGTGACATTTAATGAATTTAGGTTTTTATTATGATAAGGGCAATGTTTATTTTTACATTACAGAAAATTTTATTAGAATAATGTATGGTATTTATGAGTTTATTATTTTAAAAGCATAAATTCATGCAAATATAATTTGTTACACCTATGTCTATGTCATTGTCCTTTGACTCAACTTTTTCTTGCTATATAATATAAAATAATTTTTCTAAAAAATAAGAAAAATATCTATTTCTATAAAAAAAAAATTTATTAGAATTAGTTGTCAGAGCAATAAAATAATAAAAAAAATTTAATTAAAAGTAACTTCATAATTAATTTTATTAAACTGATAAATATACAAAAGATATAATCATTTTTATTATTTATTTTAATAAATTTTTATGATAGGATACTCAAAAAATAAATAAACGTCCTGTTTGGCAAACAAAAAAAAAAAAATCAAAAGTTATAAAAAAGTTTGTATTTTTTTAATTAAATTTTACCACATATTAATTTTATATTAAATTTTTATATTTTTACTATACTTTGGTTAACATTTTCCAACAAACAATTCCAAAATAAATCATAAAGAGGTTTGGAAATTTGAAGACAAGTTGTACTAATTTGAGAGAGAGAGAGAGAGAGAGAGAGAAGCTGGGCCTGAGGTGCCAGTGCATTATGACAAGGATCTGATATGGCTCAACCAAGCAGGGGAAAGCAAGAAGCACTGGGACTAGCTAATTGTTAATGGGAAGCGTGAGAACTGTTGCTACTATTACCCACATCGACAATTTACTAGAAAAGAAAAGTGGTGGCTGACAATGTCAGCTCACAAACCTTGAAAATTATCTCATTTCAATTCGGCAGTTTTAAATGTATTTATATTTTTTAATTAAAAAAATATAAATATATTTAAACTGTTATAATCTTCAAATACGAGTTGGCAAATTACTACTTTAGCTTTCCTAAATCTTAAAAAAAATGAATGTCATTATTATATAAAGATTTATAAGGATTTTTTAAGTTTTTATTAAGTTTGAAGATTCCTATATCATATAGAATTTTAAAAATAGTAGTTTAAAAAAAAAAGGGAATATGTATATATAATTTTGAGAAATAAAAAACAGAAATAGTTTTAACTCCGAAAAGAAAATCATAAAGATGGGATATGAATTGTTTCCAAGAAATTGGTATCTAAAAAGAGGAGAATCGTGTTAATGGGATTTTCTTAGAGGATTTCTAAAGCTAAATGTGGCTAAGTAGGGCAGTAGTGGATTTTTCCAAATTTGTAGTGCTGTTGGAATATAAATCATCTAAATTTCATTTTTTAAGTTTCATTTGTTTTAATGTAGAATATTTATTGAAAAATACATTTATTATATTTTTAAATAATATTTTTTTAAGTATGAATAAAAAATATTTTATTTTTCAAAAAACATTTTATGTGAAATAAACGAAAACTTAGCATAAAACATTTATCAAGATAGTTTAATTACAAATAATAGTATCACCACATCAAATGATGCTTTGTTTGTTTAGCTCAACCGGCTTTAAAAATTTTTAATAAAGTAAATTAAATTATTTGTCTTTAAAATAATATATAATCAATAATAATGTAATTTTTGAACTATTTAATTTATATTCAAAATTACAAAAATTAAACATATGATAAATAAATAAAAAAGTAGAGAAAGTAAATATTTTAATAATGTTGAGATTACATATATTTGATGGAGTTTTTGTTGATTTGAGAGTCTGGTAAATAAATAAAAAAAATGTATTTGAATTTATAAAATAAAATAAAAATTTGTTAAAAGATATTATAGGAAGGCTTCTGGCTGCTTCATAACATGGTTTGGTAATTACCAAAGGTGCAAGACATGGGCAGGCTAGTAATGCCAAGGCAATGCCATGGGCCCTAGCCTTCGAGTTTAGGCCCATTCCTTGGTGGTGGCAGACTCTTATGGAGAAAATTTTTATAATTTATTCCACTTACCGTCTGATTTTATTATTTAAATTCTAAAACTCTCCTTATTAGAATAGGACGGAAGCGAGTAACAGAATTTTTGAACTAAAGTTTTATCCTTTACCCTTCGTGGTCTCAAGGGGGTCTTGGTCACTTTCGGAAGTTTCAATCCAAATCGGGCCTCAGGGATCATTTCATGGTTAGTCCGCATGACGAGATCATTGGGCTTAATAGCCCAACAGCGTTGAGCTAGGAGTATTTTTGTTCCACACCCAAGAAAATTATGAAAAGTCAATCCCATACAATAAAAAAAAGTGCTAATAGAATTACAGAATAATGTAGCTCAAGTGTAATTCATAATTTTCAAACTAAAAAATCCAAGTTGGTGTAGTTTATTTACAAAATTACCCATTTCCACATCAAAATTAGGAAGGTTTTCTTGTAAATTGAACTTTTGGTCTGATTGCGTTTTCTAAAATTATAATCTATGAATAACTAAATTTACTTATCACAAAAATAAATAAATGTACTAGTTTGTATTACATAATTCTAAAAGCTGAAAGTTAGTTCAGCTGGTAAAATCTTAAATTCGTTTTTCATTGTCACTAGTCTCCCTAAAACACTACTGGAGAACTTACGTAATCCTTAATTTTAACATCTTAAGATTTAGTTTAAGTAAGCACAAGTTAGAAAAGTTACAAAAAAAAAAAAAAAATTCAAATCAAATAAAAAGAATTTTATAACATAAAAATACTGAATGAAAGATAAATAGCAGTCCTTCACTTTGTCCATTGATATGAGTCACAACTCCACTACATGGTCAAAGGCATTAGCCTATCACAGATTCTTAGCGCAGCACACAACAAAATTCAGTCATTTTTCTCTCTCTTTGGTTCCTTCAGAATCAATTAGAGATTTTGTTCAAATTAAGATCCCCAGATCATATATAACTTGCACAAAGGAAGCTTGTAAGATCCATCAACCACGCAACCCCAACGATGAAGACCGGAAATAAGGAGGTGGTGGCGCACGGCGGCTTGTAGAGTATAGAGGACTAGGAGGTGGCGGAGAGCAGTAGTAAAACCGTGCAGGTGGTGGAGGAGAGTAGAAGTAAAACCATGCAGGCGGTGGTGGCGGCAGAGATTTTCGTGGCGCAAAATGTGGTGGTGGCGGCGGCCTAGGCCTTGGCCTAAACCTTGAGTTAGGTGGTAGACCCCTTGGTGGGCTGATATGGTGATATTGGCGGTGGTGGCGGCGACGGCGGTGGTGGTGGTGGTGATGAGATTGAGGAGACGCTGAGGAAAGAAATAGAGCAGAATTTGAGAGAAGTAATAGCAATAAAAGAAGGGGAGTTGTGAGTGTTAGTGTGGAAGAGCAGGCCATTTAAGGAGTGGGTTGATTGTAGTTGCTCCAAGGGGCCAAATTTATAAGCGAAAATGTTATCCAAAAATCTTAAAAAATTTTAGATTAAATAATTAAATAAAGAATATGGAGGAAGTAATAATGTTAGATGTGAAATTAAACCAAACCCAACAACCCCAACTTTCCTGGCGTGATTGTCTATCTATTTTTTTTAATTTTCGGATTTTAGGGGGTGAATTCAACCACACTCCAACCCACGCCTTTATATGTCCCAAGTTGTCAATAGTGTTTTATTCAAATTTGAAGTGCTTTGACTTATCTTTGTCGTGCCTGCTTTTGAGGTTAAAATAATAAAACTTGTTAGTGACCATACCATCATGGCGGGAAGAGTAGAAGCTTCCCTTTCTTCTTTCTTCTTTCTTCTTCTTCTTTACATTTTTTTTTTTTTAATATTCTATTTTGTGTTTGGACATCTCTAATAAGTTAAATTTAATACATTAAGCTTTTTGGAAACTATTTATATGCGTATTCCTATGCATGCAGTGGCATGCAACTGGCAAAGTAATTGGTAATTCATAGTCTGTATTTGAAATTGAAATTGAAATAAATAAATAAATAAAGTAGAAAAACTAAACAGAAAATAAAACTCTTTGTTCATATTATCTTTTTATGTTTAACCAATAGTATAAATTATTTATTTTTGTCAAATATATATATGCTTTTTATTTTCATTTTTTCAATTATGTAAAAAAATAAAATAAATTTAACATTTTTATTTTATTTTATTTTATTTTACTTTTTTTTTCCTTTTGTAAATTGATCCTCCAAACGTATCATTAGAGGTACGAGTTATAAAGAACCGATAAATCAATCCAATCAGATATTATCAGATCTGTTCGGTTCTCGATTTTAAAAATTCTAGAACCATTATTTTTAGTTCATTTAGAACCTAATCCAAACAAGAACCAAAATCAAGACACGAAATCGAAATTGACATTTCTAGAGAATTTTTTTATTTTTCTATTTTTAATAAAATACACTCTCTAATTATGTTTTTTTTTTTTTAATTTCACAAGAAACATAAATGTATTGTAACTCATAAAAATATATATGAAAGTTTTAAGTCACACATTATTTCTTTATTAATTAAAATTAATCATTCAATAACAAGTCGATTCTAGAACCGAATTTAAAGCTTTTTACTAAAAATTATGCATTTAATAAAATAATAATAATTTCTAAATGTAATTTTACGCAACAAAATATGAAAAATTTGCAAATTAAAAAATTGTGGTGGTAATTGAATTAAAAAATATAATAAAATTATAAAAATTTAATATAAAAAATGATACATGATTGAATTTGATTAAAAAAATTGAGTCCAATATTTTAGTCACAAACAGCGAGCCGTAAAAGGGGCTGAAAGCCAACTACTACAGACAGGAAAGGAAACGGTTCGGTACTCAATCCCCATCCATCCATCAGATACCCAATAATTTGATATACTAAACTCTGTTTGTCTGTCCTTTGACCCAGTGTCAGCGACTGAAAGCAAAACCGAAGCAATCATATAATTATCCCTATTTTCTTAGAAATTTTCATGTTTGTGAGCAACAAAGTATTTTATTAAGTGTTCAGTCAATAATAAAAATTAAATGTGGTAAATAAGTGTAAATCATAATATCTTTACATCTTAATCATGTATCTGAAAGACACATAAGTTAAAAAAAAAAAAAACAATGGGAGGGTTTGAAAGAGAAAAAATTAATCAAAAAGTATAGTAAAAATACAAAGATTTGATGTAAAAGTGATATGTGATAAATTTTATTTAGAAGAAAGCATAAACTTTTCATAACTTTTGATTTTTTTCTATTAGTTACAGGCCCAATATAATTTTTATGTTTTTTATAGAGTTTGTTTGTAGCATCAAATTTAGAATTTTTAACTCTCTTAAAAAATTTATAACTCTTTCCATGCTTAAAATTTTAATTTTTTATTTATTTTTTTCCAACTTTAGCTAACTTCCTCCAACTTTATTAATTTTTTATATTTTTAAAAAAAAATACTAAATACCCAATAATCCAGAATTTACCTTTTTTTTTATATTTTTAATACCAAAATTTAACCCTGCAAACAAGCACACAATCCGCACTGCTAGTTGGTACCCAAAATTTGACACTCCAAACATGCACAAAATCCACACTGCTAGTTTGCGCCCATTCTAATGTAAGTGAAATAAAAAGTAAACTCTAAGTACCATGTACTTAAAAAATTAACTTATTTCTACGTTTGACAAAAAAAAGAAACGCAAATAAAAAATAATTTTTAATATTTAATTTTTAAATTTTTTGTTAATTTCACATATTTACTCTTGATGATTGAAAAAAAATAAAATGTAAAAATAAAATTTAATCCTATAATAAATAAAAAAAGACAAAAAAAAAAAAAAAAAACTAAATAGCAAGAGCTAGCTTCTAGTTGGTGATTTCCCAATGGACACAAAGTTTATTTTTATTTTCAATTTCCACACTTCAACATGGAAAGCGGTGATAAAGAAATGACTCTCATTTTGATTCCAACACTCGTATGCAATGGATTGTCCCTCCAACGTAGACTAAAATCATATCTCATCCTATGTATATACTAAAATCATGATGGAAGTGGCAGCATACGACCGTCGTTTGTAATAAATCTCAAACCACTCAATCTACACGGTAACAGAATTTTGGAAATATAGGAAACTGTAGTACCTTTGCAGGAGAACAAACAAAGGCTATAAAATCACATCAACAGGTGGAGAAAACCGACCAGCAACCGAAAATTCCCAAGGAGGAATAGCACTTTTAACTCATTAAGGCTATACATTAATGGAAAAACCCACTTCCCCCAAGCAGCAATACATTCAACCAAAGCTTTTAGAAAAGTCACGGGCCCTCCTAGAGGTCTCTTCAGTAGTTTTTACATATATCTACATAACTACAACTACCAAGAAGTAAGAACCTCTTTTAAATTAAAAGCAATAGCTGCCTAATTGCCACAACAAAATACATAAACAAGCCATGGAGGGATAATTATGTCACAAATATCACTGCAGAGGGAAGGGTCCTCACATTTAGGTGCTAGTAGTATTTGTTAGCGTCAACAACAGAACTCAAAGATCTCTCTTTCAATCGATATTTCCTCTCTTTTCGCCTGAGGTCATTTGCACACAGTCTTCAGTCTCTTAGCAGCTTGCACAAACCCAACAATGACCTGCAACTCATCCAATTGCTTCGCCGGCAGAAGAAAACAAATATATATATTCAGAAAACCTTCTTCTTCAACTTGAATTCAGATGCATCGATTAAAAAGAAAAACAAAAGCATGCACAATCATGCAAAGCATCCTTCTGTTCAGACAAGCTGTTGAATCATAGAGGCATTACTTGAATCATATAAGCAAACTGTTGCTACCATGAACACTACAAGCACAAATACTGTTTGAGCTAGCAAATACCACACAACATGGACACGCAAATAAGTTCATTTTAAAAATATCAGGACATGATGCGTCAGAAGCACGTTAAAAAATAAATACATATTTTTAAATATATATGAAAAATAACTATATATTTACTCTTATATTAAAAATAAATTTATCTTTTATTTATACCTATTTTACAAAAAAATACTTATAAACAAATAAGAAATTTCTACGTATTAAAATTTCTTAAATTAAAAAATTTAAGGAATAATGAATTCATATTACTTTTATCTTATTATTTAATTCCATTTTTTTTTAATTCAATGTGTTTGATGATGGATGTGTGTATCTCAAGAGTGTACAAAAAAAATGTCTAATTGAAAACAAATACAAAATAATATGACATCTTCAAGCAAGTATCTGACATGTTTTTGAGAGTGTATTGGTGTCCAACACCAACACAATACTGGTACACAACCTTTCAAGAAGTGTTCGTGCTTCTTAGCTTACCTCTTACTTGCAACAAGATATTAGAATCCAAACTTTTTATCTAGCACACGTTTACCAATTCAGTGTCATTTTAAGAAAAAGAGGGCAAGCAAGTTGGCAAGTACCTGTGACATGAAATGCCTCTGGGCAACATCAATTAGTTGCTCTTTAGATGGATTAGGGATGGCATCCACCTAAAAAAAATTATAAAGTCAACATTTATTTGACATAAAATAAATATATAGAATGCATTGCACATTCAATCCACTTTTTTTTTTTTTTTTTTTTTTTTTTTTGCCCTTTTCTCTTTTGGGGGTGAAGAGAATTAAAATCTGGCATTATAAACTCACAAGGTTGAAGTGTCGCCAATATCTCCACAATGCAGCCATCTCCAGCTTGCTTAGGTCAACCTTCTGTGCAGAAGATATTTTGAATACAACAATTGCAGTGTTAGATGTATAATCACAAATGATGGCAAAATCTTCTTAATTCAGAAGTCAAATAAGCAACTTATTAAAGGACAACGTACACAGAGGAAAAATATCATACATAAAGGTTCTTTACCGTGGACCCACGAGGGGTAGACACAGATCCCTTTGATTGTGAGTCACAAGAGAGGGACCTGCTCATAGTCTTATGGGACGACCCAGATGATTTATGTATGCGATGTCTTGATCTGTGGGACTTTTGAGTATCATCGGATGCTGGATATTTAGAAAACACAATTATGTGGGTTGATGGGGCCAAAAAGAAAACAAGAATAAAGTAGTGCAATAACAGAGCTTGTGCAGTAGAAAAGTAAAAGATAAAGCGAAGAAAATATGAAAAAGGAAATGGATCCAATGTAACAACCTCAACAACTTTTCTCAGAATTAAAAAATGTAGAAAACCCACTAGTACAGTAGTCAAATCAAAAAACTTTTAATTAATAGATAAAAGGATGAGAATGAGAGAAATTCCTTCTTCAACACAAAGTAATAGTGCTATTGGCGTCATCACTCACACAAGTTTACACCTCTAGCCAAAGCACAAGGTAGCAAGGATATTGCTCATAGGTTTGGGCAATCCATTAAATTTTCAACAATTATAACAAAATTTTTACTTGCATAGGACTTAATAATTTTGTGAATTAAGGCACATAATAATGATGCAGAATTCATGGAACAACTCACCCAAATCCGAGCCATTCCACTGGACATTTTCAAATTCCAGGTCATCATCTTCCTCATTACCAGTAGGAGCTTCAATCACACTAAGAGCATTCCTTTGTAGCTTTACCTCTATGCCATTAGTAAGGACCTGCATTTTACATAAATGAGACAATCAAATACAATTACAGAAACCAATATCAATTACCAATTATAATTAATGAAGCTACATAAAACAGGAGGCAAAAAGTTAGTTGAGCCACATAAGAAAGGAAAACTGGTAAAATATGTAATGGGCACAAATTAAAAAGGCATGTTAATTATACATAATCATAGCAAATAAATAATTTATTTTCTTGACCAACCAATCTATTTATCAAATTTTGCTCTATAAACTCAACAAAGGCTAAAAGACTCTATAACTGTTAGTTGTCAGGATAACGAAGAAAACAATCCTTAGCACCACCTAAAACAGCAATCAAACAATACTCAGAAATCTCAAATAAGGAATATATAAAAAAATTACAATGGAGGGGGAAAAAATAGAGCGACCAAGTGACAACTGAGATTCAGTAAATACCATCAACAAAAATCCAAATATAATATATCCTAAAAAATAGACAATGTTCCAGAAAAAGAAGAAAATGGAAAGAATAATTCATACATGTTTAGCTAAAGTTACACAAAAACGTAAATAGATGGCGCAAAACCAATTTTAATTGCAATTTTTAAAAAAATAAAATAAAATAAACAACTGACATGTGGGTTATGTAGAAAACCCTTTGAATGAACATTGACAATTCTCAATAAACAACCGCACATAAGGCAACGGGCAAAAAAGGGAACTTCTGAAGAAGGGGAAATTATCATGAGAAGAAAATTAAATTCACCCAATTAACCTACAGCCTTAGGCTCTGTTCGGAACCAATCACGCAAGAAATCCGCATAGAAAGACCAGAAAAACCTGAAATTTAAATTTAAAAAAAAAAAAAGGACTTCGAATTAAGCAACAAAATTCAATAGAAGAAAGTCCCATCAAATGAGAGATTCCTACCATCATTACACCAAAATACAGCTTAATCCGAAAATATATATAGAGAATTCCTCTCGATGTAATAATTAAATTAAGAATAAAACAAAAAATAAGAAAAGCAAATACTTAAAGATGTTGATCACAAATTTGCATAGAAATTTCAATTGCCAGTCCCATATCATTGAAAAAGCCTAATAAACCACCAGATCCGGAGATAAAAACCGACATGCAACCATAACTCATTTCAAAATAAAATATTGAAAACTACAACATTGAAATTCATTCAAAAAAAAAATTACACATGAACAACATCAATACCGTCAACTGGGTACAAAACATATAGGTGAGTAAAAATACTCAACATTGTAGATCGAATCCATAAGAGAATCAATGAAAATAAAGATAGGGAAACTGAAATGACTATCGTAGCAAGCGTTAAGCTAGCGGTACAACTAATCAGGATAGCACCGAAACCCCAAGTTGCCAAATTGGGCCGCATTGACGGAATAAAGACAATCAAATGCTTCGAGCCCCAAATCCAAACTACATTATAACCCCAAATGAATTCAAATTGAAAGCCAGAACCAAAACCAATCAATCAATCTAGAAAGTTCGAATTCGAGTTGAGAATTACCAGCCAATGCCATCCGCCAAGCCCAACGGCCTTCTTAACCACGCCTTGGAGGCCAACGAGTACCGACTTGGTCCGGTTGTTACCAGTGACGACGACCTTGGTGTGACGTGGCAGAACGGAGAGTTCCTCTTCACTGCTATCTCCACAACTCTGCAACTGCGAAAATCCGCCATTGACGGAACTCTCCACCGCTTCTAGCATTTCAGTTCCCAACTCAGCGAGTCTTGTGAGTCGAAAAACTCGGCGAAAATTGGAGCCTCAGCACTCGAAATTGGGTGGAATCGGAAGATCACGCATTGCTGAATTCGTATTCGAGAAGTTCAGAAGCTTCGGAGTGAGAAAATGAGGAGAAATTTGGGGATTTCAGGGGGAGAAAAAACACAGTTGAAGATAGAGAAAGAGAGAGTAGAGATAGAGAGAAGCAATGAGAGTGACTGTGTTTTCCTTTTGTTTATTGTCTTGTTGCTCTGAATCCCGACGACCTCGAGTCCACCAATTGCTTGAAGCCACGTAAGAAGCGAAGGCTTGTTAATCATGCTCTCGGAAAGCTTCGTTTGCGGGCATTAGGCAATACCGCTAGCGGTTTGGGTCGCCTCTAAGTTACTGGGTTCTGACCGTTTTCAGCAGCGGTAAAATGGCATTAGTGGTCTGTGTTAAATGACGGAATCACCCTTGCTTGTTGACAAAGCAACTGAGATCCATAATTTCAAATCTTGAACACTCTTTTGGCCTGTTTAGTGGGCCATAAAAATAACAAAATTTTTTAAAATTTATAGGAAATTCTTATTTTTTTTAATTAAATTCCGTTACGTATTATCTTCATGTTAAATCTTTATATTTTTATTTTTCTTTTTTATCAATTTTTTTCCCCAATACCCCTCTATTTGGAATTAATTTAATTTTATAAATAAAATTTTTTATTTCGAATACATTTTTAAATTTAAAAAGTAAATTAATTTTAAAAAAATATTAAATTTGACTCAGCTAATAGAAAATATGATATATAACAAAAAATTTATCTATTTATTTAAATAACTTTAAAAAGTAAATTCTTAACAAATTTCATTGTTTTAGATTAATTTTTTATAAAATTAAATTAAATCTAATTTATATATATATAATTAATGAAAGTTCTCGTCAAAAAAAATTAAATATCATTAAATTTAACATTTCTAATCGAGTGTAGTCACTTGTTTGGGTTAAGCAATTAAAAAATCAATTTTTTTTTTTAAGATTTTTGAGCACATAAAATAAGTATATTCTATCTAAGGTTGGGGGAGGGGAGGGAAGGGACGGGAAGGGCTTGGGCTCAATAATGGCAATTTGCCGAATAATTTGATTGGCTTCTCATTACTCTAATATAAGCAATATGAAATTTTAATAATAAAATTCAAAGTGAGCATAGGATGATAAATAATTAAAATTTATTATAACTATGTGAGAAATTAGAGTTTGATTGTTCTAATTTAAACATGTTTGTAATAAATGTTAAATATCAATTTTACATTATATACTAATCTTTATTTAAATATATATATATATATATATATATATATATATATATATATATTATAATAGTAGCCAAATAATAATTATCAATAAAAAATAATATAAGATATAGTATTTTGTTTATATTTCATATTAATGTATATATTTAAATTTTATTCTTTTTGTTTTTACAATTATAATTATGAATATTATTTTATTTTATTTATACTATTTTATCATAGCAACACTAGAAGTTAGTTGTGAAATTATAAAATTTGTAAAACCAACTTGGTGGTGTAACTTTCTAATTTCTTTCATTAATATACCTTGATCTCCCACAACTTGAAAGTTATATAAAAGTAAATTTTAATTTTTTTTAAGGTTAATTAAGGAATTTTATTATTTTTTATTTTCTGTAAATGGCTTTTATCTAACCATTACTCTTGTAACTTATTTCTTATTTAATTGTCTCTCGATTATACACTATATATTTAAATACTTTTTTAATTGCTCATAATTTAGATAATTTTTTAATTTTTAATTTTATTTTAAAAATAAAATGCACAGACTCCACAATCAATACTATTATTGAAATAGTAGGAGGTAATTGGAGATTTTATAAACTTAATGAAACCTTTTGAATTTTTTTCATCAAAACCCTTTACCAATCGGGGTAATTTAAAAAAATATGTATGAGTAATTTTTAAATTTTATAAGTTTTTTAAGTAATTTAAATTTTTATTTTTTAAATTTTTTTACGTTCGTAACATCCTATAAGTTTGTTTATTTGTTTAAAATACTCTTCAATTGATTATTATTAATTTAAATGTTATTTATATTAAATATTTTATTTTTTAAGTAATTTTTTTGACAATTTAAAAAAAAATTAGTATTTATCTGTTACACAGTGCATCCACCTCAAGCACATGTAATCAATAATACTAGTAACTGTCATTTTCCTATTTGTAACTTTTCTTTAATGAGGTGAAGGGCGGCTCTGTAAAATGGCAGCAAATATGGGGACAGAAGCGGGAAAGAAAGAAAAAGTAACGCAGGGAACGTATTCAGAAATTCAGAAGTGGGGGCCACGCGAAAGAAGGGAGGCCCTACCTGCCGTCGGTGTTGTCTTATCCGACATGGGATTACCACGCAGCTGTCGCTCCCTCTCTCACCTCCCATAATGAAAAAAAAAAAAAAAAAAATATCATTGTCATTATTATATTATTATAATATTATTCCGGTAACAATAATGCCAAAACTTTAATAGTTAACGTCGGAGCTCAATTAATAAATTTTTTTAATAATTATTGATAAAATTATCGGTGTTTCTAATCCTATATTCTCTCATAATTATTAATTTTTTTAATTTTTTATTTATTTCAATATCTTTTTCTCTTTTTAATAAAGATTTAAAAAGATTTCTCCCTCTCTTTTTCTAGAAAAATACTCATCTAACCTCTGTCTAATTCTTGAATTTAAAATTCGTTCAATTACACTTACTTAATTTATAAATAATTATTATTTTACTATTTATTCTATATTTTTCCATAATTTATATAATTAAAAACTAAACAAAATTAAAATATCTAATTAATAAACTAAAAAATAAGAAAATATTTATTATTTAATATTTGTATGTTATATACTTAATCTTAATTCTATATTCTTAAGATTTTTAATATAAATGTTATAAAATTATATTTTAATATTTTAATAACATCAAGTTCAAAAATTTTACTAGACCCATTTTAAATATTATAAAATTAAGTTTAAACTATAAAATATATATATGCTCTTAGATAAATTATCAAAAATAATTATCAATAATTTTTAACAATTTTAATAGATCATAAAAAAAGAATGTTTAAAATAATTTATTATAGTAATTATAATTCTAATAGTTTGTAATAAAGTATTTTTAGAAAGAAATGGTAGTCGTTATTAGAAGGAGATAAATAGGAGGAAAGGCTAAGAGAATTAATAACGGAAAGATAGTCTAAAATAGAAAATTAGAGTAATTTTATCAATAACTAAAAAATAATAAATTAGCTTTGGCATTAATGATTGCAATCACGACATTATTACTATCCTATTATGCCAGTAGTTGTACATACATACGTGTATATATGTACACGTACATCTATGTTCATCTTTTTTAAGCTTTGTTTGGTTATAAAATTATTTTTTTTTTTTTTTTTTTCGTTTTATATAACTCTTTTTTTACTAAAATTTAATTTTCTTTTCAGAAGTTTTAATTTTTAAGTGTATTAATTCTTTTTTAAAACAATAAAAAAACATTATGTCTATTTAGATAAAAAAAAAGTAACGAAAAAATTAGTTTTCTTAATTTTTATATTTTTCAGCCAAATTAACATGAATTTTTTAATTTTTGTTTTATGAATGGAATTAACACACCAAAAAGTTATATAGTTTTGGAAAAAATTTAAATTTTAATGAATAAAGCCACACAAGAAGAAAAAAATTACAAAATTAAAATCAACTTTATAACCAAACGAAGCCTTAATCCAAAATATTATGCTCCCGAGGCATGATTTTCCTACAGATTTTTGAATTAAAACAATATAATAGTGATATTTGTATTATAAATAAATAAAAGGTTACAAATATATTTTTTTATTTTTGTACATTTTTATATTTTTAAATATATTATCAAATAAATTATTTCGTGTTTTTATTTTAAAAATTACACTAAATATATATTGAAATTATACTAATTATAATTATGTAACTACACATGTATTTAAGTATTTAAATCATAAAAAATAATACAATTTGAAATTGATATTAGTTGATTGTAAATGATTTAATTGATTTGAAAGTTGATTTTGATTGATTTTGATTTTCATTAGTATAACTTCATGCATATTTTAGTAAATGTATTAATAATGATCTATTTTTATTTGCACATCGTAGACCTATAAGCTCATCTGGTAGATATTGTCTACTCTGGGCTCCGGTAGCTTATAAGATTCTCTATCACGGTCCTTCACAGATTTAAAATGCATTTTGATATATTAGGAAAATGTAGAGCACTTATAAACTACTTCAGTTCTGAAGTCATTTTTCACATGGAATAATTTTGGTTTCATGAGTGCCTTTTAGTCAAGGACCGAGGGACTAGAAATGACATATTCATGGCTCATTCGATTTTTACAAACAACGCCAACTAATGATAGTGGTTTTCTCATAATCTTGGTCCAAACTTTGCCCATTTGATTCTCATAGACAGTGCTAGCTAATTATGGTGGTTTTCTCGTGATCAAGATCCAAACTTTGATCTGGGAATGTCCACACTATAGACACTGGTATGACGCTTGACAAAAATCATTTGATGTCTAAATTAGCAAAGATTACAAGAATTCTATTTGGTGGATTAATAGTAGGGTTAGAATGTTCTACTTGTTAGGATTAATTTTCCTTAGTTATAAGAATCTCTGGTAGAATTGCAATTAACATCTATTTAGAAGTTTCCCTGACTTCTTGTAATTTTTTTTATTTGGATAAGGCAAATCTCGGATTAGTATCTCCTCTTGAATCATGGTTATCCGATTGATGCAGTTGCTACGTTTTAAACAGAAATTGTGGAACTAGTGTGATTATGCCTTGTTCCGAGTTAGAAATGGATATTGCTAAACTTTTCTCGATCAGTTGGCATATCCTGTCGTGGAACTAGTGTGATTATGCCTTGTTCCGAGTTAGAAATGGATATTGCTAAGCCTTTCTCGGTCACTCGACACACACGGGTTCGCATCGTTCGATATTATATTGATTATCAGAAGGTTTGCTCGCTGCTTAGGTTGATACGGAAATACCTCCTATCATGAATGTAGTTTATCTAATTATTAGTTTTTAATATTTTAATTTATTAATTATGCCCATTATTTATTAATTTTCAAAACTACAAAAATTCAAATTTAAATTACTATAATGTTCATCATCATCATAACTAACTAAATGGTCAAATAATCCAATAATAGATGATCACGTTGTCCATTTAAATAGAACTGTAAATAGAAGTTTAATAGAAATTTAAATTGTAATAAATTAATAAAAAAAACAACATGAGATTTGATAAAATAATTAAGAATCCAAATTATAAATTACCAATAAATTTTCAAGAAAAAAAAAATTGTGATGGCATGCATGGTCTATCTACACCATAACAGAAAGGGTGTGTTTGGAGTAATATAAATATGAGATAAAATGTGAATTCGTAATAAGTACAGTGAGATAAAAAATAGATAAATTTTAAAAAATTTTAGAGATTATTGATGCCAAAATATATATGTGATGGTGCAGTTTTGGGCCAAACAAAGTTCTTCCCGCCAAAAATGTACAGCCCGGGCCGTCGATGTCAGTGACTGACGTGCCTTTCGTCGGACCACTCCGGCTCAAATCCGGCCGTTGGATCGGAAGTCCTTCGGAGGGGAACAGTCGTATGAAAAGCAGACACGCACCCACGTTGCATGCAATGATCACAAATTTGAAACATGGCATTATTCCTTTTTGAAAGGGACAAAATCTGAAAGGGACAAAATCGAGAAAAACAAACAAAAATTTATGAGAAAAGCAGCGACAATATGTTGACGTACGGTGAATCTGCACATACCGTGCACGTTATCCTCTAGCGAATATTAGTCGTTAATCTACACTAGTAGATATTGCTAGGTAGAGATCATTTTGGCGGAGCTAAACCATCATACTTCAGGGATCGGTGGAGTACCGGATATAAACCTAAAATAAATTACTCGCTAGAAATGGACTCTCTGCCGATCAGCATAAGTTTTGACTATTTTGGTGCTCTTCTTTAGGGATTGATTAGCTTTTGCATTTTTTTTTTCCGGCTAATATGATTTTAGTTTTGTTCACACATAGGATCTGTTTGGAAGTTTAAGGTGATGTTTGGGTTACGGAAATAAAAAAAAAAAAAAGGGTAAAAAGTTGGTATTAAGGTGACAAAGAATTTAAAAAAAAATTAAATGGTATTTAGTTTGTTTTTCTGTTTTATGTTTTAAAAATCTTAAAATAAAAAAATAGAAAAACTTTTTTTTATTTTAGATTCAAAACGCTCAAAACGATTTTTTGTCATTTTTCATTTCATGTGTAAATCCATTTTATGTTTTTTTAAAAACAAATTAAAAAAAAACAAGTGACCAAATATGTTTTGAATTATTTTCTTTATTTTTAAAAGTACAAAATGAGAAATTAGCTAAAAACAATAAATGAAAAATAGAAAAAAAAAATCAAATACCACTTAGTAAAAATTAAAGTTTTTCTTCTTTGTATTTTTAATAAACCAAGCATCCTTAAAAACACCAAATTTTAGTAATTTTGACTTTTTTTTTATATTTGGTAAAAACATTAAATTTTTTTATTTGATAAAAATTAAAGAAAATTAAAAAAAGTTCACAAAATTGAAAATTTTTTTTCTCGAGTTTGACAAACGAGTCCATAGTATGTGATTTTTTTTTATTTCATTTTTACTCATTTTTTAGCTTCTTTTTATAGATGTGAATAATAGTATTATAAGTTATTAAATAAAAAATTAAATCTTAACAAAAATAATATTAAATGAAAAAAATTAGAGCTAATTATTTCCGAAACAAGCCTAAAGTTTAGTCCGCACTGTTTATTAGACGTTTTGTTTGTTTGCGAGTTCTTGGGTGACACCTTCCCCACTCGTGCCACATAAGCGTGTATTATTATGTTAAGCTTGTTTTTTTAATTTGGAGAATAAAAATTGAAAAAGAAATTGTAATCTAACATCCTCTCCCTGTCTCGGTCATGCTTTAGGTAAACGTGTAACATTTTGACACATAAGCTTCTTTTTTAATTTGAAGACTCCAACTACAATCGCACGTGATAATAAACGTAGTTACATATATTATTAAACTAAGAATCCGTTTGCAAAATTATTAAATTCCAAATTTTGTGTTAGATTTTAATTCTTGTTTTCATAATAATAAAAAATAAAAATATGTTTGGAAACAACAGTTGGCTTTTTTCGATAAATAATAGTTATTTATAATATTGAAAAGATGATCGACATAATATATTAAAAGTATGTATTTTCCCTCTCTTTCGTTCTAATTTTACAGATCATGCTTATACGAGATCCATTTTATTTTTTCTTCTTTTTTATATTAACTTTTTTTTTTATCTTTTGTTATTCTCTTTTCTTTTTTTATTGACAAAACCTTTGTTCTTTTATTTCTTATCGTTAAAATATTATAATTTTATTTTATTTTTCTTATAAAAACTATTAGAATTATAGCATATATTTATAAAAGATGTGAATGAATTCGTAGGATTTAAAAAGGATTGACTTATTTTATAAATTTAATATGAATGACCCATAAGTTTCAAAAGGGGGATCCAGTTATTTATAAATTGAATATAATTGTAAAATATGAACTTTTAGTATTTATATAAAAATTCGATTTTTGTAATTTTATCAACACATTAGCACCAGGGCAGGTTCAGGGGTGTGCCCAGGAAGCCATTGGATTTGGGCAACACATGAGCCAAGAGCAATAAAAAAAAAATTTTTGAATAAAAAAAAAATTTAAACTCAATTGGGCAAATGGCAACAAGATTGAAAAATGAAATAAAATAAAAAAGTTTTAATTTTTTTTCCACAAAACCGAGCGTTTTAGACGCAGTTAAAGTTTTTATTTATTCCTTTCGGTCTCTCAAATATTTTTGATTTTATCAAGCCTCATTGGAAAGATGGGGGTTTTTCAAATGGTATGGATGGCATATCGAATTTTGTTGACGGTACCTGTTACGGTTGCTTCGGCGAAGAGGAGTTTTTCTAAGTTGAAGTTGATATAAATTTATCTTCGGACTACTATGTCACAAGAGAGATTATATGAGTTGGCTATGATCTCAATTGAAAAGAAATTCTTAGATATTTTAAAGTATGATGAGTTGATTGAAAAATTTGTTTCAAAAAATGAAAAGAGAAGTATGTTTCTTTAAATCAGATTATGCTAATTATAAAATACTATAATCGTATTAGTTTTTGATGTAATGAATGCTAAAAAAAGTATATTACAAGTTTAGTTCTTTTTTTGTTTTGATTTGTATACTAGTATGAAATGACGAAATTTTCAAAATCGGGTTTAGGTAATCGAATTATCGAGACCGACACTGACCAGCATTGATCCAAATAAAAAAATACAAATATAAAGAAACAACTTAATAACTCTTTTATGAAATTATGTAATGTTTTAAAATATTTTGTAATATATTTAAAACTATATTTTTAAAAAATAATATACAATTTTATGCATCGTGTAACTACTAGCATGAATGAAGAAGTATAAACATCAAAATAAAAAAACATCACAGGCTTCGTATGTGGTGCACGTTAGATGCTTCCTGATGGGGGTGCTCGCTTGACCGACCAAACCCAAACTGACGTGAAAGCAGACACGTGTGAACCCATTACACTTTAACGTCAACGCCAACGCCAACTTCTTCCTAATATTAATTAACAATTAAAAAAAATAAAAAGGATTACTCCCGTCAGTCAGAGAAATCAGTTTGACTGACCCTAATTACATAATCTTTTATTTAAAGGCCATAGAATTGGAATTCAATCTTCGAATTCAACGAATTTCATCAAATTCCATAATTAAAACGATTTTATTCCTTTATTACCGACTTAAAAAACAAATGAAATATCTATGGACACGTTTGGAGTTCTAAAAAATGTTAAAAAAAAAACTAAAAGTGTAATTTTTTTTTGAAATTTGGAATATGAAAAATTGTTTTGAAATGATATTTAGATATTTCTGATTAATTTGATATAAAGTTGTTAAAAATTATATAACGTGACACTTGACAAAATTTTAGTGGAGAATCTTGAAAATTTTTGAGGTTTTGTGAAACTTTTTTGTACAAATGTTAGTACAACTTTTGAAAAAATCTGACAAAACTATTGAAATATGTTATTTTGATCTGTTTTAACGGATTTTGGAAATTATTTTTAAAAAACCTAAAATTTTTTTATTTTGAAAAAAAGAAAACTTTTGAAATTTTTAAAATTTTTTTTAGTTTATTTGGGATTCCAAACGAGTCAATATATATTCATTAAAATGTATAGAATCATTAAGGACAATTTTTAAATTATTTTTAATAATATAATAGTTATGTATAAAATTATTTTAAAATGAAAAAAGTTTAAAATATATTGTGCTTTTTCATTATTATTTTACATAAAATATATTTTTGAGATATATTTATCAATATGTTTTGAGAACTCTTTCCACCGCATAATTTTCAAAAGTTGACACTCCCACACTTTTCCTCTCGTTTCACCTGCAAATTATGTAATTTAGGATGACCTAAAGTTGTCAACAAAATAGATACCGAAAGGAAATTTATTTCTTATTTTTTATTTATCTTCACTAATTCTCAAGTTTATTTCTAAAATTATCAAGAGAATAGGTACCGAAGGTAATTCATTTCATTTTTTTTTTCATCATTCATTCATTTTACTTACCAAAAAAAAAAAAAAAAAAAAAAAAGAAGAAGCAGTAATTCATTTTTTTTAATTTCTAGTTCATTTTAATAATTCCACCCTTATTCCTATCTATTTTGGTAGGGCATGAAATATATCTTCAATTTCCATTTAGATATTGGTTTGCTATCCTTATTTTTGCCTTCGGTTTAGAATAAAATAGTCATATAAAGACAAATCTTAAAAGTATTATTATGTGATTTTTCCAGGAATATATATATTTAATTTAATTAATTCAAATATTAATTTTTTATTAGGTGCATTCTTGTTTACATTTTCTTAAACAAAAAAAATTATTTGTTGGAAAGTTAAAAAAAAATTTATTGAAATTTTTATTTATCAAAATCTATATTTTTTTAACAATAGTCTAATGTATATTACGATGACATGTATCTTATTATTAAAATAGTATCGTATGATTATAATTTGAGCCATATATAAGAAAATATCTAAATTTATTTAAAAATAATAATAAATTAAACTGAAGATAAAATAGATGAATATTCAGGTTAAATACTTAAATTGAACGTCTGAACAATTCCATTATTTTTTATTGAATTTTAAAATATAATATTTTTTATGATTATTATTATTTTATATTTTTTTAAATAAAAAAATTAACAACGTGCCACATTATGGTGTCTTGCCAATAGAAATATTTTTATATTGATAGCGGGTTAAAATAAAATTTAAAATAAAAGGGCTGAAATGGGATAAAAATGAGAAAAGGGTTTCAAATAATAAAAAACAAACTATCAGGGTAGAAATATAATAATTTGAAACTTCGTTAAAGTTTCCGTTAATTGTATTTTAGGGAGAGGCAGCCCCAGACTCGCTCCTTTGGATAACTGAGCTTTGAACATGGCCGGATCGGAGACGACCGATCGGGTTTCCAAGTTTCTGAAATCAGGTATTTACCGGTTCGGGAGCTCAAATTCAGTGTTCATCGATCCAGTTCGAGTCCTCAACCGGTCCTACACCCGATTTAGGGTTTCGCCATCGGCGTACTACTCTCGATTCTTCGAATCCAAGGAAGAGCCTATGGTTTCCTCGCAATCGAGAAAACGGAAACGGAAACAAAAGAGACTTCACACCCTTAATGAGAAAGAAAAAGTCGCCCATCAACGCCATCAAGTACACATTGCCATTTTATTTACTTACAGCGTTTATCGTGTGTTTATACGTACCTATGGGCTCTTTTGAAGTTGTTTATGTGATTCTTTTTGCAGGAGGTGAGGCCTTTGTTGCTGAAGGCACACGAAGCTTTACTTGAAAATACTGATTTGCTACCACTTATGCGAAAGTTGAGGAGTGAGGGATTTTCTTCAGATGATTGTGGAGAATTGTTCTCGCCCATCGTTGAGCAGCCTTTTGTTGAGCTCGGAAGTGTTTGGCAAGCCCCTTTGTTTGAGATAACCCTTAGTTTTCCTCAATTTAGTGAGGCCACTCCAGATGGAGGTTTGTTTCTGGTATTTTATTTCTGTGGACAATTATTTTATTTTATTTCTTGGTTCAGTCGATGTGTGGGAATACATTGTTTAATGCTGGGTTTGTTTTCCTATTAAGTGGCCCTATATCAATTATCAAGGCTGAGTGGTTCTTGTACCAGGGCAGGATCTGTTTTTGTTCACAATTAAGGGAATAGGAGTATCTGTGAATGTTAGTGTTCCCTGCCATGGATAGACCAAGATTTTTAATTAGTGGTGCATTTAATTGGTCAAGAAAAAAACAAAAAAACAAAACGTATGTAATTTTAGAGAATTTTATAAATTTAATCACATAATGACATGTTTTGAAATTTATGTTAGAACCTTTTTTGAAAATTGTTGAATTTTTGATTTTTGCATCAGAATGTTAGAGAGAACCCATTCCGACGGTTTTTTTGGATTTGTTCTGATGAATTTTGGTCAGAATTTTTGGAAGTTATTGAAAAGTTCTTAGGATTTGTAGAAAAGTTATTGGGGTTTATGAAATTGTTATTGGAGTTTGTAAAAAATTTATTGGGGTTTGTAAAAAGTTATAGTGGGAAAATGTTTGTTTTTGTTTGGTTTGGTTATGTAGATATATATAAAGTTATAGAAATTTTACAAAATACGAGGAGTACAAAATGTGTCAAAGTTTTTCAGAGTTTTTCATTGTTATTCACCACACCAAATGCACCCAATGTATAAGAAAAGAGATCATGAATTTTTAATGACATTTTTCAATTCAGTGGGGGCAAGTGCCCCAAGGTCCGCCAGTGACTACCTGATGTGACTAAATTCAAGTTGTGGTGCTCTAAAAGTGTTCTATTCTTTTTTTTTTTTAATTCTGTTGGCTTGAAGAAAAATGAATCTAGACCCCCCTTTGCAGTGCAGAATCATTTTAAAAGTGGTGGGTAATTGGTACTAAGGTTTAGGACTCCTTAGGACTAGAGAATGAACTCAAGCAGTATACAATTTGTGTAAAAGCAGTATACAATTTGTGTAATGTAGTTATATATTTACTTGCAAAAGAGTATATTTTATGCTTATCTAATATTGTTCATGAGATAAAAAGAATGTCAGAGATGTGGCTTATATTCGTTTCACTGCTTCTGGCAAAATGGCTTATATTGGAGCGGAGTAAAGGCATTTGCCCCTTTGGGCTCATATACGTTGGTTTGCCAAAGCACAAAAAACGCTGGGGGTGCATAGATCCATTGGTATGGTACAGTATTTTTGGGATTTGGGGTAGCTAGTTAGGACATTAGCTTGGAGGTCCGAATGGTGGGTTATGCGATAAAATTTTATAATTGTTATGTTTGGCTCGGTTTTCATATCCTTTTGTAACCTCAGGGCTCCTAATATCTAGATGAGCATGTGTAGAGATCATTTACATATGGTTTTTCATTATTTTTGGAGAGAAACACCAAATCTTATACCTGTAAGTCCATTGTTAGAGTTCCTAAATAAAGACTCGGATCTTCCACGAGAAGAAATACTAGCAAATATTGTACATCTTTTTTTATCTAATCAGTAGGTTTTACATAAATTTGAGATAATGATCGCTTCTGGTGAAGCCTATTGTTTGTTTGACTGTGTCACAAACTTTACTTAGACGTCTAATCCCAGATCTTGTCTTAAAATAAGCCTACACAGAGTCTGCATGGAATAATTGGCATGCGATGCCAAATCTTATTAGAGAGATGACTATGGTATGACACGGTTGCAATATGTAGAGATGGTGTGCATTTTGTAACCATTGGCTACTAGATGAGGGAGCTATATGTATTTTGCCTTCAAGCCAGCAATTATCATATATGCAGCTTCTAAATCAGAATTACTTGTGCTTTCTTATTTGTTCTCAGGTTTACCATCTGTTAAATTCAGTGAACAAAGAGTGATTCCAATGTTTAACAACTTAGTTGTTAATGAGACAAGCAAAGATGTGGAGGCTGAATTCCTTGACTGCAAATATGTAATACCCAGAAAGAGTTGTTTCTATATGGTATGGGGTTGAACCTTTCCCATGTGTTAATTTCATTTGTGATAGAATATTGTGTACAATGGCCTTATTAGTTCTTTTCGTAGCTGTTTTCTTTTTCTTTTTATCTTCAAGGACTATTTCTTTTGTGATTGGCTTAGATTATAATTTATTACCTCTCACATGCTTCTTTTGCTTTCTTTTCTCATCGTGTGGAAGTCTGATCTGGGCCAGATTCACAACCTTATCCCTGGTAATTTTTATTTACAAAACTTGATTTGGCATTTGAACATGGCATTGTGTGTGTAAGCAGTTTCCTTCCATTTGAAAAGAATTTCCTGGTTTATCAAACATGCTAATATATGACATTATCTGTCATTTGCTAGCTTATTGCTTATGAGTCAAATATGCATGGGATGCAGTGCCCATTACCACTACTTGATCCCATTCGATGGCCGACCCTATCCTTCTTTAAGATTGTTTTGAATTTTCTTTTTTGATTTTTGGTAAGTAGTTGTTTTGAAAATTCTCTCATTGTGGCAATGCATGGAGATTAGATTTCAGACTTTTCTTATGCTGCATGCTTGCACATAAGATATATGGTATTGGGCACAGGGAACCTACAAAATTGGACAAAAAGTGTAGATGTCAGACTCAATTGCTGGCATGGAGTATCATCAATTTGTCTATTTTTTTCCTCCACGTTCTTCAGTATGTTACTGTTGGTCCCATATGGTCTAGATGATGGTTGTCTTGTTGTCCTCACTCTCTCTCTCTCTCTCTCTTGGTCCCATATGGTCTAGATGATGGCTGTCTTGTTGTCCTCACTCTCTCTCTCTCTATAAAAAAAGGGTGCATTATTATTTTTAGGTTGTGTTTGGATCAAAGATTTGTTAATGGAAAAGGGAAGGGATAGGACTCAAAATCACTCCTCATACTTTGTTTGTGATGGAAAATGGAAAAGAAAAAGTATGGGATTTGAGAAATTAAAAATAATTAAATTAAAAAATTAATTTGTTGATTTTTTTTTAATCCACTCAAATAAAAATCATGCATTTGGGATTTTGTATTTCTTTTCTTTCTTCAATTCCCTATCCAAGCACGCCCTTAAGCTTTTCATTGGCTGTGAATTAAGTGCTATCAATTCTATTTTTTTTAAATGGGTTCAATGTCCTCTGATATCTTCATGCAGTTGAATCTGACTTTGGGTTCAATCTTATACTAGTCGATCCACCATGGGAAAATAGCAGCGCTCACCAGAAATTGAAGTATGCAGTCAAATTCTTAAGCAGTTTCTAGCCTTTAAAACATTTCCTGGTTTTGTTGGATACTTGTTAAGTCACTATCTTTCTGGCACTCCAAAAAGTGGTGAAAAACAATGAAAATCTTTGAAATCTCTAAAATTCTCTGACACATTTTGCACTTCTCATATTTCGTGAAATTTCTATAAATTTATATATATCTATGTATCTCAATAAATTTTTACGATCCCTTACAAATCTCAATAACATTCCACAAATCTAAATAACTTTTCTACAAATCTCAAAAACTTTTTAACTACTTTTAATAAATTCTGACGCAAATTCGTTCTGACGGAACCAAAGAAATTGTTCGGATAATTTTTCTTTCCAAAAAGCTGAGGGAAAAGTCAAAAAGTTTCTCTATTTATCTTTAAATTCTGATGCAAAACCCTTTTGACGGAACCAAAAAAACTGTACTGACGATTTTTCTCTCCAAGAAGCTGACGCAAAAAATAAAAAATTTCATTATTCATCTCTGAAAAACGTGGTTTGGTTGCTGCGCACCAAACGTCAAAAAATTCCCAAATCACATTTTTCGTTATTTTTTGTTGTTTTTCGCCGCGCAAATGGACCCCTAGTCTTGTAATTTAAAATGTCCATTGGAAAGAAATTTACCTGAGAGATATTTATAGAGATGACTGAGCTTATCGCATCCATTTGGTTAGATATAAGTTAAATTTATCCTTGTATATCCTAAAGTAGTTTGATCAGTGAAAGATCTAATCGCATAGTTCAGATTATGAGAAAACAACTAGCTGAAAAAAGAATGAATATTCTGCAATCAACATTCATGGGAGCTGTCAGAAGCTATGAAATCTTCTGCATTCTTGGTAATGTATAATGTTAATCATATAAACTGGGTGACGGATTTTCCTGTTGTGTGTCACTATCGAATATGGAGTAACTTATGATTTTATAGAACCAATGGCAGCCATAACCTTATGTTGGTTGCAAGTTACACTGTGTATCTTTTCATCTCTTGTTCTTTTCCCAGATTTTAATTCCGCCATCCTTACAAAAATGTTGACATCTTTCATTTTCATTGCTCACGTGTGCTTAATTTTCCTCATGACGACAGGTACCCAACATTGCCAAACCGATATTTCTTATCTCTTCCAATTAATCAACTTACTCATACAGAAGGAGCTCTGGTAGCGTTATGGGTGACTAATAGGGAAAAATTGCGGAGTTTTGTTGAGGAAGAATTATTTCCCTCATGGGGAGTCAAATATACGGCTTCACTTTACTGGTTAAAGGTGATTTATTTTGTTTGTTCATATGTGGTGATAAGCCACCGCAACAATGTCTGGTTACCGGGGTGAAAAATCTGATGTCTTTAATGTTTACAGGTGAAACCTGATGGTTCATTGATTAGTGATTTGGATCTTTTTCATCATAGACCATATGAATGCCTTCTTGTCGGTTATTGTTATGGAGAAGTAAGATTATGCAGTGTTAAGCTACCTAAGTTTGATTGGTGATGTCACTATTGTCTGGATTGCTCGAAGGTTTTTATTATATTTTTAAAGAAATTTCTGTCATATCTTAGCAGGCTATGAATTCTACATGCCCATCAGGATTCAAACCTATACCAGATAATCTAGTGTTTATCAGTGTTCCTGGGGATTACTCTCGGAAGCCCCCAGTTGGAGGTATCTTTTTGCTGATTTTCCATGCTATTGTAAGTCTAGCTTTTGTAATTTGATTTACACCAGTGTCAACCCTAATTTATCTGTGGCTTGAATCGATTGATGTACATTTTTCATCAAGTAAAAAAGAGTACGTAGTCTTTAATTATATTTAATCAATTTGCTTTGGTTCTATTTTATTTAAGAATTTTGGCTCATGAAGATTTCTTTTGACTCCTCGTTCCTTTGCCAATTTCAGAATTGCTCTTGGATTATGTGCCAGGATTCAAGCCTGCTCGTTGCATCGAACTATTTGCCAGAGAAATGATAGCTGGATGGACTTCATGGGGAAACGAGCCCCTTCATTTTCAAGACTCAAGATATTTTTTAAAGGGGGGCAACGGTTAAATAATAATGTTTTCAGATGAAAGCCTATTTCCTTGGAGCTACCACTGCTGACCTGAAATCTCTGCAGCGTTCTTGTGCAAGTGTTTACCTCATGTAAGTTGTAATTTTTTTTTTCACTTTTTTTTTTCCCTCCTGTCATTGCAAAATCGTGAACTTTATTATCGTGAATTTGGCTGTTTTGGATCCCCAAAAAACTTCTAACTTTTATCAATTTTCTCCGATCAAATTATGCCACATGTTACTTTTTTACCAAACCAAACACCATCCTAGTAAGGAAGCTTAGCAAAGTGTCTTGTTATTCTCGTATGATGTTGATAAATGGTACCCAGTTTTTGGCTTCCTTAAATTGTCTGATCTGGTAATTATGTGGAAAACCTGCATTTAGCCAAATTGGTTTGTGTGAACAGGATTGAAGACCTAACACAGGATTGACTATCCCAGACAGGAGCATAGATAACCCTGCTTGGAGGATTGGCTAAATTAACTAAACTATACCAGGATAATCTCACGCTTTACTGAAATGAAGCAATTAAGAGTGAACACACAGCAGCAGATGTTTTGCTTGCTGCTTGTGCTTGGATTCTTTTCAGGCTGGTGAAAATTTTCTCATGCCAAACAAATGTTGTAATTGATCATTGGTAAATTCTTTACGCATGCGCGAAGGGTGTTGCCCAGTGATTTCAAACACCTGAATCCGGATCATCATCGTCATCTTCCGGGGTTATGACCTTTTTATGTTCTTAAAAATAAATAAATAATTCTTATAATCCTCCTTTGGTGTTACTTTTAGGTTTTTTTTAAAGCTACTTTCTTAATTTGGCAACACAAAAATAATTTTGGCTCTCTTGTTTTTTGTTTGTACGATTTTTTACACCAAATTTATTTAATTAATTTTGCTTTTGGTAGTTTTTAGCATATTATTAATTGTTTTTAAAATTTATAACAAAATGGTTAAAGTAGAAATTTTCACACGACTGGAAGATTATTTCTTGAAGTTAATTTTTTCATTCGTGCATAGATTTTTTTTATTTTTAAATATTTTTAATAATGTCTAAAAACTATCCAAAAAAAAAAAAAAAAAAATCGGTGAAAAAGTCATATAAGATGAAAATTTTAAATAGGAGTGGTGCGTCTCGTCTAACTAAGTATATTTTCTTTGCTTATTAGTAGCAATTCTAATACAAAAAAAAAAAAAAAAAAAAAAAAAAAAAAAAAAAAAGGGGAGGAGAAGAAGAAGAAGAAGAAAGAGAGAGAAAATACTAATCAGTTTTCCTTTGCTTATTCAGTAAAAAAATAAATGCAAAAAAATTTGGGAAAGTGAATGTCGTGGGATTGTACTAGTGGAATAAATTAATAATTAATATGAATGAACCCTCATCGAAGTCGTTGTAGTATAGTGGTGAGTATACCCGCCTGTCACGCGGGTGACCCGGGTTCGATCCCCGGCAACGGCGTTTTTTTATCCCCTCGCCCTTTTTATGAGACAGTATTCACCTCATTTTGGCTTCATTGGTCATTTTTTTCTTTTTTCGGCTACCCTTTGGAGAAATGCCCTTCTTTCTCTCTCTTCATTTTGGTTTCTGTTTCATTACTTTCATTCCTCTTTTTGGTTGGGGGGGGGGGGTTCCCCCTTCTTCGACTTGCTTATTGAATAATTGACGGTTCAGGTCCCGAGGCCAGTGTATGTAGCTGACGCATTTGAAGAAATGATAACCCGGGGGGGGGGGTTCAGAGTAAAGATCAAAGAATTCTTGCTCAATTCTCTCTGCATCATCTATCCAATCAGAATTGTTACAAAACATTCAAATAAGCAGAACCCCACACCTCCTACCAAACCAAGATGCTTCCCTCTAATTCTAGGTTCTGCCTATAAGCAGTGTAATTCGCCAGAGCTGCCAATGGAGCGGCTTTATCCCAGATTAGACCGGAAAGCTGATCTTTGGTAAGTGAGAATCACAGAAATGGTGAAAGAAGAGTTTGGTTGTCACCGGCTTTGTCTGAGAGACAAGGAGCAGTTTGGGCAAGTGGGTGGTTATGTTCGTGATCCCACCCCATTGTAGATCAAACCAACCTAAGATTTTTATGGTTTGGCTGATTAAACATTGAACAAGAGCGAAGGGGAGATGAGGGTTTTTTACATAAATATACATATATATCTATATATATATATAATATTAATTATACATATTATGTAAATATGTTCGGATAGGGGTGACGACACCCATGTCGGTAACTCGCTCGACAACACTCTTTTTTCCCCCACGTGCATGACGCATCTTGAGTTGGCGACATCAGACCTTGTCTATGTTTGAGTTGACGACACCCTGGTTTCACGAGACGTCCATGTCATTGCTCCTATCGACGACACCCCTGTCTCTACACAATCGGCACTGTCTCCCTTTTTACGTAGTAGCTCCCTCCGGTCTCTTTCTCTGCAACGGTCGACTAGGTTGCTCGAGGCTGTACAAGTCTGCAAAAGACTACTTCAGTTACTTTAAACTACTCTCATCTCCTGTCATTTCTATTTTTAATAGATAAAAATATGAGTTCCTTCGGATTGTGTATATATATATCTATGAGTTCCTTTGTCTGTTCCTTTGGATTGTATATTTATACCATCAATTCCATCATTGTAATTGCTTAATTTTTTTTGCATCTTTGAATACTTGATTTTGAATGCTTTGAGTGCTTGATTTAGATTGATATATATATAGATGCATGCGTGTGTGTGTGTGTGTGTGTTTGATGCTTTGCTCGGTAGTTTACGATTCATTGCTCTGGTTCTGTTTCAAATTTCAGCCGGGTTAAATTGTATTTTCAATTTGTATTGGTTTGAATGTGTATTTTGAAAGTGTATTATTGACCTAAAAAATAGTACAAATTATGTTAAAATTAAATTTGATTTGAACATATGTTAGAACAAGAATATATAAAACATTTTACCTTATTTTGTAAATTCGTGTTTGATCTCTAAATTTAGAACAAGTTATGTTAGTATAATTTTAAGTTAACTTAAATTTATACTTAGCTAATTTAAGTTAATTTAAAATCTAAGTTAATTTAAATTCAATATTGAATGATATAGATTTAAGACAATTTAATTTTATAGTTAGCTAATTTAAATTTTATTGATATTAAAATTTATGATAATTTAATTTTATACTTAGATAATTTAAGTTAATTTGAAATTTTAGTTAATATAAATTCAATTTTGAATGATATTACATTGAAATTAATGTAAATTTAAACTTAGCTATTTGAATTCAATTTATACTAAAATTTAAGTTAATTTAATTTTATACGTAGCTAATTTAAGTTAAATTAAAATTTTAGTTAATTTAAATTCAATTTTAAATGATATGGATTTAAATTAATTTAAATTTATATTTAGCTAAATTAAATTTATTTTATGCTAAAATTTAAGTTAATTTAATTTTATTCTTAGCTAATATAAGTTAATTTAAAATTCTCAGTTAATTTAAATTCAATTTTGAATGATGTAGATTTAATTGAATTCAATTTATACGAAAAGTTAGTTTAATTTAATTTTGTACTTAACTAATTTAAGTTAAAAAAAATCATAGGTAACTTAAATTCAATTTTAAATGAAATAGGTTTCGAGTTAATTTAATTTCTTACTTAGGTAGTGTTTAGAGTGTTAAAAAAACAAGAAAAAGCAAGATCAGATGTGATTTGGGATAAGTTTTGGTTTTTGGTATTTCTAACCCAAATGAGATTTTCAGAGATGAATACTATAATTTTTGGATTTTTACGGTAAAAATTAAGTGAGTGAAACCGTTAGAACAGTTTTTTGTTCTGTTCTAATGGATGTTTGTGAGATTTTTTCGAAAAGTTATCAAAATTTTTTGATTTTTACATGAAAAAAGTTGGAGAGAGAAACCGTTAGAACAGTTTTTTTGAATCCGTTCCAATGGATTTATGTTTGAATTGTTGAAATATGTTGAAAAGTTATTGGGGTTTGTGAAAATATTTTTTGGAATTTGAAAAAAGATATTGGGGTTTATAAAAATTTGTTAAGAGATGTAAATATAAATTTATATAGATTTCGTGAAATACGAGATACAAAACATGTATAAGAGATTTTTAGTGGTTTTCAAAGGTATTTGGTCTTTGTTAGCACACCAAACGCTGCCTTAGCTGATTTAAATTCAATTTATACTAAATTTAAGCTAATTTAATTTTGTACTTAGCTAATTAAAGTTAATAATAAATTTTAATAATTTAAATTCAATTTTGAATAATATTGATTTTAAGTAAATTTAATTTTATACTTAACTAATTTAAATTTATTTTGTACTAAAATTTAAGTTAATTTAATTTTATACTTAACTAATTTAAATTCAATTTATACTTAAATTTAAGCTAATTTAATTTTGTACTTAGTTAATTTAAGTTAATTTTAAATTTCAAAAAATTTAAATTCAATTTTAAATAAAATATATTTTATGTTAATTTAATTTTATACTTAACTAATTTAAATTCATTTTATTCTAAAATTTAAGTTAATTTAACTTTATACTTAGCTAATTTAATTTAATTTAAAATTTTAGTTAATTTAAATTCAATTTTGAATGATATAGATTTAAATTAATTTAAATTTATACTTAGCTAATTTAAATTTAATTTATACTAAATTTTAAGTTAATTTAATTTTATACTTAGGTAATTTTAGTTAATTTAAATTCAATTTTGAACGATGTAGATTTAAATTGATTTAAATTTGTACTTAGCTAATTTAAGTTTAATTTGTACTAAAATTTAAGTTAATTTTATTTTATTCTTAGCTAATTTAAGTTAATTTTAAATTTCGGGAATTTAAATTGAATTTTGAATAATATAGATTTTAAGTTAATTTAATAATATACTTAGCTATTTAAATTCATTTTATACTAAAATTTAAATTAATTTAATTTAATACTTAGCTAATTTAAATTCATTTTATACTAAAATTTAAGTTAAACTTATTAACTGACATAACTTTGATTATATGCACTTTAAATATAGTAAGTGATGAAGATTTAAACTTAGTTTATAGTTAACTTATCATTTATACTTTGAATAATTATATTTGTTTAACTTAACTTAAGTTATCAAAAATTATCAAATTTCAACATCTTTTCCCATTTTAAGTTCCTTCCAAAATTAATTAAAGAAGAGGGTATCGTCCCTAATACTTACGTTGTTTAGGGTCGTAATCTATTGTTCGTGATGTCTTAATAACGAATTTCACTATTTCGTTTTTGGGGAGGAAATCTATTGGGTACGATAGGCCATTCAAGTGTTATATTAGGGTTAGCACTCCATCTATATATGCGATATTTGCTGGCAAAGCTGTATGAAATTGTTTGTAGTACGGGCCAAATACTTCATAATCCTCTATATGTAGTAGACGATAACACAATTGAGGCAATGTTTGCTATAGTTTGGAATCTGCAACACAATCATTATGAGCTTTATTTGGAGTTTGAGTTTTCTAATTCTGCGACAGTAGGTGGTGAGACCAACCTTCAGTTGGATACTCCAACTGAGAATGTGGTAACCAGCTCCAACTGAGAATGTGGTAACCAGCTACAACGAAGTTATGCCCTTATCCCCCTACAATGAACGTGAAAACTTGTTGGGCACCATGCCTCAGGGCACTTTTGATCCTGTCCATGATTATGTACAGCATCAGGACATAGAATGGGATTACATGGCAGATTAAGCTAACGATTTTAACAGTACTGAAAGTCCAATTGATGATGAAGATACAGAACTGTGATAGATAGAAACAATGGACAAGGTTGTTACCGGGGATTTACCCCCCAGGCACCATTTGGGCAGGTTCGACCTTCTTGTTGTTCCATAAGTGAGTGAATGAGTGAGTCCGGGCTCTTAAACTTTACACACGGTGACCTAAAGCACGAGGAACAGGCACGTCATCATCAACAACAGGAGTAGACGAGCATATTCCTCTGGTGTTGCCTACGCATGAGGTCTCTATAGCAGAATTAGACGAGCCACGCGTACATGAGCCACCGGTAAGAAAGGCACATGTGAAGGACGCACTAGCGGGAGCAGCGGCTAAGGCACGTCTTGAGGATATACTAGCTGGGCAGTTTTACATGTGGATGAGGTAACAGCTACCATAGCTGCAGGTGTACCTTTATACTCGCACCGACCATGCCTTATAATTAAGAGACCTCGTTGTAGCACAAAGAAATCCACTGCATTTCTTTTTTCATTCTTATTATTCTTACATTTTTCATCTGCAATATGAACACAAAAACATGTTTTGTATGTGTTTAAACTTAAATTATGGTTTAGATTGGATGTGTAATCTTTTGGAGATTATTTTTATTAAGTTTTGATTTAGCTTAGTGATTTTTCACTCTATTCTTTAATTTAGAAGTTAGCAAATATTTTACTTGCATTCTTTTGACTAATAATTAATTGTTTTTAATTATTTATATTTAGACTAGTAATTACCCCTGCCTGAAGATACAGAAATATAATTTGACATATAGATAACTCAAATTTAAATCTACAAAGCAAACTTATGTAAAAAAATGTAAAAATAATCTAGAAAAATGAAAATCATTAATCAAATGATATTAAAGTATAAAATTTTATTATTTATTACAAATATTATCACATTTTTTAAAATATTTATTTAAAATAAAAAGTATTAAAAAAATATTATGGGAAAGTGAGAGAAAAAGAAAAATAATCTTAATCAAATTCAACAATTGAAAATATCTCAAATTTAAAATTTAAAATTTCCTTATTATCTAAATGACATTGAGTATCAAAGTGTATATTATATTTTCTAAAATATTAATTTAAAATCTTTTATATATAAAGTATTTAAAAAAGATGACAACAGTGAGTGAGGGAAAAAGAAAAATAATTCTGACTATTTAGCAAATTCAACAGTTGAAAATATCTTAAATTCAAAATTTTGAACTTCCTTGTTATATAAATAACACATAGTGTAAAAAGTTTAAGTATTTAAAATTAAATTTTAAGCACATTAAAATTAAAATTTTAATTTAAATATTTATTTTTGATATAGATTTTATAAATTTAAAATTTAAATATATTTTTTAAATAGATAAATTTAGTTGCCTTTGTCCAATAAAAAAAATCTAAATATATTTTTTCATAAGTGTAATTTTTTAAAATTTAAAATCTTTTATTTTTTAATTATTTATACGCTATATACAAAATGAGTGCCACCTGTTGGGGCATTCTTTTGAGACAAGTCTTTGACATATAGGATACACTTTTTAAAAAATAAGCATATAAATAATTAAAAAGAGTTATGAAAAAGGTAAGCCTCTCTGCCTATCAATGTTGTCATGCATCATTTTCAAGCACAATTACTTTGTCACTATATATTTTAAAACAAAGGGAAGCAGTTGGGAATGAGTTCAAGCATGAAACAACGACATACATGTCGTCACCTCCAGCGACAACATAATCAGGTGTTGTCAATCTAAAGTACGACTTGCAAATAGAGTGTCATCGAGCTACCATATTGGGTGTCAACAGACGACACCCAACCTAGTTTATTAAGCCAGTTTTGGGTTGCTAAAGTTCCATGGGATTCTTTATGGGCTAATTTGGTTTCCAAAAGTTCAATGATTGATG
>QLOD02000001.1:5459209-5548542 GCA_003260245.2 Sideroxylon spinosum | reverse complement strand
CGAGTATATTTACATAATATATATAAATAATATATATATATATATATATATATATATATATATATATATATATATGTAAAAAAACTCAGGATATGATGGTTGACTCATAGAATGTAGTATATTTATTATCTTTGGGGGTATAAATATAAATGAGACAAGTATAGAGTGAGTATGGCCTTCCTGTTCGGGTCCCCGTTTAGTAATACATATGCTTGTAACCGTTTCCATCTCTGCTACAAGTATGAAATATTATACTAATACTGAGCGTGCATACAGCATTCACTAGTTAAATGGGTGTTTGATTTACCAAAATTAACTAAAATATATTAATTTTTATCAATTTTTTTGTACTTTCTTCTAATTAAATTTCATTACAAATTACTTTTACATCACATCTTTGTACTTTTGTTATACTTTTTTTTTCTAACCAAACACTCCCAAAAGTTAACTTTTAATCACTCCGCTTTTTATTTTTTTTATTTTTTCAAATGACTAAATTTACTCTCCTACACTTTAACTTTTTTAAATCATGAAGAGTCAAAATCTCAAATTAATAAAAAATTAAAAATCAGTGACTAAAAATTAGTTTTTTCCCCCTTCCTGAACACAAAATAAAGTTAGGTATCATTTGGTATAACCGTTTTGAACTTATTTTCTATTTATGTTTTTGAAAATAGAGAAAATAGTTCAAAATGAATTTGCACAAACGTATTTTTAAAATTTTTTGTAGAAAATAGAAAATGGGTTTGCACAGGAGTCATTTTGGGCATTTTTAACCCAAAATAAAGAAAATTTCAAAGCACGAAAAATAAAAAATATCAAACCAAATATATTTTCAGTATTTTTAAAACATGAATTTCAAAACATAAAACATAAAATATAAAATATAAATATAAACCATATACCACCTTAATTTGTTTTTCCAAATCATGCCTAATTTTAACAGCTTAATTAAAATAATGTTACAAATTTGTAAATATATTTAAATCATTAAATTTCAATCCAACAAAACAACCCAAATCAGGATATCACGATCAACCTCCCCCTTTCGGTTTACGTAGGAGTGTGGGTTACTGGTTTTCTTTTCAGATTTTCTTCTAATATTTGTTTTAGATTTTCTTAGTTTTAACAATTTCTTTAGCACATTTCCTGTCTAGTAGCTTGTAGCAGCCCCATTTTATACAACAAGACTATGTTTGTTTACTGGTATAAAAAATATGGGACAAGCAATATTATAGGATTAATAATGTTGTGATGTGATAGATGAAGGATGAGTAATACTGTGGGATTAATAATACTATGTTTGGTGTATAAAGGAGAAATATAAAAATGATGGGATAAGTATATAAAATGACTTTATTACCCTTACGAGTTAATCTCATACAAGGCCATTCTGTAATTGCTTGGTGGGTAACAAACTTACCATTACTTTATAAGCTAAACTGCAAATTGTGGAGGTCAAAGCCAAAGGGGTAGGTGGAGGAAAAAATTGGTCGCCAACCTTCCTTGGCATCAAGGTTGTTAAAATCGAGATTTTATTTAAGATCGGTGAAAGGTCCAAAAATCGGATTGTAAAATTGAATCGCAAAATCGTAAGATTTTATAAAATGAAAATATAGTCTATTTTGTTACAAATTTTCATTTAGAGCTTCTATTTTTTTTTTTGATAAGTTAATAGTTTTATTAATAAGAGAAGAGAGAAAGACATGTATCAAAAAAATGCCATACACAAAAACTTACTCATATTAACAAAACGAATCCTTAATAAAGTTTACAAAATATTCTATTTCTGGTTCTATACTCCATTTACCTAACTATACAATTGAGACCGTTAAAATGTTTGGTATGATCTATACAATTGATATTAAAATATTGACTTTATTTTATCCTAATTTTTTGTTTAAGTGAAATATATTTATAATATTTTATTATAGGTATCTTGGTTTATATCCTAGCTAGTACATTTAATTTATGGTATTCGATTTGGTGCAACAATGCACATGGTCCTCAACTAGTGTAGTATAGTAAACTATGTATTATAAAAAAAAAAAATAAAGAACAAAAAGTAACAAGTTAAATAGTTATGGTATGTTACTTGAAAAAAAAGATCATAAAACTCTATTTTATTTGAAAAAATTACAAAAATATATCACTTAATTTTTAAAATCGGTAAAATTGTTTATAAAATCGAGATTTTACTGATTTTACGTCCCAAAATCGAGATTTTACCTATTTTGCCCCTATTAAGATTTTACATAAAATCGAACAAGTTTTCCCATTCTAATATTGTAAAATTGTAAGATTTTAAGATTTAAATTGGGATTTTAATAACATTGCTTAGCATACTATCGCAGCATGGCGGCAAACAGATCATCAACGAACGATTCAGGCGAAATTATCACTTGTTTTGCCCCCATGCTCCTTTTGACAATAACGTTAATAAGCAACTTCGTCAGTTTAGATCATCCCTCCGGAGCAACGTCAATGACTCTCCTCCTGGAGAGCAGGTCTGGCACCGTCCTTGGTTAGACAAGTTGCTCTCCCATCGAAACTATAGTAGAGAGATAGTAGTCTCTATTCTCTAAATTTTCATGTGGGGGTATTTTGGTAACTTTACCCCCCAATTATTGATACCCTCGTTGCTTGTACCACATCCCCTTTGGGATTTTTTGTCTGGCATTTTTAAGGATTTGTTGTCCAATCTGGACTTCGTATGATGTAATAGTAGATGACAAACAAACGGAGTATTAAGTCAGCCCCACGGATGAATTGTCCAATCCCATTTTTTTATCAGGGTGACAAACGTGACCTAATATTATTATTATTGTTGTTATCTGTTTTACTTAAAAATAATTAAAGTTGAAATAGGGATTCATTTCGTACACAAAATTATAGTAATTTTTAGATTTTATTGTTTTTTTGCGCACTAAAGTTTTAAAAATTAGAAATGTTTTTAAGTTGAAATAAAAATCTATAAATTTTTACAAAACGTATAAAAATTGTATCTTGTAACTTTTGATAATTTTGTGCCGAAAGTTACGAAGAAGGTATGCTAAAAAATTTACGCTTTGTTTAGGCTTGACTTGGTGATAGAGCCTTTAAAAAATGGCAAGTTCGGCCTTAAATAAAAATAACAAATTATAAGCCCACTCATAAGCCTAAAATGAAATAAAATATGAAAAACTAAATATTTATATAAATTATAAAATAAAATTAATCAGAACTTTTTTATTTGTTTAAGCCTATCCTATGAGTAGTTTATTTGTGTCCAAGCCAACGCAAATAACGGACCAAAATAATTTGGTCAGTTAGGTCCGTTAGCCCACAATCACTTAAGTTCTGATTAGATGAATTTCAACCGGGAAAAAAAAAAAAAAAAAAAAACTGTTATTGATCGTTAGTTTGTTTGCATAGGAATGTAAATAGGGTGGGTACAAGATTCAATCAAATATTTTATAAATCCATTGAAAATACCCTAATAGATTGAAACATGCTTAGGATTGAAATGTAATATCCGTGCAGGTATGAGATTTGACTGTAAAACACCTGATACTTATTTATATTTATAAAATACTCGATACCTAGTATCCGTTAGATACATACTAAGTATCCGTTTAATATAATATAATATAATATTATGTTATATAAAATATAATATTGATTTGAAAGTCTAATGAGTTCCATTACATGCTCAACTTATTTAAATTTAGAATATATTTGAAACTTGATAGAAATTATTTTTGTTATATATATTGCTTCAACTTATTTGAGATAATATTTTTGACATTTGAGATAATTATATTAATTTACCTTATTAGTTTATAAAATCATAAAGTTACGAAAGTCATATTTATGTAATGAGTTTTTTAGTATAATATTCTTTGTAGATTGTTGTTATATATACATACATTTTTGAGTATTTATATAAATTTTGTAATGTAGTATTACTATTTTTTATTTTTTTATTTCAAATTAAGTATTTAACAAGTATGTCAAAATAGGTTTTACATAATTTGACCAATTGTATATAACTAAAAGATAAAAGGATTTTGGATGATAATGGTAAAAAAAATAAAAATAAAAGAGTTTAGGTAATGATTAATTAAATACTTTACTCATTTACGTGCCTATATTTAGAGTTTAAAAATAAAAATAAAACTTTTACTTATGAGTTTATAATTTTTATAAATTTTAATTTATTTTTTTTACTTTAAAGACCCTGATTAACGTATTGATTTTTTTTCAGTAAATTAATAATAATAATAATAATAATTATCATTATTATGCTGACCTAGAGAGGTGAAGAAATAAAAAAAGAAAAAAGAGACAGAGAAAAAAAAAAGTATGGAATTTGGAAACAAACAGTGGAAAAAATAAAAAGAAAAGGAAATGGGAACAATGATAAGAACAACTAGCCATCAAAGTCTTTTCTCAGATTCCCTCTCATCTGCTTCTCTCTCTCTCTCTCTCTCTCTCTCTCCTTATGTTATGAATCTTTGGTCTGTTGTGTAGGGGACTCTGAAATCTGCAATCCAATCCATCCACTTCTTCGTTCTTCTTCTGCCTTCCTCAAGCAGGTTAGCTTCTTCTCTCTTATCCCTTCGCACACTCACGAATCTGTCAGAATATGTGCTTATATGTATATATATAAGTGAAAATATATGGATACATAAACTTATGCCGAGGGGTAGACATACATGGATGTGGGTTTAATGTCTATCGAAAAAAAATTACTGGTTTATTTGAACACAAATATTAATACCTACAGCTTTTTGATTTCTTCCTTGTTCATGTTTGGGGCGACTGTGATGGGAAATTTCGTGTGTCTTTCTGCAATTGGTGTTTGAATGGTTACTGAATTGTTCGCTTTACCTGTATAACCCACGCGAAGTTGGTTTTCACTTGATGTCCATTCCGTCTCTTTTTTTTTTTTTTTTTTTTTTTTAAGGGTATTTATGATTTGAGGGTTGCTGAGAATTTGGTGAAAGTAAAATTATCTTATGGTTACTTGACTTACTTACTGGTTTCCACGTTGAGATTTTCCCCTTTATCTCGCTTCATCTGTTGGCTATGATGTATTGGCTGTGTATCTCTTTTGTAGGATGTGAGGCTAAAATTATTACGACTTGCGCTTGTAGTTATATTTTCTGAACCTTATTCATGCGAAGAATTGAAATTTTGAAAAGATGAATGTTTTGTGTTGTGTTTGTAACTTGGATTTGTGGAGGGAAAGTGAAGAAAAGTGAAATTACTTATATCTACTTATTTTTTTATGATTAATTTAAAAAAAAAAAATTCTTTTTGACAAATATCTATTCGTTTTCTTAGCCATACCAATAAATAAATTTAACATTTTTCATTTCTTGTGTTTTGCTACCTTTTTCTCCGCGAATCCTAGTTCCAAACTCACCTTAAGCAACTGTCCAAATTTTTGTTGATTCTTCCCTTTCTTTTTTTATTTTTCAAAATTTTCCTGCTGGTGATTGTTATTTTGACCAAGGAATTTTTCTTTTTCAGTTGCCTGCTGAATGATTTTTCTCAAAGAGATTTTCTTTGAGATTATGGGAGTTTTCAGGATGCTGTTTAATGTTTTTGTTTGTGTTTTCTTCATTCCTTTTTGTAGGGATAATGATTAGATTATTTAAAGTAAAGGAGAAGCAGAGGGAACTTGCCGAAAGTGCTAATGGGAAGACATCACTCAAGAAGCAAAGTGCGGGAGAATTACGTCTTCATAAAGGTTTTTGTTTTTTGTATCCACAATAAATTACTATCTCTTGAAGGGGAGCCTTGGCGCAACGGTAGAGTTGCCGCCGTGTGATCTTGTGGTCACGGGTTCGAGTCGTGGAAATAGTCTTGTGCAATATAGGATAAGGCTGAGTACATTAGATCTAATGTGGCCCAACCCATCCTGGATCCCACATAGGTGGGAGTTTCGTGCACTGGACTGTCCTTTTAATAAGATACTGTCTCTTGGTTTTGCTTTTCCCGCAATGAGCATCTATGTTTTAGTTGTATTATTGCATTCTGAGTTCCTGGAAATTTTATGGAGATAGAAGTAGTCATTTTAACGGAGGATATGCTCTTATACAGATTTAATTGGCATCGTCAAATCCATATAGCTGACCCCCACCTAATGGGAAAAGGCTTGGTTTCGTTTGGTAGAAGTAGTCATTTTTGGTAGGTTGGACAATATTTAAGCTGTATTTTGTGCTGAAGTTTGTTCTCTGTTAGGAACTAGTTTCTTGATTGGCATTGAAATTGAGATAGCATTGAATTGAAGTAGAGTGGAAAGGCCTTGTTTGGTTGTAATTTTGAATTTAGACTCATAATGGGTTCTTAGCTCTATCTGCTTGTTTGATTGATATGGTACAAGCGGGTGAGCCTTGGTTTAACAGTAAGGTTATTCCTTTACGACCTGTAAGTCATAGGTTAAATACTCAAAAATAGTCTCTCCTGCACATATAGCCCCTTCCCATAATCCACATAGGTTGGAGTTTTATTATTTGGGCCGCTCTTTTAGGAGTTTAATATAACATTTAAGAGAACGAGTTGGTGAATAACTGGAAACATCCCATCTTCCTGAAGTTATATTGTTCCAGGGCTACCTTTTTAAAGGGCTTGACTGGTTGGGATGTGATCGAATTTCTGGGGATTAAACCAGATTAGCCTTTGTGACTTTTTTTGTTATTTCTAATGATATAAGGAGCTTATAATCCTTGCAGGGTTTACCCATGTAAAGTTTGGTTTTATCAGTTTAAATAAAAGATATTCCTTGGGGGTATTCACATTTTATTTGAGACTTTCTAGTTCAGAATAGAACAAATACTCTTGATCTTGGGATTTGGGAATTTATTAGCATCTTGCAGGACTGTTGTTTACATGTTACTCTAGTCAAGATAGGAAGTTTCCATTATTTATTTATTTAGAGAAGGTTTTTTTTGTACTAGAATGGCATCCTTGTTACGCGTTTTTTAATAAATTATTTATTTATTTAGGCCACACGAGGGCAGTTCAACAGTGTATCTCTACCGATTGAATTAGAGGTCACCATTTCACCTGGTTTTTGTGAGGTAGGTCAGAGCCTTTAGAGGATTAGTCCCATATTTTGTGGGAATACCACCAGTATTGAAACAAAATTTATTTATTAAAAAAAAAAAGATAGGAAGTTGCCATTGTATGGTTAAGGTTGGAGTGGGATTTGGGGCTGGCAAAAGATGCTTAGTAGTTTAAAATTCTTACTGAGGGGTCTTCCAGGGGCACCCTTTTAAGATTGTGAAGAAAATTTTTATTTGGAGATAGGACTGTTGAGAAGGTTGAACTTCTTGAATAGCATATGAGGTTTATCTTTCTCGAAATTCCTTGAGTAACTTATTAGATCTTGCCCATTATCTTCTCTTTGCACATGTTTTTTTTCTAGGGAAACAACTGTTTTCATGCGATCTACAACATCATCAGATTTCCAGTTCTTATTGTAATTCCTCATTGAGTGTCCTGTTTCTGTTAACACTCGTATTGTCATATCTAACTTTAAGCATTTTATTTTGGCATTGCATTTTTGTGGTAGATATAAGTGAATTAAACCTACCGAAAACATGTAGCATTTCATTCCCCAATGGCAAGGATGATCTGATGAACTTCGAGGTCACCATTCGGCCCGACGAAGGGTATTATTTGTAAGTATTTCTTTCCATTTTCGTTACAGTTTGTCATGTACTAGATGATTAATTACAATTTTTTTTTTTTTGTTGAATTTTTTACTTTCGCTTGTCTGATTGGCTATTTTCCCATATAGTTTCTATAGTGTTGTCTGATATAGCTATCTTAGTTTTCTTCTTTTTCCAATACATTGTGTTTAACTCCTTTTGGATCTCCATGATCATCTCCAAATTGCCTGTTTCTAGTGGGGGCATGTTTCTGTTTTCATTCCAAGTTTCCCCCATCTATCCTCACGAGGCCCCAAAGGTCAAGTGCAAGACAAAGGTAATAAAAAAACTTTTTAAGTTTCCATTTGTTATGTTTGGCTTTCTACTTTAAAATTTTTGACATCGTTTGGTAAATGTATCGTGCTATTTGCAGGTTTACCATCCCAATATTGACTTGGAAGGAAATGTCTGCCTTAACATTCTCCGAGAGGACTGGAAACCCGTTCTGAGTATAAACACCATCGTTTATGGCTTGTACCACCTGTTCACGGTATTTTCTCGGTCATTTTTATATTAAGGCTTAGTAGGGGAAGAAAAAAAAAAGTTAGCATTTTTTGGGAAAAAAGTTAGTTTTTTGTTAATTTGACATTTTTGCTGTTCATAGTTAAAAGAAGTTTAAAATGGAAGAGGGTAAATTTGGTCATTTTAGAAAAAACAAAAAAACGGAGTATTCATAAGTTGAGAAACTACCAAGGTTCCCAATCGGAGCCTAAGCCATTGTAGCTCAGTAGCCCTTTGGTTTTCTCAAAGTATGCTGGTGTTGTTGCAGGAACCCAATCACGAGGACCCTCTCAATCCTGATGCAGCTGCTGTGCTGAGAGAGAATCCCAAAATGTTTGAATCCAATGTGAGAAGAGCAATGGCTGGTGGTTATGTGGGACAAACTTACTTCTCTCGATGCATATAGCTACAATCTGAAAGGAATCAACAAATAAAAATTAAACGATATGGCTGTTGCTTCCAGTTTTAAAGCTTGTAAAATTGTATTGCAGAAATCTTTTATGTGGTCTTTCTTCAACACAAAAGCTTGTGTGGGTGCAATTTCCCTGGAATTCGTGTAACGTAAAAAACACCCAGAAAGTTACCTTGTATGCAGGTTATATAGCTCCTCTGTTTGTTTAGACATCTGCATGGAGAAGCTTATAGCCTCATGCACTGCCTTTGATTCATTGGTTGCACAACTTGTTATTTGTTGCCATTGTGTTTGCACAATTTGTTCTCTCTCTCATCTTCTCACTATTCTCCTTCATTCCCTATTATTCTCCTTTCTTTTCACAAAGTTTGTATCCTTTTTCTTTTTAATCCCACATCATTAGATGATTATACTTTCACCCTTTTTTTGGGGGGGTATATAAAACTATTAGAATTGTGGTATCTAATTGTAATAGATGGAAAGTGAATTTATGAGTGTTTATGAAAAAGATTCCATTCGTTTATTGATTTATTATAATTATAAAATTTAAGTATTTCAAATACATTACAAATGAAATTCACTGAAATAGACAATTTTGACTGGACAATCGCAATAGACTAGAAGAAAAAATGCATCACATAATTTGCCTTGATATAACGGTTTGTCTATCCATTATTGGGTGCTTGGGCTCTTCTTAAATCAAATCAACCTTTTTACCAGGGCCCATGTAGAAGACTCCTCCTCTTTGGCAGCTGGCCAAATATGGACAATAATAGCTTTAAATATTTAAAAAAACCAAGCAGCCGAAAGATGAAAGAACCGCAGTACTCAGAACGATAAACTGAGGGATGTCTGGTTTATTCAAAAATATCAAAATTTTTTTAATTAAGTTGTAGCCTATATCACTTTTATATTAATTTTTTTATTTTATTATCTTTTTATCATCTAGACGCCACCTTAGTGAGTGTATGTTTGAGTTAGCTTTAGCTCTTAGGCCATTATTTGCTGTCGCGATGTTAGGTCAGTTCTTCTCGTCCCATGCATAGTTCCCCTCCAGAGTCCCAACCCTGGCTTTCTGTTTTCTCGTCATTTGGTGCATGTGGGTTTGGGTTTTCTCAACATGTATGCTTGATGTTGTAGGCTTGTAAGTTGGGGTGTTTGGTCAACTCAACTCATCAAAAAAAACTTTTGATTTTTTTTAATTAAATTTTATCACATATTATTTTTATACTACTATTTTGTAAAAGTTAATGGTTCAAACAACACCCTAGATTGTTGCGATTATCAGTCATGGGAACCCTCTCGAGGTGATGAGATAGTTAGGTATTTGGTAATCTATTGCAATTACTAATCACACAAAAAGATGCATTTCTGTCCCACCGACACGTAAAAATGCTATTTATTTGTCACCTGAGGGATGCGCATCTCCCAATCGAACCATATACTTTTAAGTGGATTAAGGTATGCTGAGTGGGTGTACCCATGACCACTTGGATTGCTTTGAAGTATTGCTTACTTCCAGTTATGACTCTGTTTCGAACTTCAAATATTTTTAAAAAATTTCAAAAAACTCTAAAAATTCTTAGCTTTTTCAAATTAAATTTTTTCATGTGTCACTTTTACATCACTTAACACCAAATTTTGTTTTTAACATTTTTAAGAACTCCGAACACCGTTTATATTGGTTGGAAACATTATTGTCCATGAGTGCGTTTGGAGTACCAAATTTAGCAAAAAATTTTAATATTTCTCAACCTTTTTTATTTATTTATTTTCTCTAACTTTATTTACATAAAAAATATATATCCTTCTTTTTCTAACTTTCTTCAAAATTTTCTAACTTTTTTTTAACGTTTTTTGATAGTCACACCAAACATCTAACAATCCAAAATTTAGCTATTTTTAATTTATTATTTTTTGGTCAAGATTTAATACTTTCGAACAAATAGTATGCAATCACATTGGCCCATTAATCATGTGTATTACATCTAATAATTTCTAGTGTTGAGCGTTCCAATGCATCGAAAGTGAAAGATATGCAATCAGCGAAAATAAAGCAACGATACAATTAATTTAGGCTAACTAAGATTTGTTTGTCATTGTGAAGCCAAATTTTATTTATTTATTTACTAGGAATGGCCCGTGTTATAGGCATGAGAATCAATATCAACCATTAGATTAGAAACATTCAATTTCAATAATTGGATTAGATATATAAATGTCACACGAATGAGTTGTTTTATTATATAGATTTTTAAAAATAAATAAAACATTATTTATGTAGGGAGAGGTGTTGAGATGGTTGAACATTCCTATTCGCGTGCGAAACCACTCTTATTTAAGTAATTATATGTTGACTTGAGAAGCACGAGTTCAATGTATAACTAATATATAGTCATATATCAATCCCCAACCACCAAATTTTAAATTGGTGCGTTGGCTAGCGTGGTTTCTTGAAAAAATAAAAAATGCTTTATTTATTGAAAATTATCATAATTATCCAAAGCATTTAAATTCAATTATATATATAGTGTAATTTGTTCAATAAATTAAGATTCACTTAAACTATGTTTGAATCAAGGATTTATTAAGAAAAAAGGAAAGAAATAAAAATTTAAGATTTTTTCTTTTATTTAGATTGTGATGAAAAATTGAAATAAAAAGATGTAGATTTTTTTTCGAAATTAAAAGTAATTAAGTTAAAGATATAATTATATACATATATTCCTGAAGAATTTGGCAATTGAAACCTTGGCGTAATCAGCAAGTGTGCCCGGCATAAGGAAATTCTTCCAAATGACCTTGATAAAGTTCATAACTTCATAGTTTCTAATCATAAAATAATTAGTCATTATAGACTTGCTGACTGAGTTCTCATGTTGCCATTTTAATAAAATAGGTATAGTAATTGAAGGTGTAGAAAATAAAGCCAACACGTCAAAGGCAGATCTAAGAATTTTGTTGAGTGAGGGTAAAATTAAATATAAATAAATATTATAAATTTTAAATAACAATTAAAATAAGTGAAAAATAAAAATTATATACTTTCAAAACATAGTATTTTTTACAAGTGACTCATATGATTTTTAATCATATAGAAAGAAAAAAAAATCTAATTTTTTTAATTAAAAAGGGATGTTAAACTTTAGTTCAAATATATATCAATAAAATTTTGAATCTAGATAAATAAATCAACAATAATTCAAATAACACAAGTAAGAATTAAGACAACTACTTACCAAAGAAAAATAATTAGAAACATTTTGAGTTTAATGAGAGGAGGAAGGGAGAGGGGTGAAAAAAATAAAAAAAGAGAGAGTGAGTGGTGTGAAAAATCAATAAATAAAAGAATGCTTGAAATTATGTTTAAGGACAGAGAGATAGAGAGAGTTGAAAAGATAAAAAAAAAAAAGGACTCTCGAGTTTAGGGAGAGAGAATGAAATACACTACTTGAATTTAATGAGAGAGAAAGATGAGGAAATAAAAGATGAAGAGTATATTAGATATTAAACTAGACAAATTTTAAATTCAGTGGAACAATTCATTTATTATGCATTAAAAAAATAAAAAATTAATATAAAATGTATCAGAATTCTCAATCATATCACGTGGCATAAAGATAACCATTAGTATTATGCCCGACATGCATGTTGACATATCTCTGGTCGAGCATAATTATTGAGCTATAAAATGATCATTCAATTACAGTTACTTTGATGATTCCCACAAAGAAATGAAGGTTTTGAAATGGTTAAGTTGAAACTATATTACCAAATGTACTTTTTTACCTTTGGAAATGTTATCTGTATGGAGCGAATGCAGATAATTTTGATCGTCTATTGTTGCAATGTCCATTCTCATATGGGGTCTGGATGTCTACATTGAAGAACAGGGAAAGCTCTTTTGATGCAAGGAACCAAGATGAAGATATAGATTGGGCCAAGTAAAATATCAAGTCAGACTCGTTGTAAAGTCAAATTTCAAGACTCAATTTTTGTGTAGCTGTGTATTTCATTTGGAGGGAAATGAATGCTGTGACTTTTGAAAGAAAATCACCTAATGTACGTCATGTTAAAAGGTAGGTTTTGAAGATAGTAACTCTCAAAAAAGGAGTGCTAACTGAGAGAACTAATAGTAGGAACATATAGTTTGATGGTTGGCATCTATAAATAACTTTTTTTTAGCTATGTGTGGATACCAACCTATATTTTTCTATGTGTCTGTTCATAAAAAAATCATGAGATATGTTTCTTGAACACGGTACATGTTTTTTTGTTAATAGTAATACACTAATCTTACCAAATTAAAAAAAAAAAAAAAAGAAACAAACAAACAAGATGGGAAAGGTTTTTACTTATCCTTATGTCCCAAGTTACTATCAAAATTTAATATTTTACTTAAGACCACATTTATAGATACAAATATTTGTAACGTAAAACGTGTAAAAAAGAATTACATTTTAACCACATTATCACCGTTAATGTTTAATACTTTATCCGTCACTCACAAACATCTATAATACGAGATAGAAAATAGCTCTCATTATTTAATTTGTATTTACAAATATCAGATATACACGTACAATTAGAGTATGACCACTGAGTATTATTAATTAACTCCCTCTAAGTGTGAAGGAGATCCTAATACTAATTTACTCGTTGGAGAGTTTTTGGTCGATGAACTCAACGGTTCGTTGATTTTTTGAGTTTTATTTCTTTATTTATGAGCAAGGATTACTCTGAATACTGAACACGGTGCTGCGGTAGTGGAGAAATTTTCCGTACAGTCAATGATTTCCACAAGCCTTCTTTTATCTCCATGCATTTGACTTTTGGGTGAACTTAAATTTGGTTAGCTTTCTCGTTTTCCTTATGAATTAGTACTAAATATATATATAACGTTACTTGCGTAGTTTAACGGACCAACCAGCCCCTTTCAATATATCTAATAATGTTTTATAGGCTGTCAAGTAGGGACAAGTTGAGGTTTAACAAAGGAAGCAAAATTATAAAATAAAATATATAAGATGTTTTAATTCGCCCACTATAAAGTGAGCAGTTCACACCTACATGACAATACTAAATATATTAAGGTGGCGTTTGGGACACACAAAAGAAATATTTTTATAATAAAAATATTTTTTAATCATTATAAAATGTTATTATAGAGATTTTGACGTAGAATATAATAGTTAAATAAAAATTTTATAAAATTAGAAACATGTTGCTTTTTTATGATATTTAAAAAAAATTGATTAGTAAACCCGGTATGAATGACTTTAGCGACCTGTTTAGCTTGTTAGCCCCATTTCTTATTTGCATCCCTCAAAGAAGCATAAATAGTTTTATAACCAAACCAACCCTAATTGCCAAGCTATCAATTGTAAGGTAATTGGAAAACAAAGTGTGCCATATCTTACTCTTATCACACACATACAAGTGTAATTTTTTTATCCATTCTTTCAATTAATACACACATAACTTAAAGTCGGCCGTAGGAGTTATTCTATTCTTTCAAAATATGTGTGACATACAAATGCACATTTAATTAAGACACAGCAACCATACTTTAAGTTTCTTTGATAGGACATACAACATTTCACCAACTTAGATAATTTCTATAATTAAATCCCGTTAACCAATTTGTTCCTTTTTTTTTTTAACAAAAGAAAGAAATAATAAATTTATCAAAAATGTTTAAGAGATATAAATGAAGATAATAATATGTAACAAATAATTGAGCGAGATAAAAAAAAAAAGTAGTAATATCTAATTATTAAATTATGTGTGAGATTAGTATAAGTAGAGCTACAAACGAATAAAGGATTTGATAAGTCGCTCACGAAGGAGCCCATAAAGAGCACATTTATATTTGTTTGATAAGTTAAATAAAAAAACTTGAGCGCAATTTTTAAATTTAATAAATAAATGAGTTTAAGTTCAAACAATAGTAAAATCAACTCAATAAGGCTCACGAAAAAGTTCATTTATTATTCGCAAACAAACTTGTTCATGTCACTCTAATAATCTTATTTACATCTTTGTGAATAAGTTTGTTTGTTACTCGGAATCAATCTCATTTAAATGTTTGTCAATAATAATATTTTTTTTATGATTCATTAAAAAATATTAAAAAATAAAAAATTAAAAACATTAATTTAAAATTTATTTGGTAATTTAGAAAAATATAACTTATTTGTTATTCTTATTCACTAATGGGTACGCAAATAGGCTCAATAAAAAAACTCTTAAAAACTTATAATAGACTCGATAAAAGCTCATGGTGAGCTTAATAAAAGCTTACGGGTATACTCATTTATTATGAGTAAACAAAATTTAAACTTGTCTATAAACTAATTAATGAGACAAGGCCAAATATAAAATTTTTGAAGTTGCTATATAATTGTCACACCCCAATTTTTAGGAGACAGATTTAATTCCTTCAATAAGATGGACATCCACAAACTCTCTAACACAATAATCACATCTTATGTGTATACAAATAAATATAACATCTCACAAATTGTAATTTTATTTTCACAAACACTAAAAATCAACACAAAACTAGGATAAAATGGAGAAATAAACAACTCGGGTTCTTTGCCAGCACATGCAGTCACGCCTAACTCAACTTGAAAAATTTAAATTTAATTGCGAGGGTCACACACTTAGTGGAAGTGCTATACTTAAAATAAAATATATATATATATATATACGTCAATAATTATTCACATTAATTTTGTACGTAATTTAACTTCAATAAATCAGTTTAGGTAGTGATAATAATAATTCATCACATAACTTAATACCACTCTTTATTCTTATCACATAATTTATTGTCACTTTTTATTCTAATCACGTATTCATTAGGAATCATCATCCATTTGGTCTCCGGCAATCTCATGACAAACAGATATCAACAATTAATTATATAACCAATAATCTTACAAATAGTCAAGAATTAAATTAAGTACATCATATTTGACAATAATAAAGATAGCTTATCACATCATCGTACAATATCTATCACTGATGAACATATCTCATCATAATATTATCGTCACATTTTAACGCATCAACCATCAATGTCATAATATGCCCCATCTGGTATTATGTGATATATATGCATGACAATTAATTTAAATAACCATCAATGTCATAATATGCCCCATCTGGTATTATGTGATATATATGCATGACAATTAATTTAAATATTGTTATAAATTGAATAAGATTAGAGGAAACACCCTCCAACTGGAAGGAAAACCACCTCACCCAATTGGGTTCATGAGTGTTAAATTTATGCACATCAAACAAGTGACCTTATATATTTTAAGGAAACCTTTTATATTCTAGGGTGGCTATAGTGTGGCTATACACACTTTAGGGACCATACACATTCTATACATTGACACTCCCCCTCAAACTAGAACATATACATCATATGTTCTAAGCTTGTTACAAATGTATATTACTCTAACTCCCCCTAGTGCTTTGACAGACAGGGTATAAACCAACTGAGCAGCAACGGGTTGACAGCTTATTGATTTGACAGACGATGAAGTGCGTGACTTTGGCACTTCCAGACTTTGACAGAAACAAAACACGCTGATAGACTTATACTTTTCGGAGCTCCAACCGGTGCTTCCAACGTTGCCGGACTTTGATAATTAGTCCAGTGACTAACATAGACAGAGATTGGAGCAATGAACAGGACTAGGAAGGTTCTTACTCTGAATACACACACTGAAGCAATGGGTGGATAGCCCAGAAACAACAACCAGAGGTGACTAGAGTGTCTCCGGTCTCCGACGAGACTTCTGTAGGTGGTCCGGGTGGCTGCCGGTAAGACACGCGTCATCATGCGCGGCACAGGAGGTGGCGCGTGTGTCGCATGCGCGAAGAGACTGGCGGCGCATGTGGGACATTCCGGCGAAGGTGCTTCTTTGACTGGGTTGATAAACAAGTTCAAACCAGCAAACTGGTAGTGGGAAATGGTTCGTTGGAGGCTAACGATGATGCCAGAAAAAATACAGACTTGGACGACAAGCCACGTGCTCTCATGCGCCGGTGAAGCTACTGTGCGTGGAATTCACGCGCCGTTGACAGGTTGCGCGTGTAGGCGCGTGGATGATTTTTTTGGCGACAGGACTTGACGGAAAAGGCTCAGCAGCCAGCGACTCCTCTGGTATGAAGATTTTGGCCAAAAAAAAAAAAAAAAAACTTGCCGGAGTTGGATGGGCTGACTTAAATGCTCTGACCAGCTGATTTAAAGGCTCCGACTGCACTGTTCTTCCCTCGTATTGACCTTTCTAAGTTGAGAATAAAACTCGCTCTGATACCATGTTATAAACTGAATAAGATTGGAAGAAACACCCTCCAACCGAAGGAAAACCACCTCATCCAATTGGGTTCATGAGTATTGAATTGATACACATCAAACAAGTGACCTTACATATTCTAAGGAGACCTTTCATATTCTAGGGTGACTATAGAGTATACACACTTTAGGGACCATACACATTCTATACATTGACAAATATCAATGCAACACAATTGATCTCTATCTAACCTATAAGTTGAGTGTTCAATTTTGGGCAATGACTTTATTTAGCATGTTCCATTGGCTCTATCTAGCCTCAATATCTGGCCCCATCATTGGTCCCATCTAACTTAGCTCTATCTGGTCTCAATGCACGTATAGTATACACAATTCATATCAATGGTATTTATTATTTTTATGATTTATTATTGTTATTTTTATCACTTCACATTTATCAAATCATAAATAATCCTAATTAAACATTACCACAATTATTTCACAACCAACAAATGATTTCTCAAATAAAAATATAAAGTCACATACCAACATTACATAAGTAGTTATAAATCGCCGTCAACACACTTAATTTAATATTTCCTTGTATAAAAAACCAACTCTACTAATTATCATTCCATAGATATTCATAATTCAACATCAACACAATTTATTTATTAGCAGACAATATTTTTTATCAACACAAATAGTTTCTCGAATGAAAATGTCAACGCTTACATGTATTATTCCAAACGTAATTGTAAATCACCACCACATGATTAATTCATAGACAATCAATATTTTTATTATCACTACAAATAATTTCTCCTATAAAAATATAAATTTTCACAATAATTAATTAATATTTTTCACAAATAATTTCTTAAGTAAAAATGACCTTTATAATCCCATAATTCAGTACAATTATTTCACACATAATCAATCTTATATTTTTTTTATTTATCCACACAGATTATTCCATTAATAATCACCACTTTATCATTAACCTCATTACATAAATAATTTCTCAAATATAAATATTATTTTCCCATAAATAATCTTAATTTACTAATTAATGTTAAAATTAAAAAGATAATCAATTCTCAATTATTATTCCATAAATATCTGTAATTTACTATCAACATAATAAATTCATAAATAGTCAATTTCTCTACACAAATAATTCTTCAAATAAAAATATTAAATCCTTAACAGTCAACTTTCCTTTCCTTAAATAGTCTTAATTTCCCATTAACAAAATTAATTCACAATAATCAATATTTCTTAGTACAAATAATCAATATCAAAGAGATAATATTTATTGTCTTTTAGGTATAAGTTTAACATACTCACTTGGATAACAAATATTACGAGAAACTAGAATTTTTAAGATGGTTGTTACTGGCTATTCTCATATCCTCTCTGTAATTTAATTTAATTTTTTTTTTCCCTTCTCCTCGAAGCTTTCTTCCTTACTGACTTCGTCTTTCTCATCCTTGCCCTTCCTGACCGTCTCTTCCGCTCGGTATAATGGTCCTGGACTTCCACCGCCTCCTCATTTTGGTAAAGACCAACTTTGTTCTTATTTCCTTTATATATTTTTTTTCCTTCCTTGCTTTACCCGTGTCCTTGTCTCTCAATTACACATACCCATTTAACTCCCCAACCTCTCTTCTGTCTTTTTTTTTTCCTTTTTCCCTCCTCCTTCAGCTTTCGCGAGACTCCTTTCCCCACAATACCCATACCCTTTACTATTCATGGCCCCACCTTACACCTATCTATTATATATATATATTATTATCTCTTGGCTACTGGCCACAACCCACGTGACTATCATCAAAATATTTAATTTAGCTAATATATATATATATATATATCTACATTTTATTAACTTAATTTAATATATTAAATAACAATTTAACACAATACAAAATTAGCTACTAACTATCCAATCAATGTTAATTTAAAATTTAAAATAATACCCACTTAACACAGCTAAAATTTCTTAGTTCAAAATAAAAATTAAATTACAAATTCAAAACATTACAATAATGATCCACGATTTATATATATAGTATAATATTATCTATTTTGAGTTTTGTAACCCTTCCGGTTTGTTCCTTTAAAGATCATAGAGGCACTCAGAATTTATGATATGTAAATCGTGAGTCTTTATATACTAATTAAGCTTAACTCGAAATGGTTAAAAACTTTAATAAAGACTCTTAAACACTCTAATAATGCTTAATTAGTATGTTTTGCGATTCTAGATATGATTGAGGGCGATACTTAGAAAGTTTTGCGCCTAAAGAGAAATTTTATGTGAATAAGCAAACTTAAAATTTCATCTTATATTTCTAATCATTGAAACTCCAAAATTACTTAGTAAAGTTTTATATTCAATATGTTTTAACATGTTACTTTTGATAACTAATATTGTCAATCCATTCAATTTATTTCGTAACATAATCCATCTTATATAAGATTCTAGTAATTTTTAATTTTGAAAAATGTTTTCTAGCAGAGGCCAGCTTTTATAAACATAATTAAGAGTACACGATAACCAATACGAATATTTAAAAAAAAAAAATCTAGTAATTTTATATAATTTAAAACTACAACTGAAATATAATCTTATTTTAAAACTTCTTTAATTAATTTTAATTTAGAAACAAATCAAAATCATTAGTTACGGGGCTTTAATTATGGGCCTTACCAAACACGGGCATTAGACAATTAACTTAGTTTATTAATTTTATAACTTAGTCGATTACCCTATGTGCACGTCTCTTGCCCACGCCATGCGCGTCACTTACCGACTCTGAATTGTTAATTAATTGATAAATGTAATCTTTTATTAATTTTATCGATTTAATATTACTCTCATTTATTAAAATAAAAAAATCAATATAAAAGTCAATATATGACCAACGTAAATTTATTAGTGTTTATAAATATCAAAGAGATTGTTTCCACGCCATCCACTCCAACTCCACTTCCCGACTCCAATACCTTTCAAAGTCCCAAAAGGTTGGCGGAATCTGAATCCATGAAACCCCATGTTGCCATCCTCCCAAGCCCGGGCATGGGCCACGTCATCCCTCTCTTCGAACTGGCAAAGCGCCTCGTCATCGACCACGGCTTCCACGTCAGCTTCCTCGTCATCCCCACCGAAGCCTCCGCTGCCCAGGACCAGCTCCTCCGCTCCACCACCACCGCCGGCCTCCAACTCATCGACCTCCCACTCGTCGACATGTCAACCATGGTCACCGACAGCATGCCCATCCTCAACCGCCTCTGCGTCATCGTCCACGAGTCTCTCCGCCATCTCCGCTCCGTCCTACTCGAGCTGGACCGCCGCCCCAGTGCTCTCATCATCGACATCTTCTGCACCGAAGCATTCGACGTCTGCGACGAGCTCTCCATTCCGGTCTACTCCTTCTTTACTGCGTCGACGGCTTTGCTCACCTTCTCTCTCTACCTCCCGACGCTGGACCGGGAAGTGGAGGGCGAGTTCGTTGACCTTCCGGAACCGGTTCGAGTCCCCGGTTGCAGACCTCTAAGTCCGGAGGACTTGCTGGACCAGGTTAAGAACCGGAAGATTGACGAGTACAGGTGCTATTTGTTCCACGTGAGCCGGTTGCCCAAAGCCGCCGGGATTCTCGCGAACACGTGGGAGGATCTCGAACCGGTCCCGCTTCGAGCTCTGCGAGAAAACCCGTTTTTCAAAGACATACCCACTCCGACGGTTCATTTGATTGGACCGGTGATCAAACGGGACGAACCGCTTTCGAGATCGGACGAGGAGATCCTCGCGTGGCTTGACAACCAACCGCCCGGTTCGGTTCTCTTCGTGGTTCTGGGAAGCGGAGGGACGTTGTCGAGCGAACAGCTCATTGAGTTGGCTTGGGGTTTGGAGCTGAGTCAGCAACGGTTCGTCTTGGTGGCGCGTAAGCCGACCGATGCGAGCGCGTCGGCGGAGTTTTTCAGCGTGGGGAGTGACGCGAACGATCCGGCGTCGTATTTGCCGAAAGGGTTTGTGAAGAGGAATGAGAAGACGGGGCTGGTGGTGGCGTCGTGGGCCCCGCAGCTGGCGGTGCTCCGCCACGGGTCCACCGGAGGGTTCTTGTCCCACTGCGGGTGGAACTCAACGTTGGAGAGCGTCGCCCACGGCGTGCCGATGATTGCGTGGCCGCTTTACGCGGAGCAGAGGATGAACGCGACTATGCTTGCGGAGGAGATCGGGGTGGCCGTAAGGCCGGCGGTGGAGCTGGAAAAGGGAGTGATCGGAAGGGTGGACATCGAGAGGGTGGTGAGGTTAGTGATGGAAGGCGAAAGAGGGAAGGTGATGAGGCGTAAAGCCCGAGAGCTCCGAGACAGCGCGGGGAAAACGTTGAGCTCCGGTGGGTTATCATGTGAGTCACTGTGTCGCCTCGCGGAGATTTGGAAATCGGGTCCCGTCAATTAATCAGCCCTGGTTGCCTAAACTCCGACATTCGTGTCACCATGACAATAATGATAGTACTGCATCGAACATCTTTATATATAACTTCGAAGTCGAATGATGTGTGAATTGTATTTTTACAATAAAAAGTTATTTTTAATGGACTTTGGTTGAACAAATTGTTTGTTTTGCAACATTATGAATGTTGAAATATTACCACAAATGAGTTTATACCCCCTTCTTTTTTTTTTTTTTTTACCGGATGGAGCTAATTATATAGGTGTGTATATTATCAGTAAATACTCGTATCGTTGCTATTTTGCTTCTGTTTATATTTGTAACTATGTTTCTTAAGTTGCTTGCTAAGAGTTGGCTACCTCGGCTTACTGCATTTCGTGCGGTTAATTCCTTATTGCCATGGTGATATGATACCGCAAAAAGTATAATTATAAACTGATATCCATGTTTGCAGCTCTTTAGTTTGGTCAAAAATCAAATCAGCAAGATGACTCAAATTAAGGAAAATTAATAGAACCAATATGATTGTATAACCCTTGGGTAGGTTATTTTCCATCTTTGCAGCTAAGCATTTGACTGAAATTAATTTCTACCTTAGTTTCCACCTTAGCAGATGTGATTGTATAACCCTCTGGGTGGGTTGGTTTCCACCTTAGCAGTTAAAACATTTGACTGAAATTAATTTCTACCTTAGTTTCCACCTTTGCAGCCAAATTTGACAGAAATTAATTTGTATTCAAATAATGGGAGAGAGATTTTTACGTGTCACGCAAGCACTTTCTTCACCTATTAAAGTTATAAAACTCTACTAAAATTTATCAAAAGTTATAAAAAATAATTAATTTTTTTTAATTTTCTTTAGTCAATTTCGTCACAATCATTTTTATACTAATTTATTTTTTTCTTTTATTGTTCAAACACCACCTAAATAGTTTTTGTAGGACGATGATGCAGCACGACCTTGACGATAATAGATAGTATCCCTAATAAGTTTAGAATACAACTGCTATTATAATTTTTTGTTTTGCTTTTTTTATTTTATTTTTCATGTTTCAAATTTTGGGTGCCTCTTCATTTTTTAAACATTATTTATTTAGTCATTCAAATAGATTAAAGATGATTTTTTTTTTCAAAATTTATTCTATTTTTTTGAAATTTATTTTTCAAAATTTTTATTCAAATGTATTATTATTTTCTTCAATCAGAGTTCAACTAAAAATATTTATAGCATTGAAATTCTTATTTAAAAGTTCTTAATCAGTTTTAATAAGTTCTATTTTTTGTTTTTCATTCTAAAGCTAGCATATGTCCTCGTAGTAAATGATAATTAAATATCATATTTATTTATTTATTATATTTTTTAAGTCCAGATTTAATTAATTTAATATCATAAAAATATATTAAGAATTTAAATGAGTTCGTGTATCACCTTATGTTGGATTTGATTATGTTAAAAAATTAAAAACAATAAATTTATTCTCAATTATTTACTTTTAAATCTATATTATTTTACACTAATTATAATTCTAATAATAAATATTTTTATCATTATCCTATAATTTTATCAATATAATTTTTTCTCATTAATTATTATAATAATTAAATAAAATAAATTTTATTCTATTATATAAATCATAATAGGAATTTTAAAATTACAGTCCTATTCAAAATTATTATTATCTTATCTAAATTTACTTTAATAAATGAGATGAAATAAATATAAATTTAAAAATTTTTATAAACAAAAGTGAAACAAAAAATAATATAATAAATTAATTTTAACTTTTATAATTATAAATTCTTTGCTAAAATATTTTTATTTTATGAATTAAACGTACTTATGATTTTTTCTATTTTTATCTAAGTTAGAATCTATGTGAATTATTTTCATGTAAATTAATTAACTAATTTTACATTAAATATAATTCTATTATTAAATAAAAATAAATAAAATAAAAATAGAAAACATATAATTAAGTGATAATGATAATTATTTATCGTATGATTTAATTAATGAATAAAATAAATTGGTCATGTTTTTATTTATAATGAATCAAAATTATTATTTAATTAAAATTTATTAATAAATTTGCCTAAAATTTAATTACAAATAAAAATAAATATATAACATGTAACAAGTTCGTATAATGCATGAGTCACTAGTGTATATCTATTGAAGTATTATCTTCTTATGAATATATATATATATTTGAAAGAGTGAGAAGGTGTTCGGATTTTCAAATTTCTATTAGAATTTTTTGAAAAAGGGCTTTCACTTGTAAGTTTCGTATACCTAAACTCTACAAATTTCATTAATACATACTTAAATCTTCTGAGATTTTATAAATGTGTACACGGATTCCCTTGTTAAATTTTTCCTCCAAAAAGTAACTTAAATGTTATAAAACTACCTTTATACCCCTACTATTAACATAGAAAATACACAAAAAGAAAAATTAAGATAAGATTTTTCCACTATTGTTTGATACTAATACAAAGGAAGTGGAAAAAAAAAAGAAAAATTAATTCTTTTCCTTTCTCATGTTTTGGTTTATTAGATTATTAACGAAAATTAGTAGTAGTAATAATATATATATACGTATTATATATAATATACTCATATGGTTCTTTTCTCCATTTTTCAAGCATAGGACCCGAGATTTCTGTCTCATAAGAGACGCTTCCGTGTCAAGCATTTCATTAAGTTTATGACTTCAAACTCAAACAAAGAACATTCATTTAAAATATTATTATGAAGTATAACAATTTAAAATACTAATCTAGAAAAAGTCTCGCAAAAAAAAAAAATAGATTAATATATATTGTAATTTTTATTTTCATAGTTAGTTAACTAGATTATCAATTAAAAAAATATTGATCATTTGTTATGTATAATTACTAATTTATATATAATAATTTAAAATATTAATGCGGAACATAATAGTTTAAAGTACTAATATTAAAAAGGTTGATAAAGCTTTTTAATAAATAATTTAAATATAATTTTTATATAAAAACTATATTCGTCATATCATAATATAAATATCTTTTTTATTAATACTAATCGTATAAAGGTAATTTTATAGTTTTGACTTGCCTCAAAGTTATTTTTTATGGGGGAAAATTTAACAGAATGAGTTTAAATGTACATTTATAAAATCTCAAGGGATTTAAGTATATAAAAACAAAATCACAAGAGGTGTAAGTGACGTAAATCATTTTAAAAAAAACATTCACTAAATTTCATGAGATCCTACATTTATATTAAATTTTTTTTTAGCAAATCAAACACCGCCTAGAAATTGAGAGAGAGGGGTCTAACCGGTGCACCGGATAGGGTCATGTGTAAAGTTTGAGCCATTGGATTTCCTTCAAAGAAATCTGATGATTCTCATTCTTAAGTAAGGTTTTTTTTTTCTTTTTTTCACTCTCTCTCGTTAATCCCGTCTTTCATACACTAATCTTGTTAACACTTAAAAAAGTTATTTTTTAAATTATAATTTTTATTAATATAAATTTAAATATTTTGTGAAAAATAAAAATAAAACAAAACAGTAGACTAGTAACTAAAAATAAAATAATATATAGTAAATTTGTTTCCATCAAATGAATCATGTGTAAATAAATTTTATTTTACCGTAACTTTTTTTATAAAAAAATAACACATTTTTTATATGAACTCTTATATTTAGAAAAAAAAATTTATGTGTTTGATAATATTCATATGTTGAAATTATATAGAGTTGTTATCTGTAGTCGGAGAATGATTGAAGTCATCACCGTCAGAAAATATCAGGACTGCTTCAATAGATAAAAAATTATTGTGATAATCTTAAACAAATAAAAAAAAAATTTCTAAATACGAGAGTCCATATAAAAAAGTGGTATTTTTTACAAAAAATAAAATAAAATAAAATTTGTTTGTATGTGATTTGTTTGACGAGAGGTAAAGTTACGACACATTTTTTTATTTTTAATTACTAGTCTATTATTTTTTATTATTTTTATTTTTTAAAAATATTTAAATTTATATTAATAAAAATCATGATTTAGAAAATAATTTTTTAAGTGTTAACAAAATTGGTGAGTGAGAGAGAGGGTTAATGAAAAAAAAAAAAAAAAAAACTAACTTTAAATGATAGTCATCAGATTTCTTTGAAGGAAATCCAATGACTCAAACTTTACACACGACCCTATCAGGTGCCTAGGTGCACCGGTCAGACCCCATCCCGAAAAATGACAGTCGAGAGTAATAAAACACCGCCTGAAAATTGACAGCCTGTCGGTTTTTTCCGTTATTTTTCGTTTTTATAGGTTGACGGTCAAGAGACGAACCCGCGTCCTTTTTACACGTGGAACATAGTGGGGGCGATTTTTCAGGATTAACGAGCCCAAATCTCGAAGTCTCGGAGATATATATACATATATCTCTCTCTTTCTTCTTCGATCGCTCTTTCTTTTTTTTCAGAACTTCCATTGAAAGTAAATTATAAACAAACAAAGTGCGGATCCGCCATTGCTGGCATAAGGCAATGGCGTCCGAACTCGGAGTCCTAAATCCCAAATCCAACTCCCAACGACAACAACAACGACGAGAAGAAGACGAGCTGGATGGTTCGACTAAAGAGAATCGCCCTCTTCCGAAGCCTTGCGAGTCCTCTCCCGCCGGAAAGCAGCAGCGATCAATCTCCGCAGTGAATATCGAAGAGCTCGAGAAGAAATTCGCTCCCTTCGTCCGTGCCGATGTCTACGGCACCATGGGCCGTGGCAAGCTCAGCTGGACCAAGAAGGTCCTTCTCGGAATCGCCTTCTTGACGCTCCTCCCGATCCGCGTTGCTGTGGCGCTGGCTATTCTGGCCATCTACTACTTGATTTGTCGGATTTGCACGATGTTTTTGGTGCCGAATCGGGAGGACGAGCAGGAGGAGGAGGAGGAGGATTACGCTTACCTCGGCGGGTGGAGGAGGGCCGTTATCGTGCATTCCGGAAGGTTCCTTTCGCGGTTCCTGCTTTTCGTTCTAGGGTTTTATTGGATTAAAGAAACTTATTGCCATCCAGACACTGACGGAAAATTGAATCCTTGAGGTATCGAATTGAGCTCATGATCATTACCATTATTTTCTTTCATGTTTGTTATTTATCATTTGGGTATACTTTATACAGATACGTACGTGCATGCTTGTGGGTCCTTCCGTAGAAAAGAGTGGCTACAGTAGAAGTTACTGCAGCCACTGGAACACTCAAAATAATATCGTTTAGGTTATTTTTTATTTAAAACGATCTCATTCTACTTAAATTTTATGTTTTAAATATAAATTTGATTCATAAAAATATATATATTTAAATATGAATTAATATACTGAAATATAAAACCTAAGTAGAATGACACCGTTTTGAATAAAAAATAATTAAAACAGTATTGTTTTAAAAATACTGCAATAATAGTTACAGTTATCCTTTACTGAAGCACACCCGAATCATCTTCTTAGCACAACTTCTTCTAAATTTAGCTTTGAAAGATTCTTCCTTTCGAGTCCGCATGAAAAAGTACGAAGGGGAAACATTCACCAGAACAAAAAAAACTGAACTGTCGAGACACAAGAAGATCCATCTCATCCACTTCTCGTGGAAGCTTGTCTATGCAATCATCCATATGAGAAACTACCAATTCTCATGTCCATTGGCCTTCTTAAAAGTGTTGTTTATAAACAACCCTAGATCTCATTCGTGACCACTTCACTAGCCACCGTAGCTGTAAATACTGTATGTAAAAAGTACCAGCTTTTTTATTGCTTGAGTCATCGTTATCAAATTATGTATTTATAAAAGATATACATATCTTCTCAAAATGATTAATGTAAAATTTAAATCATTTTATAATTAAAATTTAAATATAAAATAGAAGTCGCAAACATCGTATTAATATTTATTGACATAACTAATTTACCATGTCTTACGTATTGTAGAAATGGTAACAAAATAAAGAAAAAAGTTCTTTATGTAGAGTGAGATAATGATTGGGTAGAAACAGGATTCTATTTGCATTCTTGATTTTATAAGGTTTAGGATAGAAAAACATAAAACAAATTCCAAAACAAAGTGCCAAAAATTTAAAAATTATCAGTACTGTCCGAGATTAGCCGGTACTGACAGGTATTTCGGTACAAATACTAGTATGGAACGTATACATTTCACTTACCCTTTTTGGCTTTAACATTTAACAACTATGTTTGCCACTGTAGTATCATCTAAAATTCCCTCCTTATTACATAGCAGCACAGAAGGGAGTCAAAAAGAATGATATGTGTTCTAACCCCGAATTATTATAGTAGTAGGATCGCTTTATTGAGAAAAGAAGTTAATAATGTTAATGCAACATTTAAAGCAGCACAGAAGGGAGCCAAAAAGAATGATTAGTGACCATGTCAAGAACCTTCCTAGAGAAAATGATCATCTCACTGAAAGGGTTACATATTGCTATGCCATACACTTTCACAACGTTGGTTGTCTTACAAAGTTTTGACAAGTGGCCCTAGCAATTTGATGTTGATATATAGGTACCCCTAGCTTTTTGATATTATATATATCAATAATACTGTAGGGTAAACACTAAAATTTGATGAAATTTCAGTTTTTTTTATAAAAATTTCTTTTTGGTGAAACCATTTTTTCTTTTTCTCCTACAACATATTTTAATTTTCTATGACGACATTAAAAAGTATTTTTTTTATAGCTGACACATAATTACGTAATTTCACCAATATATATTTTTATCTACCTTAAATACTCTTTAACTACCTACTAATTTGTAATTTTTTTATTTTCTTTTAATACTCTTTAATTACGTATTATTTACTTAAATAACCTTAACTATTTATTATTTACTATTTAAGACACTTTTGTTTATTCCTTTAATAATTTTATTAATTATTAAATAAAAAAATATTCACACACATTACGTGTGCACCAGAATTTAGTAGAAATATAAGCAACATTAGCTTTTTGAAGATAATACCAAGTTTTTAAGGAATTTATTTTGCTTTAATACAAGCTGAAGTTCATGATCGTGCTTTTCATTAACTTTTAATTTTCCTCCCATCTTATCTCATAGTTCTGAAGATGTTGAAGATTGGTCTGCAAATGGCTGGTGTCTCATCATCAATCATATACATGCGAAGGATTACTCTGTCCTGTTTTAAATTATGGTCCATCAATATGAAATCGCTACATAATCTAAGTATTATTTTGTATTGCTTGATTACTGTGAACTTTGACATGACAAGCAGATTTAGAAGTGGATATGTTGCAAACTAATTTTTTTTTCTGGTTAATGCTTCCTAGAGTTTTTACTCTGTAAAGGCTGAAGAAGCATCATGCTGATCTTTGCTTCCATTTTTGAATTTTGTTCATTCTGGCTCTTTTTCTTTCTAATTGATCAGACTTGAGGGAAAAGATCTATCTGAAGAACCTGGAAGACCGGGGGTCATCCTATCTAACCATGTATCTTAGTTGGACATATTGTACCATACATCTTCCTCCTTTACAAGCTTTGTTGCTACTGTGTGTCAACTTGCTACATAACAGAATTTGTTGTGACCATATGACTTGCATTTGCAATGAATTTTTTTTTATTTTTTATTTTTTGGTAAGTAAACTATTTGCAATAACTTCTTAAACTTTACGTTCATACCTTTGGCATTGGCACTGACATTTTTATGCTGATTAAGTTGATCTCGCCCTCTGATTTTTTTTTTTTTATTATTTTGAAGAGATCGGTGCTTGAACTTCCTCTGCTTGGTTTCATCAGGTTCGTTCGCACCATTGTATTTATTTAATTGTCTTTTTTGGATTATTATGCCGAGATAAATATATCAGGTTTTCAGTTTCTGCTACAGATTTCAGTTTCTGTGAAATCTATTTCTTGTTATGTATTTCATTTTGAAAACATATTTTCTAGCCAAGGGAGCCTTTCATTGTTATTTCTTGCTTTTTGCAGCAAGTGCCTCGGTTGTGTTTATGTGCAGCGGGAGACGAAGTCGTCCGACTTGAAGGGCGTTTCTGGTACATAAAATCTTTGAAATCTATGCTTAACTAGAATATTGACGAAGGATTAAAACATACAAATACCTTTATTCACGTTTGTTTGTTTTTTTTTTTTTTTTTCCTACATTGCTATCTGCAAGAATGGTTTCAAAGCCTGAATGGACATCATAGTACTTGCTTCCACATGAAGAGCTGGGGATTGAAACCAATGCACATTGCTGCTCCTATGTCACAAGACCGATTTTAGGTAATTGACATATTTTTCCACTATGAGAATTACAAAATTATAGTGTTCTAAATGAAGTTGTTCTGATAATTATCTATGGAGATAGGTAAATGTCCCTTGTTTGGCTTCCGTGGATGGGCTAATTTCGGGATATTGGACACGGATGGTGCTATGATTTTCAAGATGAGATATTGATGAGCTTAAGACATTACACTGGTGTGATTTATGTGACATCCACAGAAGATTATCTTTAAATAACTGAAAATAATTACTTTTTTCCACAAATCATAGTGAATCAAATAAAATTTAATTAATTTAATCAGATAACGCATGTGAAACCATGTTGAGGGTGCCCTAGAAACGGCTGATTGCTTTATAGCAGGTCTACTTATTGGGACTTCTTAATATGCATTCCATATTTTTTTTTACTTTTTCACTCTCATTGACTCTCAGGTAAATTTATTTTACAAAGTGATGGTTGTAGTGGTGTGGCCCATGTCCAAGTTAGACAAGGGGGTGCTGGCATCATCATATATGGGGGAAATAGTGAAAGAAACAAAAATATGCTCCACTCCACCGAATTGAGCAAATTTCCAACTAAGCTTTTTGTCTGACTCAGCTTACTAGACACAGTGTCTATGTTTTACTGCTTATAATGGGGAGGCTCTTTTAGACCATGGAGATGTTAATTCATAATCTAGTTTTGTTTTCGGTTCTAACCCTACCACCCGAGAATTCAAGGGTTTTATTTAACCAAAGATAGGAATTTAACTGTGTTATGAAGATGTTTTGACCCCTGCTGTTGCTTTCAGGTGTTGTTAGCGTAAGAATTCAAGATGCTCATCAGAATAAGCTTTCTCCATTGATGATGATTTTCCCGGGTTATTACTTTGTTACCGTGATGCGTATTTTTATTTTGGATTGTGTACCAATAACTCAATTTATCTTGCTAAACTCAACGGCTCTGAGATTTCCTTCTATTTTAATTTGAGGACATTGGAATAATCTTCAGGTATTTGTTAATAAATGTGCAATAAACAGATCACATGTAATGTGAATTTTGAATTTAATGATTTCATACTTCTGTAGGTATGCCCTTACTATCATTTGCCTCCGTCAATGTCTATTCCAGAAACTGTAGTTGCGAGACCAATCTAGTTCCCTATGTATCGTTTACTTTTGCCTACTGCATGGTGTTTGTCTCAATGACGCGAGCTTACTCAACTTTACCCTGATCCTAATAAGAAAAACCCTCCCTTTCCCGCGGCAACTTAATTTAGCAGATTTAGGGGTTGAACCCATTAAGACTTCAAAATAAAATAATTTTTATAAAAATTACAAGTAGTTCAAATTATATGAACATAAAACATAACATAAAAATATATTTCAGGTTAAGATAACCAAAATCCTAATTTGTCCCATACTTACTTTGGGTTTCATTATTCAAATTACAAACTTATCCTAGGGTTGGATCAAAGTCGATAATCAGGTTTAATTGTCATACCTAGTCATTTACTTGAATGTCTAAAAAGTTTAAAGAAATACATTATTAGTTCAAAACTCTCAGCAGTTGATGGAATTTTGTTAATTTTTTTCGCTTCAAAGATTATTTGTACAAGTGATCGATAGAATGTAAGTTGTTGTTTACCCATGTCATTGATCACTTTTTGATATTCAAAACTCAACTCAATAAAACCTAAATTTTAAATTAGTTGGGGTCAATTGCATGAATCCTCGTGTCAATTGATCAACTTGTGGTGTCCAAAACTAAACTCAACTCAACTCAACTCAATAAGTTTCAAATTAGTTGAAATCAATTACATGAATCCTCGTGTCATTGATCACGTTACAATGTCTATGTCTGGAAAAACATCTTTTTTTTTTCAGGCATATACTAGAATTCATGAGTTAGCAGTAGGATTTGGTCCATATATCCTTTAAATACTTATTTAAAGTGCTCTTTCAGTTGGTTAATTGCTTTTCTATTTCTTACAGAGGGCACAATCACAAATGGTGACTACCTCCTTCCGTTTAAGAGTGGCGCATTTCTTTCAAAAGTTCCAGAGCTTCCAGTTATTTTAAAATATCCATACCAAAGATTTAGTCCTACCTGGGACTCCATATCTGGGGTGAGTATTTTTTCATAAATCCAACTTGTATGAAGGATGACTTTATGTGTATTACATTAATTTCTAGTTTAAAGATTATGTCATTAGACACATCATAGTCATGGTGTTTATATTTGTTTTTTTGCCTTATTTTTACCCAAATTATTAATGGGAATTAAAATTTTTTATTTTTGTTCACCCTATATTTTGTACACAAGTAGAGATGTCAATAGGACAAATTTAGTTAAGTCCTATCCCAACTAACTAACTACACATCCTATGTTTATACCAGTGATGGGTTGAACTCACTCATTCCATCCCCACTCCCACTTGGTTGAAAAGTATGAAACTATATATTTGTAGTATAAAAATAGCAAATAATACTCATAACTACACTAATAAAAAAATAATAATCAAAAGAACGCATATTATATAGGTATAAAAACATACAGGTTGAGTCTATTCACACTCCATAAATAAATTCTTCCACTCCACTTTATTTTTTCATAAATAAAATTACACAATTACTCTCATTCAGTAATAAGATATGTTGTATAATTTTAAGGTCATAAATATCTTTTTGTAAGAATGAAGATGATTGTGTAATTTTATTTAATAAAAAAGTAAAATGAAGTGCAAATAGGATCACCCAAACATATAATATAAAAATATACAAATAGTATTTGTATATTATTCTTTATTGAAAAACATTATTCGTATATTATAATATAAGAAGAATATTTACAACGTAATTAGGGTAGATTTTGGGTGGAATGACCAAAATCCTAGTCCATTACATACCTGCATTGGGTTTAATTATTTAAATCCCTTACCTGTCTCATTAGGTTCAGGGTGAAGCAAGGAATCAGATTCTTGGGTCAAATTGTCATCTCTACATCTAATCCAACCCATTACTTTTGTAATGCAATGAGGTTTTTCATGATATCAGGACCGTTTGGGAGCCAATCAAGGAAAAAAAAAATAGAGAAAATGGGTCACTCCTTTTCCAGCCTCATTTTTTTTTTAAGGTCTTCTTGCCTCATTTTTTTTTTTTAAGGTCTTTTTTTCAGCTTTTTCTAATGACACTAAATGGATTACTCATTTCGCTCCTACATACTTAACAATGCAAAGCTTTACAAAATAAACCACCAAAACCTGAAGTAGAAAGATCATTGGTGAAATTTATTTATTTCGTTAATTTTTTGCTTGTAGTTAGAAAAATGAAAAGGATGATAATTTTATGATTTCCCCTTTTTTTCCCCCAGTTTTGTTGTTCGGATTCTTAATGGAAACTCGCACTATACAATCTTACCTGCTATTTTATTTAAAGGATATTCATTGTGCAGTAAAATAAGAGGAAAATATAAATTTGAGGATATTGTGATTTAGTTGGTGATTTCTTACTGTGTCTCATTGGCAGGTACGCCATGTCATTTTTCTTCTCCGTCAATTTGTAAATTATCTTGAGGTTAAGCGGTTACCCATCTACAACCCTTCACAGCAGGAAAGGGATTATCCAAAACTTTATGCTGATCATGTCCGAAGGTTGATGGCTCGTGAGGTATGCAGTTTCCTTGGGTTCTGATAATGAAGGTTCTGAAGATAAAGAGAATTTCATTAACCACAACAAAAATAATGCATATTAGAACTCATCGCTGCCCTAACTGCAATGGGTAACTGGCTATAAGTTTTGTTGATGGGGGTATCATATTCTATGATTTCAATTATGTTCATGAAATTTAGGAGGCCTACATGAAATTCAATATTTGTACCTTCATGGTTTAAATTTTAAATCTCGAGAGCTTTCTAATTCAAATTTTTCCTAACAAATCCGAACTAGAGTTTGGACATTGTCCTCTCTACTTTCAAATGTTCTCTTAAATTGAATTATGTATCATTGCCAACTGGTTTCAGTTGCTGTTTTTGATCTTCTTGTAGGGTAGTCTGATACCGTCGGACGTTGGTTTGGCAGAAAAACGAAAATACCACGCTGCTCTCAATGGTAATAATAGTGTTTTGCATCAGAAATACGATTGATAATTTCATGGCCTGGCTCTCAAAAGATACATTGTCCAAGTTGGGTTTCTAAAGTCCCCTTGGTATTGTTTTTGCTTTTGAATATAGACAATGGGTGGTTTTTCTCCCTTAACCGAAACAAAACAAAACAAAATTTTGAGCGCTATATTATTCTCGTAACATGCTAATTCTTAGCATTGAGTGCTCTGATGTTCTTTCTCAAATCTCATTTTCTTGATTAAATATCCAGATTAAGAGCATCCTTGCTTTTAATGCCATTAAAATTTGTCTTGAAAGAATATGCATCTTTTAATCTGACATACTTCTTTCATGTTCTTGCAGGTTTCGTTTGCAACTGTTCTTTGGGTTCGTCAACTGCATAATTATCATACGATTTTATTCTTTTATACATGAGAAGAATGGTAAAATTGATATATAGAGAGAAAACTATGCTTGGTAAAAATTGTATACAGAGAGCTCATGCTCAAACAAGCATTTTCGTCACTACGTTCGGTGGGTTGCGTTCCTCATCAGATATAAATTATTACAAATGACTATTACATAACGAGTCATTTGACTTTTACTATGATTTTAGTATACATGCTAGGGCAGACATTATTCTACCTATATTTGTTAGGTTGATAGATCCTGATAACTACTGTTCACTCAAATCTTGGATTCAACAGAAGATTTGGGAGACTTATAAATAGACGAGGGAGAGCGCCTATTCTATTAAGAGTTATATTATTTTCTGATTATAGTGAAAAACCACAGCAACCGTGAACGTAATCCTATTCTGGGATAAACCACGTAAATCCTTGTGTTCTTTTCTGTGATTGAGAATTTCTTAACAATACTTGAATAGCAGTTTTAACTCAATTTCGTATAAGCTTCACATGGAATATCCATGTATTTTTGAATTAAAAAATTATAACATCAAGTTTCGATGTCAACCCCGAGTCTGGATAATTCTCTCACAAGGAGCTGAAATTATCGGTCTGATACCCATTAAAAAAGAAAAAAAAAATTTATAGGTATGAGAGAGCCCTGAGATTTTGTTATTAACCACAAGGAAGATGTTATGCGCACTTGTATCATCAGCAATCGTAAAATCACAGGAATCGTATCACCAGCAATAGCAAAATCTAAGGAATCGCAATCGTATCTCTGTCTGAGAGCTCTCTTAACCACAATGTCACAAAGTTGATTAGTTCATTGCAGCTTTATTGCTTTGGAGCTTCCAAGTAAAACTTCAGCTGTATCCACCACTTGAAGCTGTCTTTTTAAAAGCTAAATTATATGCAACACTTTGTGGAATCCCGCAATTGTTCAGCAAAAATATTGGTTGAAACTTGACACAAGGGATACCACACTTCTTCAGAAACCGAAAGAAATTTGGGTAACATACACCATGGCTTTTGGTTTGTACATCTTTCCAGGGCTCGGACGATTCATATCTGCTTCAAACAGTCCCCGTTCATGCTTTGTCTGAGGTATGAATCTTGTATTTTGTACATAATTTTCATATATTCAACTCTGATAGATCCATCCCCCAAAGGAACCGGATATGATAATTTTTCATCATCTGACTCGACCAACAATCAAAAGAACCAAATGTGGGCTATCTGAAAATCAAAGTTTTACCGGACACTCAAAGTTTATCAGACAAGTAGTCTGATACAACATGGTTTTGGTATCTTTTAGACTAACTAGAATTGCCTGCCAGAATCCATAATTGCCTCAAAAGGATTTACTTGTTACTAATATAGTCTAACCTCAGTCTCACTCCGAAAGTACATTGTTATCTCACCTACTAAAAACAAACAAACAAGCATACACTTGCAGGTCCCGATATGGTTCTTAGGGATTCTTTTCTTTTAAGGAAATAACCAGCATAAGCAAAGAGTCAAGAACAGAGAAAAAAGATCACAAGGATTAACGGCATAACATCCACAACCTATAGATAGTAATATCTTGCTCACCATATTTAAATTACATTGAAGGTAAGAAACCATCCAACTGGTTATTCAAGATGGTTCTAAGAAAGTGTTTCAAAGGTCATCTCGGTTTACCTTTCCTTTAGTGAGCCATTGATAAGATTTTCTCAATTCCCATGGAGGTAAGCAGCCCTTTAAGGGTGACTGCAGAAGCAATGAAGAGGTTGATAACTGCTTTTGCCTCGTTGAGATAGAAGATAGAACACTAAAGGCACTTGTTAGTCTTCTTTTCTCGTTATCACTTGCTTCATATCTTGGATCATGCTGCGCAGCAGAAACTTTAAGTGCTTCAGGTAGTAGACCATTGAACATTGAACCTAGCAGGACAATAAACAGAATGAATAAAATTGCATCAAACCTGTGAACTCAATGTAAACATCATCTAGCATGACAATGACAATGCTTGGCTTGCCCCTCTTTTTAATTGTTAAATTTTTTTTTTACAAAAGATGATTAACTTCATGATTGATGCTATTCCTGAAGATTGAAGAGGACAGCGTTGAGCAGAGCCGGATTGGCCAATATCTACTATGGTGGCATTTGGTTTCCATTTCTATTTTTTTATTATCTGTTTTTGTTTTTTATTTTCTGTTCTGAGATTCATGTTTTAAAAATACTAAAAATACATTTAGTTTGAGATTTTCTATTTTTTGTGTTTTGGGGTTCTACTTATTTTGGGTCAAAAAGGCTCAAAACAACTTTTGGCCATATTGCATTATTTGTGAAAAGTCCGTTTTCTATTTTCTAAAACAATTTTTGAAAACACAAATAACCAGATATGTTTTAAGCTATTTTCCTTGTTTTCAAAACAAAGCAAAACGAAAAAGGGCCGAAAACAGGTATATCAAATGACTCCTACGGAATTTGCAGCCTTTTTAGTTTTTCTATGTTTATTTTGATTTGAAGTGATTACAAAGTGCTTGGGCTGATTTTGCTAGGGGCTGGTGTGCTGTCAGCATTTCGGATGATTACTCTGCTATATTGGTTCTTCAAAAAAAAAAAAAAAAAAAAATTTTGAATTTGATCGAGTGGCTAAAGCTTTTATCAGTTTTTGTAGCTTAATAAGTTTTTGGAGCTTAACAAGTTTTTAAAATATCGATTGATGTTGCTTAGGAAGTGCTTGGGTATGAGGTTCATGAAATTTGTGCAGTCTTTGATATCTGGATATATATGCAAGTAAGCTTTTACTGTTAAAAATTTGTATATAATTTGGTCTGTGTGTTCAGCATAAGGATTAAATCATCCATGTCATAATTGCATTGAGATTCTGCTTTCAACCCATATAGAGATTCTGTTTTCAACCAAAATTGATTTTTACGGCTTGCACGCTTACTACTGATGGAATAAAATAAATTGTAAATGTTTGGTTAATTCAGTTATAACCGGAACCAAACCAAAGTAAATTCGGTTAATTTGGTTTAGTTCATTGGTTCGTTCAAACAATTTGGTTCCTTCAATTGAGGAACTAAATATTTTGGAGTTTTCAGGAAACAGTGGATGCATAATGAAAGGAAAAAGGTTAAATTAAAATAAATACAAGTTGAAAATGTACAATGTAGATTTTGTTTTAGGAAGAGTATGGCAAGTCATGATAATAGATACAACTTTGCGTAGCATTTTTGGCAAGATGCTTTTATGTTCAGAAAGTATAATCTAGTACGAAAAAATTCATGGGTTCACTCTATTTGTTTCAAGAAAGGCCCCATTCTGTAATGATGAAATGAGCTCACAGGGTAGAATGCAGAACAGCCATGGGAAGGAAAAGACAAAATGGAATTCCAAGAAGTAAATAATCCGTGCTCATATTCAAGAATTCATCAGAAAGTATGTTCATCCACAAACAAAATCAATAATTTAGTAATTTGATGAGGAAGAATACCTAATTTTGCCAGACGATTAACCCATTTGGGAATTGTCTTCCCCGTCAGCTTGTAACAAATGTCCTTGCAAAAATGGTTGCAGTTCTTGGCGATCAAGTGATATGTATCACCACTGTAGTTTGCAGAGAGGCACTCCATGAACTCCCTAACCTGGACTGCATCCAATCGTGTAGTTCCAATGAGTATTGATTTCCTAAACTTGAAGCCTGGGCATTGCCGAGGTTCAACTTCAAAGACACCACTAGATGGATAGTCATGAGCTCCAAACGCATACTCTACTCCATGAACTGGAAAGTGTATATGAGATCATGGATATTATTTACTTCATGTAAAGATTTAAAAGCAATATGTGAGAGTAATTTAATAATAAATGAAAGTTGCTCAGTGCAACACAATTAAGCAACTGGTCCACCATACTGCCAATGAAGTGGCCCCACAAGAGGATTTCCCATAATTTTAGCAAGTGGACAAGATTTATTCTCTTCTCTTGATTTCTGGATGAATTATAATTTGACGTAAAATTACTAAACAACTTGGCAAGAAAAGGGCTGCAAGAAACCAGAAAACACGAGCTAGAGTCCAAAAGGTAAGATTAGTTTGATCATATTCATCTTCTCTTTTTCTCATTAGTTTATTCTAGGAAAACCATAAGAGGGGACAACTCAGAGAAAAACAAAATCTATGAAATTCTGAAATGGAAACTATTTCTGTTACAAATTATTAATTCAAACGAGATATGTTCCTCCCTCCAAATAAATATGCCAGCCTCCCAAACTATTGACATGTAGTAAATTCCTTTTTAAGTTAAATAACTAATGCAAGTGTAGCAGTCTATTCAGCAGCATGAAAAAATAAGTAAATAAATAACAACAGAGGAAGCCCATGTATATTGTTTGCTCAACAATGGCCTGATGCCGACTATTCTAGAGATTTACATTCGTAACCAATGCAACGTAGCATCTTTGGGACCGGCTTTTCAGGGATTACATGCCCTGTGCTAGTTGGGTATCCTTCACCATAATTGTTCTACATAACAACTAAATTTCAGCCTGGTACTTTTTGCCTTTTGATTGCACAATGATTCAACTCGTCCTTGCAATTTTGGTGGATTTATTCTATTTTAGCTCATTCCTTAGTATATGTAGTACTATCTAGTACTAAGATCTTCATCGTCTATATTGCAAGGATATGGTCAATAAGGAGTTAAAAAGAGGAGATCAACCATTCAAGTAAGACTTGAGAAAAAATGTAGAAATCAACAATAGAGCATTCGGACACCCGTCCGGATGGAACCCCCAGCTAAGTCATTAAAAGGCTCATTCAGACGACAAGGAGCTCCAAGTTCATGAATGCCCAAGTTCTAAGGAAAAAATGACTAAAGTCCTTGATACCATGCAAATGCTCATTTGGACAAAAAAGAAGTCTCCAGCATTCAAATGCCCATTCAGATATCAGAAAAGTTGCTCTTGAAGATTGAAGAGAAAAAGGCCAAGTGTCCCACCCCGTTCAGATGGGGGTGTGGATGACAAAGAAGAGAATTTCAATCTTGGTGGAAACTTTACTAACTATTCCCACTTGTTCAGATGGCCATTTGGATGACTGAGTGCGTGATCTCCAACCATTAAGGAATTTTGGCTAGGGCAACACTTTTGTGCAAACGTGGTGTTCAATCAGATAGTCTATTACATTTTTAATATGTAGGCATAATTTTGTAAGGGACTAGTTCCCCAGGTATTTAAATTCGTTTTTCAAACATTGTTAGGATTAGCTTTTCATTCAAAATAATTATCTTGCAAATGAGGATGGCTTGGATTGGTTTTCTTAGACTCTACAAGTTTTAATCTTTGAATATTCAGAATTTTTAGATTGTTCTTATTGTTTTATCAAGTTTTCAATACCACTTTATGGATTTCTATCCAATTATGTGTGGCTAGTCTTCTTTTCTTGCATTCAATTCAAAGATTGTGATTAGATAAGGTGATTCGTGCTCTCTCTGTCATGTTTTCAACGTTTTATTTTTAGTTTGATTAAATTGTAATTGTTTTCTACGCTTTTTATATCCAATTTATTGAATGCATAGCTATAATCTTAATTATCCATGCACGATTTGTGGAATTTGTATCGGTGATGATTGATTCAATGGTACATATTCTTGAATCTATTTTTTAAATCTTCTAGTCTTTTTTTCACCAAGTTGAATCTAGACCGAGTTATAGCACTGAGAGGCGGGAAAAATCACTAAACCTAATTGCATGAATTGAATTAGAGACGAGCTTTAGTTTATTAAATGACTCCCAATCAAATTTTCTTCAAAATCAATCTTCCAAGCATTTTTCAACAGTTTTCTCCGTAGTGAGTTAATTTCAAACCGAAGGTTTTCGTTTTTTGAACTTGTTGATACAGGAGTGAAAAGTAAGGAAACCGGGATTATATGTGGAGAAGACATGTGGTCATGCGTGCTGGGACTTACTGATTTACTTGCTAGGCAAGGTGAGGTTTGGTGACAAAATGGAGTAGGTGGTTTTATGGTGGATTTCATCAGCTAATTCTCAATGCTTATTAATGGCTTCTTGTAAGAATTTTTTGGATCTTCAAGGGACTTCGCCCCGGAATCCTCTATCCCCATATCTGTTTATAGGGGTGATGGAGGCATTTAGCAGGATAGTGATAAGGGCAGTGGAAGGCGGTTTTATAGAGGTATTCTTGGCTGATAATGGGAACTCGATGGTGTTTTGTGAGGCTGATCCCCTTGCAACTAGGGCATTTGAGGTGTGTTCTGTTATGTTTTAAGGCAATGTTAGATTTGAAGATCAATTTGGCAAAATAAAAAATTATCCCGATTGAAGAGGTGAATTATTTGGAGTTAGTGATAGTTATAGAATGTAAAGTGAGTTTGCTTCCATCTATTTATTTGGTTCTCATGCTAGGGGCAACTTTCAAGTCTAAGATAGCGTGGAATAGGGTAATCGAGAGATTCAATACGACATTGTCGAAATGGAAACAAAAGTGGCTGTGTTATGATAAATAGATACTACTTGAGCAAAGAGACGGGGAAAACCATTGATTATCTGTATATTCATTGCTCCGGGGCTATGAGCCGGTGGGATGTTGTTGGTGTGGTGGCTCCTTTGGGAGTCCTACATCAATTTTCTCAAAAATAAAGGGAGACCGTGTGAGGTTATAAATAAAGACTCCTTTTTTTTCGTTAGTAAAGATACCTTGGTCAAAGCTGTGGATGGCAAATTTAGACTTCAGGTAAATTCCTCTTTTGTGCAATAAGAGGTAAAAATTTGTTTGAGGAATTGCTTTGTGGGTGTCTTGGGGTATTAGGTGAGAGAAAAAATTGTGTGATTGTAAAAAAATTTTACAGTGGATTTTCTTCTCTGAGTGCTCATGGTTGTTCTCCAGTTTGGAAGTTTTCCACATAAATTATTGTGTTATTATTTCTCAGTTCTTCTTGATATTTTGCTAAAGGTAGATCCTACGGGGTTAATTTAGGAGGCCTAAATTCGCAACAAATGCGCCCTTATTCAGCATTGGGGAATTGTGGATGGATGTTTTCAGAAGCTGCACAAAATCTGCTGCAAGAGTGGCAGAGTTCTAAAGTTAACTCAGTGAGAAGGGCTTGGCGTGTGACGGCTATTTGCATTTTTTTGGGTTATATAGAAGGAAATGAACAAGAAAACTTTTCAAGAGAAGGAGCTCTCTTCAAACAAGTTGAAGAGTTTGTTTTTGTCTACACTTTATAGTTGGATGATGGGGTACACAACTTTCTTTCTTGAGTTTTGTAAAATCAATGATAGTATAGTTTTGTGTTGGGTTGCATTGTAACACTTGGCATTTTCTTAATGCTGTTTTCATAAATAATATTTCATTTCTTCATCAAAAAAGAAAAAAAGAAAAATTAAAGAGCAAAGTCAAAAAATAATAATAATAACTAAAAAAACTAGAAAAAGGAAAGCAAAATAAACGAAGAAACAAAAAAAGGATGTAAATAAAGTAAAAAATTAAGCAGGGGACTTTACCTTCCACACCAGAGTGAAAGATGCCAAAGCCAGCCCAATAGACATAGCCATTCATGGGTGTCAAGTCATACACATTGAGGTAAACTGGTGTATTGCCTGGACCATAGCTAGCTGGTTTGACTTTAGGAAATATGCAAAATCGTGCGGCTGATTTGCCTCTCAAGCGGAATTGAACTTTTGGTTTCCATCCTTTCTTAGATCCAAATTTCATGTTGCCTCTAACAGCGAGACCAGGAGTCACTCAAAGCCCATCCAAAACTGCAAATATGGACAATTCTACTAAGTAAGACCTACAATAAAAAGAAATCATGTTGTGTGTGTGTGTGTGTGTGTGTGTTTGTGACAGAGAGAGAGAGAGAGAGAGAGCTTAAGTTTACAATCAAAGAATATAACTGAAGGTTAAAGATATTTCAATTTCCTCTTTGACATTTCCGTTCTCCCTTTTATATTTTCTTCACCATGTATAAGTCTCCTCATTCTCCTTGTACATCATACTATCATAGTAAATCATGATAGGTCAATATAATTAATATCCTAAATACATTCGAATAAAACCTAACGGAAAAACTACCCTATGGTCTACACAACTCGATGGTTCTAAAGAATTAGAAAAGCATTTATGAGAGTGAGGGCATTAAGTCTCTGTGACATTTCCAAGAAGAAGAAGAAAGAAAGAAAGAAAGAAAGAAAACTAGCCAATCAACCTAAGGAACTAGCCCACGTGTCCCAGACTCCCCCAGTGGTTCTAGCTCCTAGCTTTATTCCACATGTGTTAATCACAAGTTGATTAAATACAATATCAAGTCATTTTAGCCCTTACCGCCTCTGAGAACAATATAACGCTCCAAGCTCATCACAATAAGAAAAAAGAAAAATAATAATCGAGCAGGTACAACTGGACTCTATTATGAACTGCTGCTGTCAAACCTAAATGCTCAATGAATAATGATAGAATTGTACATGTTTCCCGGTGTACTTCCAAATTTAGGAAACATAATCCAAAAGCCTCACACGGATGGACCCAGGGGCTCTGCAATGAAAATACACTACAAGACCGGAAATTTGAGTCAACACTTGCAGACATAATAGTGTGAGGGATTGGAAAATCAAGTCAAGACATCAAAAGAAGTCCTTATCCCAAACAATTGGCAAATAAGTTTGAACCCAATTGTAAAATGGTGAAAACCAAGAACAGTTGACCTCTACATGCATCACACACCTCACAGAAGCCAGAATTCCAAATTTGAACGTTTGTTTTGGGCCAAACAACCACTACGACCAGAGAGAGAGAGAAAAAAGAAAAATTAAACCCGGTTCACCTCTGTCAAAATATAATATAATTACGTCAAGCAGATAGTCATCAACTATAGACTGGCAAAAATAACTCCAATCTACCAACATGATTGACCATTAACCCCACAGTGATGCCCAAAACCCTAATTTTAAGAGCTGCATTTCCCCACGAATTACATGAACTAGCTGATTCATAAGCAAAACTGGAATTTTCAACATTCAGCCGATAGAGGAAAGAAGCAAATAAACAACCACATGGGTGACCAAGGAAAGAGTCTGAATAGTAATAAAAACAAATAAATATAAAGAGAGCAAAACAAAATAAAACACCCAACCTAGGCTTAGACTCACAGATCAACAACAGATATGCAAGCAAAAAATGGAAATTTTCCTAAAGCTGATCCTACCCATGAAAATGAGAGAGACCCAGATCGTAGAAGCTTAAACTTGGGAAGTAAAGGAAAGGAAATTCAAGTATTTGTGTGTGTGGGTATCTATCTGAAAGAGAGAGAAAGACAGACTCACAGATTTGGAGAGGACTGCCACTCGAAATGAGGCCCAGAGTAAAATCAGCTTCTAATTCTATGAAATCAAACGTTTTTCGAGCGCACGCACACACAATGCTAATAACAACGAAGCCACACTCGCACTGTGCTAGCTTCGAGCCCCCAACCCAACAACAAAATACAGAACAAAAAAGATGACAAGACAGACCCACCCATCTGGGAAGATAACGACTGAACTAATATCGCCAAAGAACAATCTGTTATCCCCCTCCTCACACGCACGCAGAGTTTCTCTCTCCACGCTTTTGCTAATTTTGGCATATTAACATTAGAAAAATGATAATCCCATCTTGATTTCTATTCCTTTACCTATAATTATACTAATAATAATATTAAGATAAAAGAAAAACTATTTTGAGTGTTTTTAGTGTTCTATAAAATTCTATAAAAATAAATTTTTTTATTAATTACACAAATACGTGACTAAACCTTTTATAAATATATATTGATTTTATAACCTCAAACACTACTTTAACATCAATTTGAAGTTTGATCATAACTTTAAATTGCAAATTCGTTATTATGTATAATAATCTTCTTTGAATAGAAAAAAAAAATAAACATGGATACAGAAAGTAAAGAAAATTAAAAAGAAAAGAAAAGAATATAAAACCACGCAATAGTTTAATATGTGTTTACTTCCATTAATTAACATAAAATCAACTGGTTTGTTGGATTTAGTTTTTCCTTTTAAAAAAAAAAAAAGGATGTAAAATGAGAAAAGCCATTTCTATAATCTCCTTTTTTTTTTTTTTTTTTTGGAAGCTGGCTCACAATTTTAACTTCTCAAATTACCTTTCTTCCCCTCCTCTAATTTTCTTCAACTACTTTAAATAAAATTTTGAAATACAAGCACTTGATATACTGAAGATATCTAAAAATCTTTGAAATCTTTTTAAAATTTTTAAAAATTATTCACTTTTTATCTTATTCCAACAATTACGAACCCATAACTTATTTCACTTTTATCTTACTTTTTATTATTCAAAACGCACTACAGTTTGGAATTTGTAAATTTAATAGTAGTTGATTTCATTAGTAAGAAATATTATTAATTCTTATATTTAGAATTAAAAAAATATTTATGATATAGATTTGATTTTTTTTATAACTTAAATTTTGAAAATTTTATAACATTTGAAATTTAATCCAAAACAATAGAATTGAATGATATTTTATTATTTTCTTAAACCATTTAAGTAAGTATACAAATTTATTTTTATATATCATTTTTTTTCATTAATAGAGTAAAATTTAGTTTTTTTCATAAATAAAATTCTATTAAATTCTTAAAATTCAAACATGTATTCCAAAACACAAGATTTTATTTAACAAATCAAATCAACTATTTATTTTAAAACAAATTAATTCTACGTAGAGGGTGCTATTTGCGTTATTATTATATTCACAAAGTAATTATTTATACATTTACACTTCATAGTACATGTACATAAAAAATACCAATGAAATTTGGAATAGTATTAAATTTTCAAACGAAAATTGCCAAAAAAAAAAAAAAAAAACACCAACCTAGAATATATAGTCAGTGGATTAATATTACATTTTTAAAGTAAATAAAAATAAAAATAAAAATACAATAGGAACAAAATAAAAAAAAGTAGAATTTAAAAAAATAATAAAATTAATACAATTTTAGTATAATTTTTCAAATCAGACTAGGTCTTACTTCGGTCCACCCATAAACCCAATCATGATTAATTGTAAGTAAAAACGCTTAATAGCGTTTTTTTTTAACATTTTTTATTTTAGTTTTAAGTACATGTAAATATATAGTTTATAAACATTTTTATTCTAGTTTTAAGTACGTGTAAATATATAGTTTTATAAAATTTAAGATATTGAACGGATAATAAAGACAATCACTCTTGTATTACAAATTTTAAGATTACTAACCTATTGTGCTTTAGTGTATCATTTAATATAAATAATGCATCGGTGTGACACTTGCAAATAATTTATATATTAAAATTAAAATTTTTAAATAATTATTGAACGTACATTTTTAATTTGAATCGTGATTCATGTGAAATATCACGCACAAAAAATTAATTAATATTTTGCATATTTACCGTTAAAACAAAGAAAAAGTGATTGGGTAGAATTTTGATTATTCATATAAGCATATTAAAAATACAAATAAATTACAAAATATGCTTAATTTTATTTATTTTTGGACTAATTATTTTTTATCACTTACTATAAAAATATTCATGACCACCTACAATTTAAAAGTCAACAAATGATTCTTTTATGATTTGGATTAAAATACAAAATTAATTAGATTTGTACTTTAAAAGTCAAAATTGAATTGAGAAAAAAATCACAAAAATTAATAAATAAAATTATGCTTGTTGAGATTTTTATGTTAAAATAATATATGTATAGATATATTTTTTAAATAGACTAAATACACAATTCATGAACAAATTTGTCTCTATCCATTTTTTTTTAATATTAAATAATATCTTTTGCACAATCAAAAAAGAAACTCCATAGCAATGATGCATAAAGTTTTTTTTTTATTTTTAGTTTTGGTAACCACTTATCCCATCAATTCAAACGATGCATAAGTTTAATTAAATCAAATAAAATTCACCAAAATTTTATTTGTCTAAATCACAAATAGATCATGCATTAAACTCTTAAATCAAAAAAAAAAATTACATTTTTTAGTCACACCCTAACAATGTAAAATATAATTACCCCGTTGTTTTTATATAACAACTGCAAATGAAGTTTTAATAACGGAAATATAAAGTTTGAGAAATTTGATTAGTTTCGCATTTGTCTACCATATTATATAAATTTGCAGTTGGGCACACATAATACGTATTAAATAAATTGTGAGTAATTAAAGAACAAAGAAATTAAAGACAATGTAAATACACCAAGTAAGAATCCACCATTAACATTACGGTAATATTATAGCATAGATATTGTTTAGGAACAATGAGGATGAAAAATAGTACATCCAATTTGTACACTCGTATTGAACTCTACACTCAAAGAGTTAGTTCACAACTTTCCAAATAAACAAATAAAATTACATATATATATATATATATTTTGGGAGTAAGTTAAATGGATTTAACAAATAAGAGATCACTAGAAAGCCTGAACAAACTGTGATCCTAGTAGCCTGAAATAAATTAATGAGAGAGGCCCACCTTCCTGCTAACTAAACACACTCGCCGACATCTCGGCACATTGATTCAGCATTGAAAATCACCACGCAACCAAGTTACAAACGACGACATACATAAACATGATTCCCACCCAACACGTTATTAACAGGTTAGGAATATGAATCATAAGCTAATCAACCCGTTTTTCACACAATTCATATAGATCAAGTTCGTGTCAAAAATAAGTTCGTCCATTTGACACGAGATTAATTCATTTAACACGATTAAACACGTATAACTAATAAAATCCATCCTCTTAACACACTTAAACACATATAGTTGACCAAGTCCACCCATCTAACTGAAAATTTAACACGATTAGTCGCAAAAATTTTTAATTGATGTGTTAAGACGCATTATAAAAATCATGTATTTTTTGCATTGAGTTTTTAATTTTTAGGTTAAAATGTTTACTGTTTTAGTGGAGTTACAACTCGCAGACGTGTAATAAACAAGTTGTGCTCGTCTTGTCATGTCACACCTGCAATAAACGGATGGTGTTAGATTAATAGGACATTTTGACACCATTACAAGAGCGCAACACGAATCGATTCAACTCCCATTTGCTAGAGTCAATATCTTCACATTCTGATATGCCCGCCCGCATCAGTTTGCAAGTACCATAGGCTAGATTGATAAACTCTAGAAGATTTTTCCATGAAAAAAAAAAAAATACCATTGCGATCAAACCTAAAAAGACCAACACTAAACAGCCTTCGTGAAAAATATACTTTATATTGTGAAAGTAACATCACTGGATCAAGAGCTAAAAGACTTGCCTTCTCCCTTTTACAAGTGATGAGGCCAACAGAAGCTTCAACCTAGGCCCTTCTCTGTCACACACTCTCATTACCTGTCTAATTAGCTTGCAAAAAGAATCCAAGCCAACTCCCAAAACGTAAATCACCAATAATACTAAAGTCTATTGTGTACAGTAGTGGCAGTTCAAGAGCACATGGCACATCAAGATCATTAACCAGTGGAAATTTGGAACCTGATTGATGATGACACAAGTCAACAAAACCAGCACAAAGTCCTTAACTGGATTAGCAAGTTGAAGGAGGAGACTCCTGCATAAAAAATAAAAAGCCTTAGAACGAACTTCAACAAGAGGGTCTTGATTCATTAAGCTTGCCCTGCTCCTCCAAATCAAGCAAAAAATGTAAGAATTTCATCGTCTGACCGATTGCACATTTTATGTTTGAGACAAGATTTTGATACCAACTAGTGTTGAGATTTTTAGTCGATGATTTCAGTCTGCTCCATAGATGATGAAAACACATGGCTCTTGGCAGTGACAAATGCCACTGCATCTCTAAGTTATTGCACAAACATACATGGTATTGAACCCATTTCTCCAGTCTACGTACAAAATAATACTGTATATTGTATCCAAGATTGGTAAGCATGACTACAATGAGAATGACTCCAGAAGTTGAAATATTACTCTATGCATAATAAAAGGCTCTATAATCTAAGAGTCATGCGAATATCAAAAAAAAAAAAGATATAACTACTACTGCGGCACAGTGATTACATTGTGCTTTACTTTATGCTAGGGTTCTTTGTGGAATACAAGAGGACATGAGCATAATTACCTATATTTGTGGATTGTGTGCGCGCTAGAGAGAGAGAGAGAGAGAGAGAGAGAGAGAGAGAGAGAGAGAGTCATACATCGCTGGTGCTGCTAATATAGGAAACAACAACAGTGATGTCATCAAGTTTCCCACCATAATATCGGAATCCAGCTTCTTGTGCGGCAGTGGAGAAAGGAGTCTGTCGATTCCTATCTTGTGCTCTTTGGCGTGCCAGTGCCGCTATCTTCTGAGCTGTAACCTGAGGCCCCATACCAGCCCTTATGGCATGGACAACCACTGCAGTAACCTCATTGTTGTACAAATTGTCAAAGAGCCCATCAGTTCCAGCAATTACAACATCTCCTGGAGCAACAGGAATTGTAAACACCTGTACCAAACACACATCGATATGTTACTTACCAATTCCATATTGGATCAAATGTATTTGAATAATTGCTGAGACATCATGCTTTGTGAATTCAGTGCTATGCACATGATTTGTTTGGTTGACATCAGTCACTGAACTTGTATCTACAACCATAATTGCCCACTGAACAGGATACTATAGTTCTTAGGTCAAATGCATAGCAGAACTGCAATTCAGGTTCCCGCAAAAGCTACTATTCAGTTTACAGGCCACTCGGGAATAAATGATTGTCTGGGAGAAGGTCAACAACTAATTTGAATGAGTTAGATGACTGATGGCAACCAAAAAAAAAATGATAAACAATGACTGAGATTTAGGGAAAGGACCCAGTAGATGGGAAAATTTTGAGCCTAACTGACTGCAGAGGCATTGAATTGAACAGATGCTCTTCTGTCCACATCACTTATAAACATAAACAACCTAAATAAAACTACTAATTTATGCCCTCACAAATTTCGAATCCAAATATCCAACAGAGAAAAAGATCTTGCAAGAAGAGAGCAGCACAAAAGTTAAAAGAGTGCAATAACTGACTTGACCAGAGCTAGGCAAATCACCACCAGTTCCACTCTCCAACTGGTATGTGAAATTGAAATCATGCTGCTGCACAGGTGATCGGAAGATGGTGCATCCATCTCGAACCACTATAAAACCACTGTCTCCTAAATTAATGGCATGTAGACCCTGTAAAGCAAAAAAATAAATAAAATAAATAAAAAAAGAATGGAAAGTCCGGTTCTACAAAATTTATAAAATTAGATGGTCCAGATATCTTGCTTCAAATAACTAGACCATCCAAGCTTTACCATGTGACATCAAGAGCAGATTTTACCATGCAACATGGTGCAAACTTGATCATAAACCAGATTCAAGTTTTGTTTCCTTTCATCCAGGAGAAATGAGCTAATAAATCCAGCCATAAGAGAAGAAGATGCATTTTACACGGACCAAAAATTATTTACTAATCTACCTTTGACCAATTGTTCAATCCCAACTTCTATGCTGGGAAAGATTTCAAATACCGCAAGTCCAAGCATAATTCTCGACGTGTCAATGATCAAGAGTTCTGGTGTTCAAATATCAGCGTAAAATTAATAATCAATGCAATCTCTAGTTAAACTGACAAACAAAACAATTGTATAACTTAAAAAAGAGATAACAATATCACTTTTAGTACAGGAATATGAATTTAAAGACGAGTAATTTCTGATAATAGGGGATAAACTGATCTGCAGAAGAAAACAGGACTGGGACTCAAATTTCCAACAAGGCATCAACCACCTAATGCATACACATTACTGTAAGGACACATGAAACTTGCTAAGAAAAGAAAAAGGAAAAGATTAAATCAACTTGAGAAGAGGCAGGCACCTAAAATAAAGCCAGCATACCTGGCCTGTGAGTGCTATGATACAGGCAGTAGAGGACCCTTTGGCTTTCATGCTCAAGTGAGCCTTCTCCAAGACCCTGGCTGGATCAATAGAACCCTTGGGCTCTTCATGAATTGCAGCTACTGAGTTTGACATGAGTTCTCGAGCAAATTGCCCCGCATCAACACCAAGATCAGCCCAACCACCAACACCATCTGCTACCCCAATTGCTTGTTCATCAGCACAAATAAAGTGAGCATCCTCCCCACCAGTTTCCTCTTTGTCAGGATGAGGCAAGTAGCATGACCCTGAAATCAGCTTCAGCGTTCTTCCTGCTAGGTCATTCCTGCAGTCAACAAGTAGCACAAGGAGCATAAACAACTAGATGTGTCGTCATTATTCCTACAAAAGAAATAATAATTACGTATTAACAAAAGTTGCGACAACCATTAAAGTTTTGCATTATACTTAATAACAATTCTGAGAAGACGTTAATGCATAAGAAAGGTTTCATAACCGCATTTCAATAATTCCCCACATTAATCCATTAAATTACTTAATAATAAAACATACTGTTCTGAAGCAACTGCAGCACTAGCAAGTTGTTCCTCGCGCCCAGAGTTAACAAAGGACACATCAGGAGCAGTCCCAGCCGAGGAACTTGTAGGAGACAAGCTATGGAAATCTTTTAATCCAAACCCTAAGAATGGAATAGCATTGCCACTCCTTTTCGTAACACTATATATGAAATATCCATAAAGAAATAAATTGTTGGGCTGTCCCTTATTTCTCAAACTCATGCAAGCTTTTTGGCAGCTGTCCATAATTCCACTGGCATAAAAAGTGGCAGCCTTATTTGTTGAGATTGTGAGGTGTCCGAGCTTTGTAGTTAAACTATTTAAGGAGCAGTCACCAAATACAGCCCTAGAACCACAAACAGCCATTGGTGCCCTTAGAGACTCTATGTCCAAAGGAGTGTGGCTTTGCTCAGATAGTAGGCGATCAATATGATGCGCGCAAACCTGAAATGAAGGCCCTGACACAGATGGAATAGAAAATGTGCGAGAAAGTGCTCCAACAACTGAAAAGTTCTTTCTTTGATTCACTAAATGCAAATTTGATTGTGCAGCAACAACAGTTCCAGGTCTCAAATGCACGTGCAGACCACTAAATGTTGAAAACAGCGAAGAACGGAACAACCTGGTGCAGCCAGCTGACAGTTTACCCTGGCCAATAACAATCCCAACTGAGTCTTGGAGCGCACCTTTTTGCCCTGCAATCGACCTCTGGATTTCCCTCTTGAATGCAGTGCTTAGATTATACAAATAACTAGATGGCATCTTTGTCTCTTATACAAAGTAATTTTGGTTGCACCTGTTTATTACATATAGCACAATCACTAGAATAACATACAAAGAGTGATCTCATCACTCCCAGTGCATCTACTTTCACTGATTAGGAAATCCTCCTTCCAGAGTGTAACAGGAAGTCAGCAACCTGTAACGCAAAACCAGCCAAACACTGTCCATAAATATTTTGTCAAAAAATCTCTCTCTAAAGCATGCCCATCTGTAAGCCATTATGAACAAATTTTTCCTAAATTTTTTCTCTCAAATAATTGTAAGAACGAATATAAGGAAATATTGAAACAAAGGGAATGGAAAAAGGAGCCAACCAAAAAGAAAAGCAAAACTAGCAAGCTAAAAAGGGGGACTCAAAATAACATAGATTGGTCCATAAAACAACTGAAAAACAGTAATACCAACAATTTATTGAAAATAACGTAAAATGTGCTGTCATGGCAAAAGCTTCTACCAATCAAGAACACACACACAAAAAGCGCATTAGTCATTAATTAAAGCTGCCTATCACAAATGAACTCCACAAAATCATCCTATTACATGAACATAGATTAGTGAAGCCCAATACTCCTATACTCGAGCAATCCAAAATGATAAATATACAATTATATCAAACAACTATGTCAAGAAATTATCAATTAAATAGATTACTCCGAAAGAAAACTCAAACCAAGAAATCAAAACCAACCAAATAGCCAAACTAAAGCAACTCGAAATCAAAGAACCATTCAGAATCGCACCTTATTCAATGAATCTACAATAGCTAAAAGCTCAATTCACAAATTGAAGCGTTGACGAACCCGTGGAGGCAGTTAGGAGCCACGAGCCTCTCTATCTATCTCTCTCTCTACTTTTCGGCTCTTTTGGAATCGCCCTGGGCGTCGGCAGTAAGCGGAGGATGAGAGTCCAGAAACTTCGCGTGAGCCAACGAACACAGGAAACCTAAAAACTCACAGCCCAGCACTTTTGGAAACAATTGTAACTACCAAAATAGCAAGGAAACAGCGAAATCCTTTCTAATTTGACTATACTGCCCCTGATGCGGGCTGTATGCTTGGGTTAACTTTTTGATTTAATAAATGAATCGAATATTGAAAAATGTCTACTTCATCTTAAAAATTTTATTTTGTTTAGTATTTATATATAATTAAAAGATAAACATGCAAAAACATATTAATTAAATATTTTTATATTTACACAATTATATAATTAAAGCTTTAAATAAGTCAAAGAGGTCAAGATCGGTTCATCTTCAACTTATTAAAAATTATTTAAGTCCAGCTAATTATGAAATTAATTTTAATTTTTTACCAATTTATAATCACTGTGTTATATAGTGGGTATTTAGAACGATAAAAGTGAGATAAAGAAAGTGTTTAGAATGCTAAAAAAGTAAATAAAATATAGTTTGAGGGAAATTTTGGTCATTGATATGTTTAACCGAAATGGAATTTTTTAGAAATTAATAGTGTAATTTTTAGACTTTTGCGGTAAAAAGTAAGAAAGAGAAATCGTTAAAACAATTTTTTTGTTCCGTTCCGATAGATTAGTGTCAGATTTTTTGAAAAGTTATTAAAACTTTTTAATTTTTATGTGAAAAAATTGGAGAGAGAAACCTTTAAAACAGTTTTCTTGATCCGTTTTAACGGATTTATGTCACAAACATTGAAATGTCGTGAAAAGTTATTAGGTTTGTGAAAAAGTTTTTAAAATTTGTAAAAAATATATTAGGGTTTGTAAAAATTTGTTGGGATGTATAAATATATATAGAAATTTATACAGATTACACGAATTACGAATTAAATAAAATGCATTAGAGAGTTTTAGAGGTTTTTAGAGAATTTTAGTATTTATTATCACACCAAATGCAGCCAAAATCTAGATTCGTAATTCTTACAGAGAGGGAAAAAATAAATAACTTTTAGATATTTTTAGAATTTTTTAGAGTTTGTTTTGGTGCCAAACTATAAATCATATTATTAATATATATAAGTATACAATTTATAATTTATTTATGTGAGAAATTATCATTGTTATATATTTGTATTTATATTTAATTTCTAATTTAGTAATTTCAATGTTTCAGCTACAAGAACTAGAAACGAATCAAATTTTAGTTTAGTTCCAAAAAATAACCGAAACCGAACCAAAACTGAATGCAGTAAAACTTTTGGTTCTATATTTGGGCACTCCTGGCCATTGCTTCAAAAACTACACAACCATGAATTAAAAACTGAAGTAATTACACTTTATTGAGTTTTACCCTATAATACATGATGACTTTTTAAATTTAAAAGGTAATATACGGCTTTATTGTGATTTAATTTAAATTGCAAAATTACATAATTTATTAAATTTAATTAGATTTATATTTTATATTGTCATGAAAAATTATACGTAATTATGCAAAGAATATTTCTAAGAAAAATAAAGACAAGTTAATCTATGAGTTGTATCAAAAATTTATATATGCAAAACATATTTTTAAGAAAAGTAAAGACAAATTTATCAATGAATTGTATCTTAATTCTTTTTAAAAAATTATATTTTACTTTAATATAAAAATGGGTAAAAAAAAATATTATTATCCATTCATTTTTGTGAAAATATTTTTCCTTCAACAATTTTTAACTTGTAAGGTACAAATTCAATCAAAGCACCTTTTGTTTCCATTTAAGATATATATATATATATATTTTTGGAAAAAGCATTAACTATATTTAGAGTGGTATAAAATTGTTTAAATTTATAAAAATTAGTATCTCGTGCTTAGTATAGTCAAAAGATTTGAATTTTACAGTCTCATAACTCATGTTTGTGGAAACTTATAAAATTTTGTATTTTTTTGTTTTACACCGAATAGCAAGGGAGAAACTTCCAGTATAGTATTATCCACATACAGTGATGTGAAACAATTTCTCTCACAAATAAAAAAAAAATGGTTCTAACTTGCAAAGCTCCTGAAGAGGAGGTGAGCGCCATGCTGAGGCTGCAAGGTCATGTACTGAGTAGGGGCGTGAACATAAGAGGGCGAGACCGAGAAAGAAAACCTTCTTATAATCATAGCCAAAACAATCTTGGCTTCCACCAAGGCTAGATTCTGGCCGACGCAAATTCTGGAACCCAACCCAAATGGGAAAAACGAAGCCAAATGCCTTCGAGGCTCGCAAAATCTGAGTGGATTGAACTCATTCGCATCTGCTCCCCATATGCCAGTATCATGGTGAACGGCAGTCATTGCTAGGTAGAGTTCAGTCCCCGCAGGAACGTCGAGGGCCCCTAGCTTCACGTTTTTGGATGTTTGCCTCGTTATCATCACGGCTGGAGGGTAGAGTCGAAGTGTTTCGTTTAGTATCATGTTCACCTGCAAAGAATAATGTATTTAGATGTATCCTGAAGTGTGGATGCTGATACGGATGGACGCAATATGTTGAAAAAACAAAAATAAAAATATAGCAGGGATACCACAAAAAAATTATTCATTTTTAGATATATATGTATCTAAAGAATATCTATAATAAACTAATTAATTAAATACATAATTTTACGTACAAAATATAACAAAATAGGAGATGACGGATTTTATGATTATAGGGATTTTTGGCTATTCAAATCTAGATTAATTATATATTTGAAGCGTAAATAATAAATAATTAGATGTGTCACGTGAGATATCTGAGGAGTATGCATGCCTACTATTCAATACGCGTCGATACGATTATAACACTTGTCTTAATGTGTTTCTACTTCATAGATTCTTAACTTATGCTTGCCTTATATTAATATGGTAACTAACAAAAGTTAATAACTGAATGACATTTCACAAGAAACCCTTTTAAATAATATATATTTTTTTGACAATTTTCATCAAATTTTGATTCTTTTACGGGTTTTGGGAATATTAGTTTCTTTTTATTTTTTTGTTTTACCAAAATTTGATGAAAAAATTCTAAAAATATGAAAAACCATTAAAAAACTACTTGTTTTGCATTTAAGTATATTTTTTGGTAGTTTTTCTACTTTTAGAGGTTTTGGGAATATTAGTAACTATTATACCCGAAAGTTATTAGAAGGGGGGAAAGGAACAAATTTTGGCTGAAAAAGTCATAAAAGACTACGTAGCTACTTAATATATATATATAAAAAAAAATGTAATTTCCAAACAGCTCCTTGGCTTACAATCTTGAAGTCGTTTAAATTATCCGCAGTTGGAAGCTGACTGTCCCTGCAAATGCAGAAAACTTCTTGCCGAGCCTTGCTTTGCCACTCTTGATGCAATGCTAGGAGGAGAAGTGCCCAAGTCAAAAGATTAGCTGTGGTTTCCTTTCCAGCAAAGTAGAATGTCTTGCACTCATCTATGATTTCCTCCACTCCCAATCTCTCTTCTTCCCCTTCCTGATTCTTATAGGTAGACAATAACAAACCAAGAAGATTTTTCGAATCCTCTCCTGTTCTTCTGTTTATCTCAATTAGTCTTCTTATTGATTCTCGAGTTTCCTTCTCCAACTGCCACCTCATTCTGTTCTTCTTAGTGGGTAAAAACCTGCATATGCATAATGTGCTCTAATACATCAAAGGAACAAGCTTAGCCAAAATCAAGAAACACAAGTACCCTTCATTTTTCTCAGGATTTCAGGTGAAGCATTTGCAGAACAAATGACTAAATTGATAAACTTCCAATTCATTTTGCTGAAAATGAGAAGTCGAAAACCTCTTAGATCGAGCTACATCTTTTTCATCATCATCATTGATTCATCATCATATTCTTTTTGGTAATTAGCTACAAAAAAAAATTAACTTTTCTTTGCAAACTAAACCTCAGTCTCCTAATCATCATCATCTACTCTAAGGTGAGCAGTTGAAGTAAATTAATTGTAGTCACCTGAATCCAGGAATGTAGACACTTCTTATAGCCTGAATGGTCAGATTTGCTTGGCGATCTTGTAACTCAAAAATGCGCTTTCCCTCTTCAAAGCTGCTCCCAAAAGCTGTCCGAGATATAATGTCTGCAGAAAGGTTTTGAAGCTCTTTGTGCAACTCCAACTCAAACTCCTCCCTTGCTCCTCTTTCTTCCTCCCATTTCTGCAGAATTTTTGTGGTACAACCCAAAATCTGTGGCACCCAACCCTGTCATAAAAAATGTTAGCTTCGCAATGGAGTTGCTTTATACTGATAGGCAGAGCATGTTTGCTTGGTGTTCAGACACAGTTTATAGAAATGACAAAATGTTTCAAACAGACCTGCGTACATTAAAGGGTATAGTTAGCTCTCAACTTGAGGTCTTGTGCTTCCTACCCTCACCTTATGGCCTTTTGGTTTGTCATGCCCAATCTCTCTCTCTCTCTCTCTCTCTCCCCCCCACCCCTTTCTTTTCTTTTCTTTTCTCGGGTCCACCTTTACCGTTTAAATCTTTTCTATGGGTTTTAGCCTAACTAACATGAGTTCTTCTGAACATATGATGTATTGATGTCAGATACTTGACATTTAGATAACAATACAATACATTTGTCCGATGTATGATTGAATATTCATACAAATATGTTTAGCAATTCAATTTCAACTCATAATTATGCATAAACTTAAATGTTATGCATGAAATAATGCCTTGTAAATAGTTAAATACCATATTATTCTACACAACACAACAAAGTCTTAGTGCCAAAGGAGTTAGAGTTGGTTATATAATTATCCTCTTCCATTAATTTCTATAACGAGTAACATTTTTCTTTCATGAGATTTTACAAAAGTACATTAAATCATTTTTTTATGTTAAAATAAAATAGTATTTCATTTTTTAAACTCAATATGCTTTTCAAACAACTTTTTTAGATGACTATATATATATATATATATAGCACTAGTTACATAATTAAATTTAGTTAAATTTAGTATTTTTTTTTGACAATTATATACATGAAATCAAATTAAAGATTATGTGTCGACTCTAAATTGAAGTATATCATATATATTTCTTGTCCAAACTACAACGAAGGAAAGTATAATTATTTCTAAACTTAACCAATATATTTTGCTCTTACTCACATAAAAATTAGAAAAAGATTAGAGATCACCTTAACTCTCTCCATGTTAAATGCCTGGCTTACAATCCTTCTATGAAGAGCCCACTTCTCACCCGTTAACCCGACGAGCCCTTGTCCCAAGAGCACCCTAGATGACGGGTTGAACTTGGTCTTCTCAAACGACCCGCTCGTATTGACCAGTACCTCCCTAATACTGTCCGGTTCGGCTATAGCCAACCGGGGCTTCGGCCCAAACCAGTACAGAAAAGTCTTCCCGTGAACCGTTGACCAGTTGTAGTAGTGCGGCATTGCCCGACGAACGATGTCGTGGTTGAAAGATATTGGCGTCGATTCGGCTTCGGCGATCATGCGCCGTCTGATCTCCGCGGAGTTCCCCAGCATCGGACGGTAGCTGGGCCCCCCTACTCCTTGCTTCCTGAAGTTCCGTTGGATCTTCAGTGGGACCCATACGATTGAGTGGGTGAACTTCAAGAGTACTACTGTGAGAACCAGTGAGAAAATCAGGAACACAAGATCCATGGTTGAAGCTCTGTGTGATTGATATAGAGAAAGATATGGGTTTGAAGAAGAAGAAGAAGAAATGGTGGAACCCCTTGGTTATGATAATTAATTGGCCCAACGATGATAATGATAATAATAATAAAGAAGAAGAAGAAGAAGAAGAAAAAAACAAACACATTCTGCTTCAGTGAGTAATTTATTTGGGTTGCTTAAACCTTATTCGCCCACATTGGAAGAATAAACGAGGGAATATGTTTTTGCCTAATCAAGAAAGTTCAAGTTTAGTTTGGTAAGAAATATTTTTTTTTTTTTTTTTTTGTTATTTGGGTACTCGCTAGTTATCTAAAAATTAATTTTTTTTTGTTTGAAAAGAAAAAAAAAATTTATTTTTTTTTGTTAATTTGATCTTTCTACCTTTTATGGTTTAATAAAGAATTTAAAATGTAAGAAAATAATTTTAATTATTTAAACAGATAAAAATTAAAAAACTAGTTAGTTTTTCAAATAAAACCTTAGCCATCATTGAATAAATAAAAGCCCAAAAGGCACGCTTGATGTCTTAACTTTTTTAATAATATTTTTATAATTTGCATATGCTTTTGGAGAAATTTTGTGAACTTTTGTGATTTTAAGAAATATATATTTTAACTTTTTGTGTGTTAGTTTTCAAATATCAAAATTTCTAAAGTGTCAAGTCAAAATAAGATCGAAATAAGATGAATCTAAATCTCTTTACATGCTTACATATTTTATGTAAGAAGATGGTTAAAATTCATTTTATACTTTAAAAAAAAATTAACTATTACTTTTATGTGAAAGACCAATTATAAGATTTTTTATTTCCCTCATTTATACTTCATAACTAGTGTATAAATTAGAGAAAATTATAATTGAATGGTGTGATAATAATGTAGAGCTATAGTTGGAGCTCGAGTATGGGTGACTAAAACTATGTAAAGCGCTTTACGTTTGTATCAAAATTATCATGAGTAAGAACATAGTAGATTATTGGAATTGAGTTGAGAATGTGAATATCTTCCTTGAATTGTAATTATTTCAATAGAAGATAGTGAATTGTTCTCGATTTCTTCAATTATGGATGTAATTGAATTTGTCGAAACGCGTATATTGGTGTGTTATGATGTTCGATTTAATTTTTCTAGACATTTTTTTAATCCTAACAAGTGGTATCAAAATGATAGAAGACACATCAAAGCAGTTTGGAGTAAAAAAATAAAAAAATTTCAATCTCGCCCAGAATTCAAAGTGTTGAAAATTGTCATTTGTGTATACCAAAAAATAGATCTCAATGAAACGATAAAAATAAAAGCATCCCAAAATAATTTATTTTCTTTCTCTTTCCTTTCCTTTACCTCCAACCCTCCCAAACAAAGTTAATATAAATTCAAAAATTCGAATCACTTCATTAGACCAAATCAATGACAAATCCAAGGGTCGACATAAAATTTCATCATATTTGAATTTCAGTAGTTAGATGCAATCATTCAGTGATTAGAATTGGAACAACTAAGCAACAAAATTTCAAAATCTAACCACCAACAAGTACTTACGCATTCATATCAGCTTGACATTAGGAATTGGCTATCTAATATTTCCGGTATCATAGGCAAACTGGTGCATAATCTAGTATTTGGATGGTAAAAAGAGTACAATAAAATTATAAAAATTTAATATAAAAGTGATATTGAACAAAAATTTGATTAGGAAAAGTATTAAAAGTTAGTAAAAATTGATATATTTTGTGTAATTTTGATAAATAAAATTTGTAAAAAGTAACGTTGTAGGACTGGAAATGAGAAAGAGTCTTTTACATACGTTGATTACCAAAACCATCATTGTTTCTGCTTCCATACATAATAGAGAGGGTAAAACATCCCTTTTTTCTTTCTCCAAATGAACAGGAGATTGTAGCGGTCTTAACCTTTCTTGGCCTTGCTTTTACTTATGGTGGCAATGGTAAAAGAGCCTGAATCAGAATTGGTGTTTCGAGGACACCAAACCTCCAAGATAGAGAAAATTCTCTGAATTTTACTATCATGTTTATTGATTTCATTACAAGGCCTTTTATAGTATCTAATTGTAACAAACAATTAACTGTGATTAATCCCTAACTGGGCTTAATCTAACAGGTTACAACTAATCAGATTGTCTAACCAATTAACTGCTAACTAATTCTTCTCACTATACAGCTCAGCTCATTGGAGGTTTAATTGGACTATGTGGACCCGACAATGATGAGGGTTGTACGAATTAAAAGTAATGGACTGAGTATTACTTTAGGCTACTCTCCGGCCCAATTCCTACTCCAACCCATGGTCGTTCAATACGTGATCCAATTGTTGACCTAGTTGAACTTATGCATCTTTTCACGCACTTCATGTTAACCATACACCTCACAACTTGCTTTGGAACTTCTGTATTGCTTCCCAAAGCTAGTTTATTTATTTTTATCATTAAGCCTGCCAACCTTTCCTTCAGTCACCTCATTTGATATGGGTCGTTGGAGATGGACATATGAGACTATGTATGGCACAATCTCGTCCATTGATCTTTGCTAAATTGTCACAAATCTGAGGGTATACACATAGCTTCTCATCACTTTTTCTTTTCAAACTTGTATTAATTCCCTTCAGATCCTTCAATGGTAATGGCAAAGCCTTGTAGTTTTTCATGGTTTCAATCTTTTCTTATTCTCTTTTTGTTCTCTTTATCTGAATCTTAGTCTTAGAACAATTACTTCCCTTGTAAAATCGACCTTGACCTTAAGGTCCAGATCGGGATAATCGGCCTGCAACTTATAATTCTTCATCCATATTGCTGTTGTGTCTGGTTATCGTTGTCACTAAACCAAGAACTCGGTGAAGTGATGGTTACCATGGCTACGTTTCTTAACCGCCAATATTTTCTCTGGCACCGACAGAACATGACCTAAAGGATCCGTTAGGGGTAGCTAAGATAAAACATTCTGATTCTCCCCCACTTTTGCTTTCAGTTACGAAATATGGAAAATAGGATGTATCTAGACCCTGATGGTAATTATAGTTTGTATGCAACTTGTCCAATTTTTTGAATAATTTGGAACAATCCAAAAAATTTAGGGGCCAATTTAAAATTTCTAAGGCAACATATTGTTAGCTGACGTTTGGCTGTAGCTTCGCAAAAACCCATTCCCCTGCTGAAAAATGCCTTTCAGTTTTGTGTTTATCTAACTAAACTTTCATCTTGTTTTGTGCTTGCAACAAATATGTTTTTAGTAACTCGAAAATCCCCTAGTGTAAGATTAATAAGTCATCTACTGTAGATAACTGAGATAGACCTTCAACATAATGAGTGAGTTTAGGGGAATGTACTCCATAGAACGCCTCATATGGTATCGTCTGGATTGTCGTATGGTAACTAGTATTAAACCAGTACTCGGCTAAATATAGCCATTAGGACAAAAGGGCTAGGTTTTCTGAAATAAAGCACCTCAAATAGGTTTCAATGTATTTGTTTGTCACCTCTGTCTGTCCATCCGTCTAATAGTGGAAACTGGAACTAAAATGTAAGGATGATCCCAGTAATTTGAATAATTCCTTCCAAAAGTTATTATGAAAGATGGGTCTCTATCAGAAACCACTGTAATAGGCAACCTATGTAAATTGAAAATGTTTTCCATGAAAATTAATTCTAGCTGAGAGGTTATGTATGGATGAGTTAGAGGAATAGAATGAGTATATTTGGTATACCTATCGATCAATACCCAAATGATTGAGAACTTCTGAGAAAGAGGTAATCCTTCGATGAAATCCATTTAAATGTCAATCCAACTATGTTCTGGGATTGGAATAGGTTATAAAAGACCTACTGGAGCTGTGTTTTCTGGCTTGTTTTACTGACAAACATCACATGCTTATATCGATTTTTCTATATCATTTTTCATACAAGGCCAATAAAAGTCTTGTTGTGCCTTTTTAATTGTCTTCTGAATTCCCCCATGACCCCCAGTTACATCATTGTGGATATATTGTAACACCTATGTTTTTATGCTTTGCTAATCTGGTATATAAATCATTTTTTTGTAAAGCAGAATTCATTTTTGCATGGAAAACTTTAAGCTTAACAATGTTTCTTGTTGCATTTGTTATATAATGGACTAAATTTTATCATCTTGTGCATAAGTTGCCTTAACCTCTTTAAAGAATGTTATAGTTGGACCTGCAATAGAAATGGTACAACACACCATATGATCATTAGTAGTATTATCATCTTCAAGCAACCTGGATAGAGTATCAACCACCCTATTATCTACCCCTTGCTTATATTCAATTGCAAAATTATACCCCAATAGTTTGGAATTCCATTTCTACTGTGTATGAGCACTAACATGCTATTCTAAAAAAATTTAAGGTTGTGATGATCAGTCTTGATTACAATAACCCGTCCCAACAAATAGGGTATTTACTTCTTTACAGCTTGAATTAAAACGAACAACTCCTTTTCATTGGTTAACATCAATATAGCTCTCCCTTTTAGTGATTGACTAAAAAAGGTAATGGGTCTTTTTTTTTCTTGCATTAACACTGCCTTCCACTTCATAATTAGATGCATCACACTCTATAGTAAAAACCTTAGAGAAATCTCGAAGGGTAAGCACAAGTAGATTAATAACTGTTTGTTTCAGTGCTTGAAATGCTCTCTCAGCTATCTCAGACCATTGAATATATTTTTTTTAAGTAAATCAGTCAGTAGTTTGGCTATATCTCCATAGCCTTTAATGAATTTCTTGTAATATCCTGTAAGACCCAAGTGTCCCCTCAGTGACTTAATATTCTTAGGATTAGACCACTCTATCATTGCTTGAATCTTGTTTGGATCAGCCGTCACCCCTTGGCCAGAAGTCAGGTGACCCAGGTAGTCCACCTCCACATATCCAAATCTACATTTTGATTCTTTAGTAAATACCTTATGTTTCTGAAGTAACTGTAATGTTGGATCTAAATGTTTCATATGCTCATTAATAGATTGACTATAGATCAATATATCATCAAAAAGTACCAAAATAAACCTCCATAAATATGGCTTAAAAACGTCATTCATTAACTACTAAAAGTTATTGGGGCATTTGTGAGCCCAAAGGGCATTACTAGAACTCATAGTGCCTTGAGTGTGTTCTAAAAATCTTCTTATACACATCTACTTGAGACATTCTAATCTGGTGATAACCAGACCTTAAATCCAATTTGGAAAAAATATACACCACTGAGTTCATCCAATAGCTCTTTGGATATTTATCCTTGATAGTAGTTTTGTTTAAACTCTATAATCTACACACATTCTCTAAAACCCATTTGCTTTTCTTATCAAAATGACTAGTGAAAAAAATAGAGATTGGCTTGATTGAATTAACCCAGACTCCAATCTTTAACTATTTTCTTTATTTATTTAAATTTTTTTTTTGGGAAATAGGGATACCCATATGGTCTAGTAGAGATGGGATGTGTACCCTCTTACAAGATAATCCGATACTCATAACCCCTTATTGGTGACAATTCTTTTGGCTTATCAAAAACCTCCTTGAACTTCTACAATACACCCTGAATTCTTGCAGTTGCTTCAGTAAACTATTATAGTGGTACCTCTACAGATTGGCTTGCTGCAATGTGAAATAACTGCAGCATAAAACCCTTAATAACTGACCCCTTTAACTGTTGTAGTTCTATATTCTCAATGAATTGATCATTCTCCTATAGGTCGTTAATATAAACTATTTGCTACTCCCTCTAGAATGTTATTATGAGAGATGAAAAATCAAAAGTAATGGGGTCGTAGGTTTTTAACCACAGTACTCCTAAAACAATATCACATCCAGCCAAGAGAAGTAACAAGAAATCAATTAAAAACACACTCCCCTCAGTATTGAGCTTACAGTATTGAGCTTAACCTGATTGTACTCCTCCATACTTCTAAGAGTTTCACTATTAGCTACTTTAACTGTCAAAGCATTGTCCTTCTTCATTGGTAACTTGCAACAGTTGGGAACTTTTGGATCCATAAAGTTATGAGTACTCCCAGAATCCACCAAGATTGCCCACTGCCTTCCTTTTATACATCCAATCAATCTTAGTGTTTTTTGGTTGAGAAGTTCCCATTATTACATGAAGGGTTATTTCTGGTATAATATTTTCTTCTTCACATATAAACTCTTTTTCAAATTCAGCATTGCCTTATTTTCCCTATTTTTCAAGCAATACTGACTCCAACACAAACAACCTAGGATTCTTGCATACATGGCTTTTATATCATCTATCATCACAATTAAAATATAACCCTTTCTTCTTTCTAGCTTCTACATCTGCAGGGCTGAGTTTTTGGAATAGCAATTTGTAATATTTTCCCCATTGTTAGTCTTAGCCATAGTCACATTATTCTAAGAATTAACTGTCAAATGGGATTTACATACGAGACTCCTATCATAACTTGTACCATTGGAACTTAACCCACCACTACTTTTCACATTATTAAAATTAGAAAATTTTCCTATACCAGTTCTGTTATTTATCTTTTAAAGGATAATAGGCTTTCTTCTTGCAGCCTAGCAACCCAAAGGCCCTAGTTAAACTCTCAAGATTGAACATACTTATAGGATACCTTATTTCTTTCTTTAATCCAATTAAGGAAATGCTTAGTTTGTGAGCTTTACTTAACCCTTTAACTCTATTAGAAATTCCCTCAAATTGTGTTTTAAAATCTTCAACTGTAGAGGTCAGTTTCAACTTAATCAGTTGATCCATAGGGTCTTCATACACATTTCCCCAAATCTTGTTCGAATAGCCTTTGAAAATTCATCCCTACAACAGAATTTTATGATATCTTGAAACCATATTAAAGATTTACTTTCCATATGCATGGATGCATCCTCCAATTTCTATCGTTTTGGGACTCCATAGTGTTTGAAAAGCTGGTTAGCCTTATAGAGCCATTCTGAGAGAACCTTCTTGAAAAAGATTGGAAGCTTTAGCCTGATAGACTTCACTTAGATTCCACTTAGACTATGTTGGTTCACTCCTTATTAGCATGAACGTTTGGAGCCCATTGAGCACCATTATCTTCCTGATTATGGGAGGACCTTGCACCATTGTAATCATCTTATTTCTTCTGAATGTTTGTAACGTTGGACTGCAACTGGCGAGATGTTTCTTCTAATCTTCCAAGTCTTTTATTAATTGTCTCCACTATTTCCATTATCTGCTCGAATTGTGATTGACTAACCTGATCTGACAAGTTGTGTTATGATGTCGATATTCTTTCCATGATCTCTGGATCGAACTACTTTAATACCATTTGTAGCAGTCTTGAGCCTTTACTGGCCTTACCTTTATCTATGGTGGCAATGGCAAAGAAACCTAAATTAGAATTGGTGTTTCGAGGACATCGAACCTCCAAGATAGAGGAAATTTTCTAAATTTTACTTTCATGTTTTTGATTTCATTATAATGTCTTTTATAGTATCTAAATTGTAACAAACAACTAATTGTGATTAATCCCTAATTGAGGTTAATCTGACAGCTTACAACGAATCAGATTATCTAACCAATTAACTACTAACTAATTTCTCTCACTGTATAGCTTAGATCATTGGAGGTTTAGTTAGACTAAGTGGACCAGATGATGATGAGGCTTGTACAAATTAAGAGCAATGGACTGAGCTCTGCTTTGGGCCACTATCCAGCATAATTCCTACTTCAACCCATGGTCCTTCAATACTCGATCCAATTGTTGACCCAGTTAAAATTCTATACCTTTTCACGTGCTTGATGTTGACCATACACCTCATTAGCTTGCTTTGGAAGCCGTTGTATTACTTCGTAAAGTGAGCTCATTCACTTTTATCATTAAGGCTGCCAAGCCTCCCTTCAGTCACCTCATTTGATCTGGGCCATTGGATATGGACATGTAAGATTGTCTATGGCACAATCTCGTCCCTTGATTTTTACTGAATTTTGGAAAATCTAAGGATGTATACATAGCTCCTCATCACTCATTCTCTTCAAACTTGTATTGATTCCCTTCAGATTCTTCAATGGTAACAGCGAAGCCCTATAGTTTTTCATTGTTTCAATCTTTTCTTCTTCTCTTTTTGTTTTCTTTATCTAAATCTTAGTCTTTTAACAGAGACCTCGAACTTTTTTTAGTATGGGAAAGAAAGTTGGATGGATAGAAATTAGTCCACTAACACAATTTTTGTGAGCTGTTGAATCCATATCGAACAATATATAATTAAAGTAAATTTTAAATTTTCAATAAAAATTAATAAACTTACTTTTACAATTGTTCAATCAATGGCTCACAAGATTAATATCACGGGTCACAATTGATGTTAACCTTCATAATTTTTTTTTTTTTTTTTTTTTTTTTTTTTGAGGAAATTTGAGTCGTAGAGGGGAGCCAAAAACCCCAGAAGTACCCAAATAAAAGGTAACTCTCAAAAAAAAATTTTTTTTCCCACCGTTGAGTGGGACTGCATGCAATTGGGACTCAAATGCTTCTGTCCCATCCAAAAAGAGTGTTTCTTTCTTCCTTGTTTTTTTTTTTTTTGAGAACTATCTAAAAAGAGTGTCTAATTTATCAAATCTATCAAAAGTCATTAATTTTTATCAATCATTTTTTAATTTCTTTTAATTAAATTTCATCACATATTATTTTTATATTAATTTTTTTATATTTTATACCATATATATATATATATATATATATATATTCCTATCCAAACACGATCTCAGTACATTCAATTAATCTGGAAGTCCTCTCCTTACCTGAACACCACCACCTTTCTCTTCCTCCCAATAACTCCTTATTTGACCCAAATCATTCTTGACCCAAACCAACCCCTCAGATGGCCTTAAGTCCTTATGCCGGGTCCGGTCCCCATACTCGACCCCCGTCTCCCACAACCACGGTAAATTGTATGGTATTAATACTCTGATTGATATGTAGGTGTGGATTCGAAGTGGAGTCGTACCTATAAACATGTTTCTTTTTATTAAAATAATCTCGGTTGATAAATAGTTGCAATTCATCCAACAAAAATAAAATTTTCTGCCTCTTCACTTTGCATTGGCAACTAGGACATTACCATGAACTAACAGGACCGGGCTCCCGGCTAACTTTTTTTCGCTATTTTTATATTATTTTAAATCTCAAACGTTGATCTCATTTAATACTAAAACACAGGTTTTCGTAGATCTTATTACACAATTTTTTTGTAAGTTTCATTTTAATTCTGGAATAAAATGGAAGATTGAGATTTAAAATAATAAAAAAATATCATTAAAAAAAAATAGCAAAGAGCACGATCCGAAATAATAACCTTCACAATGCATCTCCGGCGTCTAAAATTCTTACCTAACATATCTCAAAGACCAAGTTTAATGAACAAAACTAACCCCTAGACAATAAATACAGACAATATAAACATTTATATAAATAGAAGAACAAAGCAGATCTCTCTTAACTCAAAAACCAAGAGAGAAGGGCAGAGCTTATGGTGTGCTACTCCTAGCTAGAAGAAAGATGGTTTAGTATCAGACGTACTTTTCCACGCGTCTTCGGTCCTGTTCAAACCTCCAAATGCTGCTCCGCCGGCAGCTTCGGCAGCATCAAGGCCACCACCCATTGAGGTGAGCAACGCCGAGAAGCCAGCTGTGGAAGCTCCACCAGCACGGATACCCACTCCAAGAAGATCAAGCGTGGTGGGCTTGTTCCCATAAAGTGATGGTGGACCAATAATCAGATCAGTTAAACCAGAGGTTCCCTCGTTGGGGAGTCCCAAATTGCTCTCCTGCTTTACATGGCTGCTCCACTGTGAAGCAGCGGCGGAGGAGCTGGTGATGCCGGAGTTCGGATTGTTGTCTGATGAACTAGATGGCAGCTCCAATCCAAGGCCTCGAATGAACGAGGAACTGGATCCCTTTGCGCCCATTTGGGCTGCTTTCTGAAGCAATGCTGTAGCAGATAAAGCAGGCTGTTGATGAGTGGGAGCATAGTGGCTGAGGTGGTGGTCCTGGCAGGTGGTCGGAAATAGGGAGGCAACGTTGTTGGATAGATAGAGAGACGAGGAGAGAGAGAGCGACATGGGGTCTGCAGTCCGGTGGCGTCCTGGACCCGCCAGAGCACAGTGCATATCTGAGAATGAGGACGGTGATCGGGATGACTCAGACAGTCCCGACAATGGAAAAACGCTAGAAAACACGCCGCCGGAAAGGCTGCTACCGGCAACACAACTGCTGGAGGTGGAAGAGCCGCTGGCTATTGTGATGGAACTTAAGCCTTCCGCCGCCGGCTGCTGCGGTGGAAGTCCCGCCGGATTTTCTTGTGCCTCTGCCACCAGGAACAAACATCAAGAAAGGAATACAATCTAGAAATCAAACGACCTTTTCCTAAAGGCCTTTTTAACACATAAAACTGGAAGCGCAATCATGGAATCCCATCTCTCCACTCGATCTCTCTTTCTAATTGCCTTTTATCAACTTTGGATCTTAGAGCTCCTTTAATCCTTTTTTTTTTTTCTTTAAATTAATACTACTGTTCATCCACCGGCCATATATATATTAACAATAATTCTCCGACCAGCATCAAAACAATATATTAACAATAATTAATGGACTCGTACAAGATATAAAGGTCTCTCCCTCTGTTTTAATCAATTCTTACTAAACCAACGTATTACTCACTTTATCTAAACAAAATCTGCAGATGAAACAAACAATATCACTACTCGACAAATCAGACCCCCAAAGGAAGTCCCAAACGGTACTTTTAAAATGGAAAAATGAAATAATTTGATTTAGCCTCTCGTGTTGGAGCATACAATGTAGACAAGGGATTGGATTACGTTACCTGAGCTTTGAATGGATATAACAGGAGAGAGGACGCCAGTGGATGGAGCGAGAGGAGTACTGGGTGGTGGACTAGAAGACGACGAAACAACAGTCTGAACATTATTCGACGTTCCCTCCGAATTAGCGACGGCTCGTTTTGGAGCTCTGGCACTCTCCTGAGCTAAAGCGTCGCAGAAGGCCCTATGGGTGATGAAGCTATCCCTCCTTTTTAACATCATAAAAAAGTTCAAAGATCAGCATCGACAAAATTGATAGACAACTTTGTTTCATTTTTTTCTTTATTTTCTGAGTAACCAAACACACGAGAAAAACGTCAAAGAAAAACCAGAGACCTGGAAAACAAAGTTCCGCAATCGCATCTGTACTCCCGGGTTCCACAGGTCTTCAAGTGCGCCTTCCAATCCGACTGTACGGCGTATTTCTTCGAGCACCGCTCGCACGTCCACTTCTTCTCGCCGTGTTTTCTGCAGAAATGCTTCTTGATCCCAGTGAGATCGCCGAGGGCTCTCCTCGGATCGTGATGGAGGCACGTCGGCTCAGGGCACACGTAGACTCTCTTCCGTACCTCCTTGCTCGTTCGCTGCCGGAGCTTCCACGGCAAGTTATGCCCCCGGCGGTGAAGTTGCAGGTTCTGGTCACGCTGGAACCCTTTGCTGCAGATCTCGCACACGAATCGGTTCGTCGCCATTAGAGTTTTCGGCGACAAAGCAATTACCTCCGCATCCGGATCTGCAACGTCTCATTTAGTTAATTTTATTACAACTGAATAAATTTAAAGAGCTCAGCTCATCAGGCGGCCTTTCTAAACTCACCAGGCATTCCAGGGAGATTTCGCTTCTTCTTTGCTGCTGTCGGGGGTGGTGTCGTCGTTTGATTGCCGGAAGAAGTTGCGCTAGCTTCTCCAGAAGCTGTAGAAACCGCCATTGGTGATTGATTTTCGATCTCCCCCATGATATATGTCTACTTTAAAACCCTAGTTTTCTTTCAGAGTCGGATCAATCCATCATAACATAACAATCTGTATATGATTTGATTGATTTCTCATTCAGCTCAGTTCTCACCGAGAATCAAAAAACTATCATCGCTTCCTCTGACTACTACTCAGACCTGAATTGGAAATTCTGTTAGCACTCTTATACAGAAAACAGCAACCGATTCCGAGTGCTGTATTTCGCATACAAACTCTCAAGATTACTTCTCCGGGAAAGCAGAATTTCCGGGAAAACACCAGAGTTTCTCAGGAAAAGGACGGAAACCTGGAAGATTCCGTTTAATGACCAGGAATGAGAACAGCCAGTCGGTTACACGTGACCGGAGCACCAATGTCCCAATCCACAGCGAGAAAGAAAGAGAGAGGTGAGAGAGAGAGAGAGAGGAGGTCCAACGAAGTGAAAAAAGGGCATTAAAAAATGGTTAAAGCGGCGGCCGTTAACCACGGTTCCATTTCTAACCCATATAATTAACCATAGTTAAAGCCGCACCTTGAATCCCAAGCTACAAAAACCCCGAGTAGCTAGCCAGATCTGGCCGTCCACGTGTCAAACGAGCTCGTTGGCAGCACTTGTCGGAGCAAAGTCGGACCGAAGCTACTGCTCTGTCGTTTAGTGAACTACGCTAAGAAGACAATTCCACCCTTTGAATAAATTTCCCAACTCTCTCGTATCCACTGCTACTACTCCCACACATGCAGTGTTTTGGGGCAAATATTTTAATTGAATTGACGGAAATACCCCCATAGGTGATAAGGACGATGAAGCGAATGCGGACAACAGAGCTTTTCTTTTTTTTTTCTGTCGGTACGCGGCGAGAGTGGCTATCTCGTGATTTTGTGCAAAAACGGGGGTGGTTGTGGTGGTGGAGGTTCTTGATAATGGAACCAGCTGTTTGCGAGTCTGCATGTGTCAAACTCTCCGCTACTTTCAACAGTCAAAGAACAGTGATGTGAGACCTTGGTGTGGGAACACTGTTGAAGCCTGCTAATTTTGGTGATAATTTTGCACTAACAACTTAAATAAGGCTTCGTTTGGTACCGTAAAATTTGTGATAAGTTATTAAAAATTTTTAAAATTTTCTATAATATTTTTTTATTTTTTACTCTTTTAAACTCCAAAAACAAAAAAAAACTCAATATCTTAAAAAAAAATTACATAACTAAAATTCTATTAATCGAATAAATAAATTTTTTTTTAAGATATCAATACGAATTCTTAGATTATCAAATGATACTTACTTTACCTATTTTTTATAAATTTTTCTATATCATCCCAACGAAAAAGACTAATGTGTTCCAATGTAAAAAAACTGACATAAAAATAAAAAAATTTTGATACAAAATCGATTTGACGGAAATAAAAAAATCGTTCCAATAGAAACAAAAAAAATCTTTCTGGCGATTTCTCTCTCTGAAAAATTAATACAAAAATCAGAAAATTTCATTATTCACTTCTAAAAACGTGATTTACTAATTGTATACCAAAGTCAAAAAAATTTTTAAATGATATTTTTTGTTATCTTTCGTCGCGCTAAATAAGTAATTGCAAGCTCGTTAAATTTTGGAATTAAGGTTCAAGGTTTATGCATTTATCCTACCAAGATACACCATTTGATTCATATTTCATATGAGAGGTACGCCTTTTAAATGCTTTATTTTTTTATTTTTTAAAATTTTCACTAAGCATGCTTTTATTTCTTTCACATTACTCTTTGAATAAAATGTCCCAAAAATAGAAAAAAAATATAAAATCTATATTATTTTTTTTTACTTATTATTGACACTGTAACATAAATAACTAATAATTATTATTAGTAGGACGTAATGAGATCGATTAAACCATGTTTATTAGATTTAGTAATCAATGAATTCGAATCTGAATTATTATTATTATTATTTTGGTAGAAAATAAGTAGCAAAATCGAGTATGTTATTTACAAGATTATTAAGTTTATTTATTTTAATTTAAATAATATTTAAACTCTCCATCTCACACAGGTGAGCCTTGTATTGTGAAATATTTGTTTAGTAATTTTCATAGATTATTATTAAAGTTCGGAAATTAGACTCCATTTGGTATTCTTCAACTACCGGCTACTAATTTTTTTTAATTTTTTTTAAATAATCAAATTTTTTCTCTTATATTTTAATCTTCTTTTAAACCTTCAAAACAAAGTGTTAAATCAACAAAAAGTTAAAAAACTAAAAATTAAAAAATTAACTTTTTTTCTTCTTAAATTCAAAAAAAACTTATTTTTTAATAGTTAGCTAGTAAACAGTCACAAAAAACTAATTTTTTTTTTCTTTCAAAACCACGCCTTATTACCTCACGTTCTCATACGTCAGGAAACGCATAAAAAATTAAAAATAAATTATTATTTACCGTTTATTATATTAGTGCCCCTTATTCAGCATAGTTTGACAAATTACTAAACTTTTCTAATTTTCTTTAATTTTCTTTAATTTTTTTTTTACAAAAATAGTTAAACACATGAAAGAAAACTCCCCACACACAAAACCACCAATTTTTTTCATGCTTTTTTGAACTTTTACAAGGTTTTACAAAGCGCATAAAAATGACATATATCTACTTTTAACAAAAATGGATACACAAACGCATCCTTAATGTTAATGTACCGTTTCATTTAAAATTTTATATTAATTTACCTATTAATTTTCTAAACGATTAGAATTAAAATTCATATTAACATTTTCAATAAAATGATGCTTTTACCTTTCTTAGTCTGGTAGAAAATAATTCTTTTCTCAAATTTATCTTTATCCATCATTAATTCTAAAACAAATAATAATGCCAAATTCTAAACATTTGATTCATCCTTATGGCTAGGTAGACTAATTGTTGGTGATTTTGAACCATATTTAGAATAATTTTGGATAAATTTTATTTATATTATTGTAAGGATATTTTTGTCCAAAAAAAAATTAGGTTTTTAGTTATTTGATAATTTTTTTTATTTATATCACTAACAATATCTTAATGATGGAAATTTTATAGTTAAAAAAATTAAATGTAAATTTTTTTTAATTTATGAAAATTAATTATGTGGTACTGGAATGAGAATATGGAAAATTATGTCTCTGTATAATTAAGCCTATTATAATAATACTTGGATTGATATAAGCAGTAAAAGATTATAAAAATAAACCACCCGAGAGAGAGAGAGAGAGAAAGAGAGAGAGAGAGAGCCTTATGGGTCAAATAAGATATGATGAGAATAATGCAGCTAATGGAAAAAATGGATGTAGCATTTTTCAAGTAAAATACCTTGTTTGCACTCAAAGGTGCTATTTTTCCTTGTAATGACTTCGATCCAAATGCTACCAATCATCAATTGCTCAAACCTTTTCCTAGGATACTAAATAATTAAAGATTATTATACTCATGCATTGGGTGCACGTTTGGGCATTGATCCTCTCCTTGAGGTTTGTACTTGTTATTTATTTATTTCGTAAACTCATTGTAGATTTAATCTTATGTTTCGTTTGTGAGCATGGGAGAGAAGAGAATAAAAGAGAAAATAAAATGTTAATTAGAAGAAAAGAAAAAATAGAAGAAATGACTATATTTTTTTATCTATAAGTTTATAAAAAAAATAAGAATAATTTTCTTTCTCTTTGTTTGTAAATTTTGAGTTGAGAAAAGTAGAAAGAAAATAAAAGATAAATTGTTATTTTACCATTAAATCATTTAAAAAATTAAAATATAATCAATTTATTTAATCTTAAGATATATTTATAATTTATTTTTTCTTATTCTTTATTTTAAGGTCAAATATGTGATTTTGAAATGAGAAAAGAGTATGATAAGATATTTGTAAAAAAATATATATATAATTAATTATAAAATAACAGGTATAAATGATCTTCCTTATTTTGTTTCTCCACAAATTTTTACTCTAAACAGACTATTTTTTTTGATTGCCGGGATTTGAGTCCGATTATAGAATAAGGACTAAAGCATTATTTGGTTGTAAAAAAATATTTTATTTTTTCGTTTTATATGATTTTTTTATCAAAATTTAATTTTATTTTTAGAAAGTATAACTTTTAGATGCTTTAACCGTTTTCATAAAAAAAAAAAATCAAGGACTTTACGTCTATTTAGGTAATGTTAGAAAAAGTAAAAAATTAAAATTTTCATTATTTTTTATTTAAATGAATAACTTTTATCTATTTTTATTTTTTTTTACGTTAACACATTTAAAGGTTAAAATTTAAAAAGAATTAAATTTTAATTAAAAATAATCATATTGGACAGAAAAAAACTATACAAAAAATTGGCATCTAAATTTGCCATAATCAAACCAACCCTAAGAAACCTTAAACAAGCATGGTAAATTCGAGGAGTTCGGAGAGAGAGATTGAACTGAACTTCAGTTTCTTGTTTGGTTGCTACTGCATTCACTTGCATCTGAGATGCTGCGGATTTGGGGAGGAGAGGACAGTTGTAAAGATGATAAAGGGTCCACCACCAACAACGAGCGGAATGTCAAAAAGAAGCAATAAGTGATGAATTGAAGTCATTGTCACCATTTTGTTTATGAACCCAAGCCAAACCCCCCTCCGGACTTTTTTTTTTTTTTTTTTTCAACAAAGAAAAAGTAAAGGAACAATCTAAATTGTAAGTTGTAACTATCATAGTAAGCTAAGGTCGTGTTTGATGCAAAAAAACCCGAGAAAATTCTAAAAATTTTTAAAATTTTTAAAATTTCTAAAATTTTTTTATTTAATATTTTATTATATAAATTACAAATCCACAAATTATCTTATTTTTTATCGATCTAAACGCGCCCTAAGTGTCATGTAATTATTGACCAAATATATTATTAAATACACTCTATTTTTCATATTTTATACTTCAAAAACATATGACTAATTGTGAAATATGAAAAATTATAAGTCAAATATATTTATCATTATCCTTTAAATAGGTGTGATTATGATTTGTTCTTATTTTATTACATTTTTAGAAAACGTAAAGACTAACTAGTCAAAGAGATTTCATGTCTGTTTAGGATATCAAATTTTGACAAAAAAATAAAATATATACTGGGTGTTTAGTGTATTTCTCAAAAAGTATATTAAAAATTGGTAAAAAAAAAAAAAATCGAAGATAGTTGGTAACGGTTGGAGAAAATTAAAAAGTTCAAAAGTTTTGATATAAAAGAATTAAAGAAAGTTGAAGATTGTTTTATCATGTTTGACATTTCAAACGTATATTTCATATCAAATCAATTTTAACAAGAAAAAAAAAATTACTTAATTAGTAATGGAGATTATTCTTGTCACCTGAAAAGCTAAATAGAGCATTGTGTAACTGAGCTTGAACCAATTAGACCTACTCGGGTTATCTTGAGTTAGCTTGGCTGTAATTGAGCATGAGTATCGAATGGAACAATAATACACTAACTGTTTATATGGTTCTCCCAAAATTATCACCTAAAATTCCACAATTCTTATTAAGCCAAATGCAATTGTCAATCCCATCTATATAGGTGACGTCTATAGTAATCCAAGATATTTTAAAAATGAAAGGATATACATTCCTATAATTAACAAGATCTTTCGTGATTATCTCATTTACAAGAAAACAAATAAAAGAAAAACCTCAGATACATCTCTCCTAACTAAAAACTCTGCTAAAGTATTTTTCTAAACTCCTTTACTAACTTAAGTATTAAAGGAATTTTGATAAACACCACACCAGTATTTTAAGTTATTAATATCATCAATTAATATCATACAAATTTGACAAAATGAAAATATACCAATTACACTAGGCTTATTTTAACTAAAAAACTTTAAAATCGTAACTTGTTAAAAGAAGTTTTATGGTAATTGCATAAAAAAAAATTAAAAAACTTCATGTTGATTCTGAATTTGTACCTGGCAACTATTTTTATCAGTAACAAAACTTCAACTTGCTATTTTGTGAGAAGGTAGAAGTACACAGATTTCACCACAATCTATCCTCTCATTTGCCAATTTAACCCTACTATTTTTTTATCATTGTCATTATTTTTTATTATTATTATTATTATTAAGATTCCCTTAGCCAACAAAGGTGGGTAGCCCACGAATTGAATCCTCCAATCCACCACCGACTTTTCGGGATACCATAAAAGCCTAAAAGGGCATATATTTAGCTTTTTTGGGGAGACCTTGAAAAGGGGTACAGCAAAGCATACGTTTGCCATTATTGATAAATGTTAGGTGGCTAAGCTTAGAGAAGATTTTGCAATACGGTCAACAAATTAGCATACAAAGAACAAAATACATACAAGTAATGCCACAGCCCACGGGAATTAAGGAAATCCACTCTAGATCTTGGCCTAGGTCAACACCATAATCATTCAGAACACACAACTACGTACGACAGCTCTTCGCCCCTTATATGGATTTACACATAACAACACTAGAAGCCCCTGTCCACATCCTGTAGGTCGGTGGGTTTAAGCATACATAAAGTTAGGTTAAATTATATATTTTTTTAATATTAATAATTACACTTGACACTCACAACACTTAAAAATTACATTTATATTTTTTATTTTAAAATATTATTAACATTAACTCTATTTCGATAAAATCGATCGTTAAAACTTAACAAAAATATTGAAATAACTAAAATTTTAGGCGATTTTTCTATTTTATCAATCTCTTTCTAACATTTTATCAATATTCTTTACAAAAAATCTAAAAAATAAGTAAAAACATAAATTTTTTTAGAATTTTGTTAAAAACACTGAAAAAGTGAAAATTAGAGGAATAAAATATGAAAAATATCTAAAATTTTAGTTAGTTTGACATTTTATGTTAAGTTTTAATGTCTAATTTTATTAAAAATGATCAATGTTAACAACATTTTAAAATAAGGAAAGCAAATGTAACTTTTAAATGTTATGAATGGTAAGTATAATTAACAAAAAATATTAAGGAAAATAGATATAATTTACCCATAAAGTTAGCGTTGACAAACTATATAACACGTGGTGTTTGATTTATCAAAATAATACAAAAACTGATGAGAAAATGATGGATAAAATTTAATTAGAAAAAATAATAAAAATAATAAATATTATTATTATTTTTGGATATCCAAACACCCTCACTACTTAAATTTAACGTTTATCATATTGATATTATAGAAGTAACTTCACTTAATAATGTAAATTTGTCTGTGTACATGTTTATTATTTCGAATAAATGCATTGAAACATTGGGTTTGGAACAATAGCAAGAATATTATGATAATATTGCTTTATATTACATTAATATTATAGTATGGGCTGTATGGCCTTGTTTACACCTTAGTTTTGTTACAATAATTAAATATGTAAGATACACTTGAAATTTGAGTTTGGGGGTAATGCCATGAATATCATGCTAATTATACATTGTAATTACAGTCGCATCAAACTATTTGAAAGTCTAAGGTGAAAAAAATTTAGGCCTAAAATATTTTTATACGTGTAACCTGATGATAGTGAAATTTCGTGATCCTCGATCCATCAGGGATAATGAAATTTTGTGCCATGAATACCGGTGTGGTGTCTCCTTAAAAATCTCCGATACTTAACAGGTTTTTGTATAGAGAGAGAGAGAGAGAATTGTCCCATACCTGTTAGGGTGATTTTGTCCTCTATTTATAAGAATCTTTTATAGAATTATAATTGGAATTAAATTAGAAGTCTTTCCTGATTTGTTGTGATTTCTTTATGTGGATAAGGTAAGTATTGGATTCTAAATATATCTCTATGAAATTTAATGTGACTCCATAAATCTTTCTTGAATGGGGCAAGGGGAATCTAAGGGGTGGCTGCTTCATGAGTTGTGTGCAAATTTTTATGTTCTGTTTTGTTTGACTTCATGAGTGGCCTTGTGAACCAAACAACTGTATTTTTGAAATCATGGGTTTTGTTCTTCTTTGGCTAATTCGAATTCTGGTCTAGTTGGTCTCGTGGATCAAGTAGAGCCTTTTGGTGCTCGTATGTTTCTGATCTGGTCGAGCTCACGAATTAAGCAATTTCTAGCTGGTTCAGCCTCTTAGGTCGAGCAGAGTTTCTTTGGCCTATTAGGCTTCACGAACCTAGTAAGCATTTTTGTTGAATCATTCTCTGGTCAATCGGTCACTCTCGGACTGAACAATTTGTCAATTGATCTCTTAAGCTTTACAAGCTTAGTAGGTGTTTTCTCCGTCGGTCAGCCACTCTCAGACCAAGCGATCTATCTGTTGGTCTCTTAGGCTCTCTTGACCTAATAGGCACTTCCTCTGCCGATCGGACTCTCTTATATCGACTGATCTATCGATTGGCCTCTTAGGCTCTCTTGGCCTATTAGGTTCTTTCCTACATCAATCGGTCATTGTCAGACCGACTAATCTTTCGATTGGCCTCTTAAGCTTTACAAGCTTAGTAGGTGTTTTCTTCATCGGTCGGCCACTTTTAGATTGATCAATTTATCGATTGGCCTTTTATGCTCTCTTGGCTTAGTAGATGCTTCCTCCACTGGTCGATATCTCTCGGACTAACCGATCTGCAAATTAGCCTCTTATACTATTTTGACCTAATAGGTGCTTTCCTCCGTCATTCAGCTGTTGTCAAATTGATCGATCTGTCAATTAACCTCTTAAGCTTTGCAAGCTTAGCAGGTGCTTTTTTCCATCAGTCGGAAACTCTCGAACTAACTGATCTGTCAATTGGCCTCTTAGGCTCTCTTAGCCTAACAGGCGTTTTTCTCCGTCGGTCGACCTCTCTTAGATCAACCAATCTGTCGATTGGACTCTTAGGCTATATTGGCCTAGCAGGCATTTTCGCCGTCGGTCAGCCTTCTCTGGCTAACGAAACACCTTGTCGACTTGCTGGTGTTGAGTATTAGTTCCTAAATTACTTAGTAGAATTGCCAAGTTCTCATTTGTTTCAAGATCAACTGATGTTTGACTTGTGCATGCTCGGTATACTTGTGCTCGACATACTCTTGTTTAATCTACTCTTGCTCGTCAGTATTCATGTGTTGGGATACCTGATAATTTCTAAACATACTCAATCTATTAAATCATGGTCAGCATGCAATTTTATATTTGAAGATATGAATAAATTATACTCGATAATTAAACTTCAAAATCAACTATATGAATAAATCATTCTTGATTATGTACATCATTGTGCTCAAAACATTTATTGGTAAATAAATTTGAAACTGTATCAAGTGCTTAAATTCATGATGTGCTCACATAGCTAACAACTAATAATTCATACTCAACAATTCATTACATCAAGCTTTCAAAAATGCTAGCAAATGTAAAATCATGCTAGCAATTACATAATCACATGAAGTTACGTGGTCATATATTTTCCTTAAGAGTTATAGTGCAAGTAGTCATTCTTAACGGATGGTTTGAGAATGTTTGCAGTTGCCTTCAAGATGCATATATATTACTTTATTCTATACATAATAATATACTCAAATTTTAATGTGATTATTAGCATAGGATATGACAAGAAAATTTGGTGGGCATGGCAATTTTTAGAAAATTGCAATTAGTTGTATTATCCGTATGTTTCAAGCAATTCTAAATATTTTCAAAATATGTTTGCAATGTTGAGATAAGTCTTGGAATTAATTGGCATAAAAATGATACGTGATAGTTTTTGAAATTAGCTATCATAAATACCTCGACAAAGTGATGTTTAGTAGGAAAATATTTTAACTTTTGTGATTAGGATTGATAGCTGCTCGGCCAGCACCACTCTCTGTATTTTAGTTTGGTTAAGAATCATATCATACACCATAGTTTTGAAGGTGGAAGCTTTATCTTGGTCGGTGACGTGCTAAACAATTGCTATAACTCTTTAAAGGTTCTACCTTTGAGCCTCAAAGTTTGACTGCAATTATCTCGAGTGGCTTCGACGTGAAGACGCTGACTGAAGTAACAACATTGATCGATTCTCGTCCACTTACATCCATTATGATGAAATATATGACTATACATAGATATGTGTGTATACATGAATCAATGGTGTTCGTATTTCACTTACATTTGCTCAATTGCTTTGGCTTATGAGGCGAGCTTTTCATCTTATAAGGCTTATTTATCACCATATTAACATATCCATTCTTCAAATTATATTTTTTCTTCAAACTTGAACTATCCAAGTGCCAGTATAGCAGGAGAGAGAGAAAGAGAGAGAGAGAGAGTTATCAGTACTCTATTTCTTTGTTTCTTCCTTATAAATCACATTATGTTCTTATTCCAAATGATTAATGCAACGAAATCTTTTTTTATTTTCTGATCTAGGGTCCTAGTCATTTTTTTGTTGTTGTATTTCCTCTATTTCTTTAGTGATAAATGTGAATCGAAGATTCAAGAAGTTGACGAATTGATTATAGTTCTTGAACTCACTGTTGGCACCGGTTGTGACAACGACATTTCGGCATCTCCATGGAAGGAAAGTCAGGCTCTTTCTTGACACCAAAAACACATCCCTATTCTCTTGAATAATGCCATTGCAGTGGTGGCGATTGCCAGAAGGGAAGAAATATATATTTGTAGCAACGATAAATCCCTTATCGACTTCATCAAGTTCAAACAGCAAAACTTGCTTGCTTCTAGCGAGTTTTTCCTGTGTAACATCTATACTGGGACAATAGACACTCGTTAAAGCACAAAATCTGACGATGTTGAAATCGTGAAGAGGGATTCTAGAATTCTCGAAAAGACGGAATGTCTAGAGTAGATTTGTGGTTGCCTAGAAAGAGAAAGTTTTGATCGGCACGTTGGACTCATACAATTAAAGTCTACAGGTGACGTTCCAAGGTGTTTATGGCTGAGCCTAAGATCAAAAGCCAGTTACACGCTATGAAGATCACCATAAAGATGCTTTTACACGGTGAGAGAATCCTCTGCAACCATGTCTTTTCTATGTCTGCGAGATTCTTAATATTAGAGCCATGCTTTGCTGAGATTGCCATTGCTTATTTTGGACTCCCGAGTACTCGTGGCAAAGCATAAGAAATTAAACTTGTCATTGTTTTTCATGTCTAAATCCATTGATTATTCTAATGAATAATCATTAAATAGTTATGTGGAACTTTTTTTGGACACATTCAATCTATGTAATATATTGCCAAAAGCATAGTAAAACATAATGATGGCCACTGATTGGTCAGTCTTTATCAATTCTCTCTACATTGGTACTGTGCAAATGTGTTAAAGATATGGCCTGAGAATTTGACACTTGTCTTCCTTTTTGATCCTCAAAATAAAAAATTTTCTCATACAACTCCAAAGATATTAATAAATCATTCTCCATTGTTGTCGATGCAGATGAGTGATTACATCAGACCCGTTTTGGACCATGAATAATAGTGAAAGTCTCGATTTCTATAGTTGCGCCAGCTGATGATAGTGAAATTTTGTGGTTCTCAATCAGAGCCTTCATGAACTCAATCCACTGGAAATGATGAAAATCTGTTCGTTATGAATACTGGTGTGGTGCTTGCCAAAAACTATAATGCTGAAGTTAGCAAAGGTGGTAGGGTTTTTGTATAGAGAAAGAGAGAGAATTGTCCCATACTTGTTATGGGGATTTTGTTCCCTAGTTATAAGAATCTTTTGTAGAATTATAATTGGAATTAAATTAGAAGTCTTCCCTGATTTGTTGTGATTTTCTAATGTGGATAAAGTAAGTATTAGATTCTGAACATACCTATATGGGATTTAATGTGACTCCACAAATCTCTCTCCCAGTGACATATATAAATCTTGTCCCCAGTGATAGACGTAAATCTTGCCCCCAGTTTTAAGGAATTTCAGATATCAAAAATCTCACCCATCATAACTTAATAAATCTTGCCCCAAGGTATTTTTTTTTATAAATTAATATAAATTTCAAACATATTTGAAATTAAGAAGAGCATTGACGTTAAAGAAAGGAAAAAAATTAAAATAAAGAAAATGATAAAAATACTGCTTCATTAGTTTTTCCCACTCCATATTACTCTACTTTATTAAAACTATTGTGGAGTGGAGGAAATTAATAGAGGAGTGCATTTATCCCCACCGTTAAAATAATTATATATATATATATATATATATATATGTATATTAAATTTGAGGCCTTTTTAGTGGATAGGTTATAAGACATTGTTTTAATAAATTAAGATAAATTTTAAAATTATTTGAAATTAAGATAAGAAAGAGGAAATAAATTTAAAATAACTAAATATATAATATATGTATATACATTAGATTTGGGACCTTCTATTAGAGGTGAGTCTTGGGCAAATACTTAAATTGTCTAGTATTTGAATCAACCCTAATTGTAATGAGAATTCAAATGAATAAGAATTGTTCCTCTTGGGGTTAAAAATCTTCGTTACTAAAATTACATGTCAGTTATTATGTGCTGCGTACCATTTATGAAAGTTAATAAAGATAGTTTAGGGTGCGATGGTTTTCTAGTAGCCAATAAAGGCATTGATTTTTAAAGTTGGAGTAGTGTGAAAATTTATTGGACATGTCATAAGCCTTACATATTTTATAGCTTATATTATGAGATTATTAGTTCTACTTGTTGAGCAAGTTTAGTTGGTGTTCATGTTGCATAATAATGCTATCTATTCGCCACTTATGTTCACAATATTATGCTTAATGTGAGTTAGATGGCTCACGTATATGCTGTTTTGTAAGTTCTACACTAAAAATTTGGATATATATTGACATATTTATGCTTTAATGATGTTTAGTATATAATAGTATATTTAGAAGTAACTGAGCATTGGACTTATAAGTTGGGCATTTTGACTTGACCTGGATTTTGATGATCCATGAATTAGTTATCTTGTACCTAATCCATTCACCTATGGACTTATGATCTGGGGTATTGCAGTTATTATATTATGTGAAATTATCTTCTGGTGTTGATGCTTAATTATAGCTTACAATTGAGGTTAGGTTTCCTTGTGTTCTTTTGATTCCCGGTCCTTTTGATTTATTGATTGCTTCACACAAGTTGCTTTTTTTTTTTTTTTTAATTATATACATCTTCCCACTTCCAACCAAAAAAAGGGGGGGCCAAAAATAAAATAGAAAAAAAATATAAAGCCCATTACTAAAATGAAGATGTAAGAGTTAAAAGTTTAAATTATCGGGATTTCTTCTCATTTTCCACTAATTAAAAACGATGAGAAAATTTTTGATGTGTATTTACATAAATATTCACATTAAATTACCCGCGAAATTTCTAAAATGGACTGAGTAAAAAAAATGCTTATCAAAATAGGTTTCTCAACGACAAATATGATGCATTGAAATTATTTATAGTAATTTAAAAAATTTCAATATTTTGAAAATTTTCATATTTATTTTATCGCTATTTTATTTTTCAAAAAAAGGAAAAAGAAAATGCAAGTCGCATTGCGCGCACGATAGCCATAAGAGTTTGCTCTTTGTAATTGCAGGACACGCCGACACGGAGGAACTATTCACCCCTTCAGAAGAGACTAGGGTTTCGAATTGAAACTTAACCTAAGCCCTCTCTGTACCACCAAGAGACGATTCTTTCTTACTAATGGAGAGTGCATTAGGAAGTGCCTTCGCGAGCGCCTCCGCGATTACGGATCAGAGGCAAAAGATCGAACAGTACAAGCTCATCCTCGCCACCGTTCTCGCATCCAACGACGTTACTCAGGCCAAGAAATTCATCGATCATGGTTTCTTTCTCTGAATCATTGATTCCTTTTTTTTTTTTTTTGTAATTATCAATTTATTTAAGGATTGAACTGTTTAATCAGTATCGGTGTTTGTCGTTTGGTGCTTTTATCGAATTGCAGTGTTGTCAGACGAGGTTCCATTGGTGGTATCGCGACAGCTCTTACAGACATTTGCGCAGGAACTGGGGAGGTTGAAGCCGGAGGCGCAAAAGGAAATCGGTCACTATATCCTTAACCAGATTCAGCCTAGGGTTGTGTCTTTTGAAGAACAGGTCCCACAATTTTGTCTTAATAGCTTCAGAATTGTAAATTTTGTAGGCATTGATAGTTTTGTGGTTTCTATGACGGTGCATGGCATAAGTTTTAGGTTTTTTAGTAGGCGACGAACTTAGAAGGCACAGAACAGAACCAAGTGATCTGACGCAAGAGATATACATTTATATTTGTATATAGGTATACAATATAAATTGAACTGTAATTGCATGAATTCTTTGGATTATGCTGTTGATTTTGGGGGAGAGGGGAGAATGCTACTTATGTATGTAGAGAGAGGCTAAGCTCGACTGTGCTTAGCTCCACCCATATATCTATTAAGGAAAGCCAAAAAGGAATCTTCTACCTGTAGATTTTGTTGACGAGTTCATCTTTCCTGCAATTACTTGTGAACTAACAGAAATAGTTGCAGGTGTTAATTATCAGAGAGAAACTTGCTGATTTATATGAGTCTGAAGAGCAGTGGTCAAAAGCAGCTCAAATGCTTAGTGGCATTGACCTGGACTCTGCTATGAGGTCTCAGAGTCAGCTTTTTATTTTATTTAGTTTAAAAATAAGTTATACTTTTCGATATCTCATACACTTAAATGCATAATTTATTTATCTGTGTTATCTTGGTCAGAGTGATTGATGATACATTTAGGCTGTCGAAATGCGTGAAGATTGCCAGCCTATACCTTGAGGTACTTTCTGATATTTGTTCTTTTAGGTTTACGAGTTCTTAAAATTGTCAAGATAATTTTTGTATTTTGTTTGCATTGTGATGAGAATCTCTTCTGTCCAACATCATAACTTCTGAGTCTGGATGCCTGGATGGGCTATTTTTCCTAGGAAAGAGTGGAATGAGTTTGAACGTTTGAATGTGTGCATCGGAACAAGGGGAGTAGGGTCCATTTTCAAATTAAAAGGTGTACTGGCAGTGGCCGGGAAATGTGACACAATTGTTTCATTGTTGTGCACAAGTTTGTGATTAATTATGTTTTAACACAGAAATGCTTTGCAAGCTATAAAATGTTTTGGGTTTCAAACATGAATTGGGCTTGGATTTCATCTACTGCTTGTTTACATGTAATTATATGTATCTATCATTATTTGCAATATCTGACATAAGTGCAATCACTACCACCATCATGTGCTAGCAGAGGCCTATCTGCTTGTTTGCACCGTTTTTTTATGTTTTCAATGCCAGAACTAGGAGTGGTTTTCTCAAACACTTTAAATTTGAATTATAATTGGTATTTAGTTGTCCGTTTGCTTGTGTGACAGGATGACGATGCTGTAAATGCAGAAGCTTTTATTAATAAAGCATCATTCTTAGTTAGTAGCAGTCAGAATGAAGCATTGAATTGGACATACAAGGTTGCCACTGTTATAGTTTGTTAGCATTATTGTGTTATAGGTTCTATGCTTTTGTATTTTTTGCTGAAAATTTGTTTTTTGTTTCCTTATTGTCAGGTTTGTTATGCAAGGATTTTGGATTTAAAGAGGAAATTTTTGGAAGCTGCGCTACGTTATTATGACATTTCTCAAATTGAGAAGCGGAAAATTGGAGATGAGTATGTACAATACAGGAGCAAAGATTTAATATATATATTTTATATAGAACTGTTTGTCGAAGTTGACGAAGCACTGATATGGTATATGGACCTGATGCGGGTGCAGATACGAATACGATGATTTTCAAAAAGTTTATATATGGACACGACAAAAAATATATTTTTATTAGCTATATATATGTATATGTATGAATAAAACATCGACAACAAAAATAATTCAATACATAATTTAATATAGAAAACATAGCAATATATAAGATAGAAATTTTTGTAATCTTAAGGGTTTTGCATGCACAAAATTAGATTTGTCTTAGTCATGTGTTTCAAAAATATTACAAGATAATTGGATATGTCACGTGGCATATCCGGCACGTATCTCGGAGTGTTTTTTGAATAGTATGTATACGACACTCATTTTGAAGTCCGTGCTTTATAGGAAGTTGATTTGGAATTTGTTCCTATTCTTTCCTTGTGCAACTGAATAAGGCAAAGTATGTTTGTGTTTGCATATAAATTTTGCTAAGTTATAGGTCATTATTTGTGAGGGAAGTCTTGATTTTGTTGATGGTCCCTACTGAATTGAAAACTGTCATTTTCACGTTTATTGCCATGCCCATGATAGTTCTCATTTTCCATGTACTAGTTTGACTAGATTGATTTGCGTAAGTTGAGTACATAGACTTTGTGTGCACCTTCTTTTGATATGTTTTTGTGCACTTGTTATTTTTATGTCGTTTTGAACTTTTTATAGACCTGCAATAATTTTTGTTGCAGTATTTATTGAGATCGTAGAGCCATTAAGTGCTGAAATTTTGAATATATATATTTATAATATATGCAATTCAAAATCATTAAGGCTATGCACTAATCAGTAGTTCTCAGAGACATTACATTCTTGATTCATGCATTGTGTGTCACCTTCTCATCTATTAGTAATTCTTCTAGATAACAGAATATTTTATGACGATGAAGGTGCAATCTCACAACCTCAGGGGGCTTTCTATCAAACAGTCTGGTTAATACCAAGCCCTATAAAAATTTAGGCTACCAAACAATGGAGGAATTTGGAGCCAGCTCAGACCTTAATCGTGAGCAATTTTGACTTCCCAACAAGACACAGTTTGGGATTTTAAGTTGCTTTATCGGTGTTAACTTATGCATCATGCACCCAGTCCATTGGACCCTTTGCCTTCCAACATAGTAAGCAAACTGTTGGTGTTGGTTTGCTTTTAGGAAGTTCCATTGCTCGATAAACAATGTACACTGAAGATATCAGCAGAAAAGGATCAAATTGGACCAAGTTGACAGTCCCATTCAAGATAATTACAAACCTTCAAATGAAGCCACATTGTATTCTAGTAACAATCACAGATATTCCAGAAGGGGTTTTCCTCCTACTTATATATCTAAGACCTTCGCTTACACTTCCAATGTGAGACTTAATACGCATTATCCCATCAATACCTCACGGACTCGTGAGGATGCACAGTCATTGTAAATCCTCTAGCTGACTCATCCATCTTGTGCATGGGTTAGCTCTGTCACTATAAATAACTCCAGTTATGCTTCTGATGTGGGATTCAACACACTATTTCAAGGGCTATAGTCATCGCAATCCCCCTCTTTATATGTTGAACTTCTAGTATGGTAAAGAAATAACTTCAAATTGGTCCTGCAATATTGAGTTCCGGCCGAAAAGTCCACTCATAAATTAGTTTAGAACCAGGTGTTCTTTTTCAGAGGCATTTTATTTTATTTTGCTTAATTGTGTTATAATGGCCTTAGGGCATTCTTCACTTTCTTGGGGTTGGCTACATGGATTTTAATTGGCTATATTCTCCCCTGATACTTGTTGAGAGGGGGGGTAATCACCAGTCTTCAAGAAAGTCTCAATTTGAACATTAATATACACAGTTGTTGGCTACGGTCAGATATAGAAAGTTTATCATGTACATTTGAAGAAAATAAATTGCTATAGGAACCGTTCCTTGTTGGAAAAATTAAGCATTGTTTTGATCTCATCTTTTGCCTTTGTGTTATTTTAGAACCAATAAATTATCCATGAGAATATGAGATAAGCACCAGGGGTTAGGTGGGTGCCAGGAGGACTTCTAATTCCTCGTTACAGGGACATCCAAGTCGAGATGATGCTTTTACATTAAAAAACTCCTGCTGAATGCCCTGATGTTATACTCATTGCTCAACTCTGTAGATGATTTTCTTTTATTCTGTTGCAGAGTTATTAATGAGGAAGCATTGGAGCAAGCCCTTTCTGCTGCAGTTACATGCACAATTTTGGCTGCTGCAGGTCCACAACGTTCTCGCGTTCTTGCAACTCTGTATAAGGTAACCTTTTCTCTAGCTGAATTGAAGTTTGGGAAAATAAACTTGTGTTATTTGACCGTCCAGTATTTCTTTCTAGCAACTGGGTGTTAGATATTCATGTATCACCCAATGTATCTTGACGCTTGCATTTTCTGGCTTGTGTTGTTTTAATCTTATGTTGACTTTGGCTACAGCGCTTTTCCTTATAGGTTGAAAGTTGAAATACAGCTGTCTGTCACATTTACTCAAAGAAAATGAAAAGAAAGTTAACCAATGTTGTTATAATGTCTTTCTTGAGGAATCAACAATCAGAAAATAAATTGGAATGACATTTGAAATGCATCGGATCTCTACGTGCTTCGTAAAATTCATCTGTAATGCTTTACAAGAAGAACAACTCCTCCTCCTCTGATTATTATTGTCACCACAATTGCCCATGCAATGTTTACTCTTGATATTTGTTATTTGAACTATATGGCCAACTTTTCTTGAGGACATGTGGACTGATTCAGAACTTTGCTGCTTGGGATGCCCCCCCCCCCCCAGCCCCCAAATTGTGCCCTTGTGCCATGTCTTATAATCGGATATGGTGTGTCTATGACCTGGATTGTTCATAGTGGTTGTCAATTTTGAGCATTTTCTGTCTGGATATGTGACTTCTGTTTGGCCTTGGCTAGTGCACTATTTCTAAGGGGAAGATGTGGATTTCCCTTGGAAGTATGTGGTCACTAGGGGCACCACCAAAGGTTTGCTTTTTTATGTTTTTCTTGTTTGATGTTTGGTTCATGGTAATATTCTTACCATTGACAATCTCATTGTGGGGAGGCATATTATAGTTGACTGGCGTTGCTTGTTTAGGAGGGATGTGGAGTCTGTTGGTTACATTTTTGTGCATTGTGAATGAACAAAAGAGTTATGGTTTCTGGTTTTATTATGTTCCCCAAACATGCTATGCACGTTATCGATTCTTAGGTGTGCTAAAGTCCCTAGGAAATGGACGGAAGTATGATAATTCCTTTTTGTTTGAGCTGAGTTACTTGGATGGAGCAAAATAGAAGATCTTTTCAATGTTGGAGCTTCTTCCACTTAATAGTGTGCAAAGTATTTTTTTTTTTTTTTTTTTTTTTTTTCCGTCTTGTTTACTTTGTATCCCCACCTAGTGGGAAAAGGTTTGGTTTGGTTACTTTGTATAGGAAACTATAAGGTGGTAGGGAGCCAGATTTAGTTTTCTTGTTGTTGGAAGAGAGCATGGACCTTTTTGTCTTAAGACTTCACCTTTGATTCTTTGGTGTAATTGGGAGGCATCTTCTTGATGCCTTTCTCTAATAAACTGCTTTTATTTATTAAAAGAAGGGGTTAATTAGTTCCCATTGCTGAAACATTGGGACTCTGTTTCAGGATGAACGGTGCTCTAAGTTGAAGATTTACCCAATCTTGCAGAAGGGAACGTTTATGAAAATCAATTTTTTTATTTTTATTTTTTGGAACAAGAACCAGACCCAATAAACTAGTTTAAAACTA
>QLOD02000001.1:5422395-5459109 GCA_003260245.2 Sideroxylon spinosum | reverse complement strand
AACCCCCCCCCCCCCCCCCCCCAAAAAAAAAAAAACACACACACACACACACACACACACAGAGACATCATGTGCACAATTATAATGTTTCAATCTACTTAAGACCTTTAATGTGAAGTTGATGTGGAGATTTTCAGGTGTATTTGGAGAGAATATTGAGGAAACCAGAGATTGATGCATTCGCTGAAGAACTGAAAGCACATCAGGTATCTAAAATTTCCTACTTGGGGGGGGGGGGGATTTCTTTTTCGTATATCATGTGGTTCTTTATTTTGGAAGCAATACTGTGCCTTATAACATCTATATTTCCAACAGAAAGCACTTTTGCCAGATAATTTTACTGTTTTGGATCGTGCTATGATTGAGCATAATCTCTTGAGTGCAAGCAAACTTTACACAAATATAAGGTTGGCATATGATGATTTTCGTCCACCTTTTCCCCCTAAAAGAGTTGTCTTAATCTTACTAATACATGGGCAATTTTATTTGTTTTATTAGCTTTGATGAATTAGGCACATTGCTGGGAATTGCTCCTCACAAGGTATATAGTTCTATCTCTTAAGTCCTCCCAACTCTTGTTTCATTACACATGTCAATTTCCTTTTTCTTCCCCTTGCTCTGCCATTTGTCTGCTTAGTTTGGTAACTGTAAGCTAATATTCTTGGAAAACATTACGTGGACAATCGCATTTGCCAAATGATGCATAGCTTCCTTGTACGTATTTTTTATAATAATTACCCTCAAATTTGGGCTTGAGTTCAGTTTGGCTTATTAGTCTACTTGCCAATATTTCAAGATGAACACATTTTTGTTACTTCTGTTGCTGCTGCTGTCAATTTTGGCCGGAAATGTACTCTTGACCATAGCTTTGTTCCTTTTGGCCATCTTTGATTGGTTTTTTGGTTGGCTGGACATGGCACTAGATTCTTTCTTCACAACATCGAGCATCTCTTCCTTAAGATTCTTTTAACTCTTGTGGTGAATGTGCTTTCCAGGCTGAGAAGATAGCATCACGAATGATCTATGAAGATAGAATGAGGGGATCCATTGATCAGGTATGGTGTCAATCTTGTTTGGTTTTGCATGTGTTAATTTCTATCTGGATTACAATGACTTTGCAATTGAAGACGGGATTTATTATAAGTTCCTTGTGTAAATGTTAGCTTCGGGCAGCTTTATCTCTATTATAGAGTTGTCTGAGATCCTTTTATGTCTGCTTTTACAGTTGATTAGAAGTAGTTCTATTGTAAATGAGCAAATATAGGGACTGGGTGATCGCTGTCATAAGAAAACCATCTTTCATAATGTTTTGCTGAAGTTTGTTTGCATTCTTTGAGATAAACGGTTTTTGTATTATGTTTGTAGCTTGTTAGGGAGTTGATCCACGTGGCTGGGTGCCATGTTTGTTAGATTGTGTTCCCGAACATGATCCCATTCCTCCAGTGTGGTAGGACAGGCTCTTCGGAGTTGTAGTAGTGTTTAGCTTAGGCATTTGATGCAATTTGACTTCTTGTGCAGGGCAAAATTTAGATGGTTAAATTTATCTGTATTTACTAACTTCTGACATGGTTTAGGATTCATTAGGATGAATGGGTTTCGAATGAAGGGGTCGAGGTTGAAATTATACATATAGGAGAATCAGCTACTAAGGTAGATTGAGAAAACTGCAAGGGGGAAGATGGAAAAAAGAGAAAAAATAGGTATATTTATTAGGATCTTGGTAGAATTGCAATTTTTAGCAGGAAACATTTCAAATAATTGCTTAATTTTTTTTATGTTATTATTTCAAATCCATATGATAAAAAACTCAAATTCACATCCCCTCCTAAATGATTAGTGCCAAATTCTTTGATCTCAAAATTATAAATCCAAACTCAAACGGTAGTGCATTCAAAAATAAAAACCTATTGGTTATCTGCATTTCATTTATGTGAAAATTTTGACATGCAGGTGGAAGCTGTCATACATTTTGAGGATGACACGGAGGAGTTGCAACAGTGGGATCAACAGGTGACTACTTACTAAGAGACAATTTACCTTCACTACTGATGCATGAAATACTAGAATTTGAAGTTCAGTACAGGAAATTTATACAATTGAACTCATGCTCTATCGAGTATACATTATTGAAAATCTTCTAAACATGAACAAGAATCCTATTTCCGATACAAAGGGGGTGGTGGAGTAGATAGATTCTATTAGCAAAAAAATGTTTACCATTTTATTACAATGGCCAAGAATATCTCACACTTAAAAACAGTTTTATTATAAATATATATACTAGTAATTGTCCAAGCACAAATATAATTTGACGTGCAAAAATGGCTTAAATTCAAATTTATAAAACAAGTCTACATAAAAAACTGTAAAAATAATTTAGAAAAATAAAAATCACTAATCAATCCATATAATATTTGATAAAGGTATAAATTTTTATTATTTGTTACAAATATTATCATTTTTTTGAAATATTAATTTTAAACTTTCTTATTATATAAACGATACAAAAAGGGTAAAATTGTTTGTATTAAAAATTTAGGTTTTAAACACAATAAAATTGAAATTTTATATTGAATGTTTATTTTTTTTTATAAATTTTTAAAGAAAATTAAAGTTTAATTATTATTATTTAAAAAAATAAGTTAGTTGGCTTTGTATGATAGGTTTTCATACATTATTTGATAAATATGTACAATTTTATTATTTAGTATAAATATTATTTCATTTTTTTAAAATAAAAAATTGGGACTTTTGTATATAAAAAGTATTTAAAATGATAAATAGGAAGGGTCCGATTATGTTTTCACGTGAAATGACGGAAAAAACATTTAAAGTTGAGAGAGAAGTAATTTTGACTATTGAATAAATTCAATAATTGAAAATATATAACTGTCAAATCAGTGATATTTAAAGAGTATGTTTTCACGTGAAGTGATAGAAAAAACAATTATAGTTGAATGAGAAGTAATTTTGACCATTTAATATTCAATAATTGAAAATATGTAAATGTCAAATCAGTGATTTTCCTTATTGTACAGAATATACTCTTGTTTGTCTTCTTAGTTTCTTTATTATGGTAATTTTGCAGATTGTTGGCCTCTGCCAAGCGCTGAATGATGTACTTGATAGCATGGCAAAGAAGGGATTGGCTATTCCTGTTTGAGGGTCGATCAGTTCATGGTTTCTGTTAATAACATAATCGAGGACAATTTATATATTATCCTACTTAATAGTATTATCCTACTTAATAGTATTATCCTATTTTTCTCCTTTTTTGATCATTTTTCTCTGCACAGCGTCTGAAGGTCCCCCAGCGTCTGGGTAAAGAGATTGACCTCAAATGCCATAATTTTTGTTGGGGTATTTTGTTGAGTCATTTTATAAGCTGTACCGTCAATGGGTCGCTGGTCTATATGAGGTTAGAAGTAGGCTTCGTTTGGGACGAACTTTTAACTGTACAGTTTTTTTATTTTTATTTCTTGAAATGATCAAATTTTTTTTTTTACATTAAATTTTTTTAAACTATAATAAGCAAAAATATCAAAAAGTTAGTTATTAAGAAGTTAATCCTTTTCTTTTCCTAAACACGAAAAAGAAATAGTTTTTTAGGCTTGCTTGATAAACTTTTTAGTTTTCAATTTTGATTCCCAATTTTATTTGAAAACTGAACATAAAAATTTTCTTAACAATTTGTTTCTAGATTCCAGTTTTTAGAAAAATAAAAATTATTTCAAAATTTTTACAAATTATTAAAGGATGGAAAAAGTATATTTTTAAGTTTGTATTTTTATTTCTTACAATTATCACCACCGTTATTAGTCACGACTTCTGTTAATAGTCCCTTTTGAACAGTTATTGTTATTACGTGTTTATTTTGAAAATTCAATACAAAAATTGAATATAAAAATTAAATGGACAGTTTTGTGAAACGTACTCTTGTTAATTAAAAAGGTTAGTTATAGTGTTTATTTATTTATTATTTATTTTTTAAACTTTCCAAACCAAGCCATGGACTAGGCACTCTTTGCGGTGGATGTTCATCCCTCATGGAATGTTCCTTGTGCCTCTAAATGCTATTTGCTTAATTTTGAAGTTTAAAAATTAGAAAAATTCAAGAAAAAAAATGTTACAAAATAACTCAACTGTGATTTCATAACCAGTCTTCGCTCAACTAGGTAATCTGTTTAGCTTCCACAATTTCTCTTACTATTCCTACATTTTATTTTATTTTTATATATAAAACAATAGCTTGAATTATTTGTCTTCTGAATCATTTAAAATCTCAAATGATGAACAGATCTTCAAAACAATTTTTAAGTATTTTATCAAACAAGTTGGAAATTTGGACCTTGTTTATTTTTATTTAATGCAACCAAAGACACCAAGTCACTAATTTAACTTTCTTAACAAATTCTAAGACAAGTTCTTTCCAAATTTTATTTTACACAGCTCAAGGCAATTTAAAAAATCACAAAAAGTTTAGGGTTGGACCGCGTGTTCATCACAATTGATGATCCCAATCAATCGTCCACTGGCATAAGAATTGGGGTCACTGATGATTCCAATCAATAGTCCACTGAACTATAGCCTAGGTAATGAGAGGTGGGATTTCAAATCAGAATTTGATTTTTAAGGCTTGAGACTAAGCCATAAGGCAACTATGGATCCAGAATTTGATTTTGGATACGGTAGCCTAGGTAATGAGAGGTGGGATTTCAAATCAGAATTTGATTTTTAAGGCTTGAGACTAAGCCATAAGGCAACTATGGATCCAGAATTTGATTTTGGATACGGTCTCGCAATGACTGATTTAGGATTTAATTATCAGAATTTTTGAATAATTAGATATTTTACAAAAAAAAAAAAAAAATTGAGGGCTGCACCTCAAAGAATATTTAAATTTTTTCTATTAAAATTACAAACTTTTGACAATTTTTCTAGAACTTTTGAGCAAACCGTCCCAAAAGATCCCTCATTAAGGTCACTGGGTCAGTAGGTAAACCATTGGGAGAAAAAGAACGTGACACATTTGGATGGTACTAGGTCCAACATTGCGGAGGAAAAGAATGTGAGAATTTGAAGTTGAATTAACCAAACATCAAAAGGCTCACAAATCGCCAGCAATTAGCGTGCAATAAGTTCGGTTCCCCTGATTTCGGGGAAAAGAGGTTGATAGAACTTTCCTCCAGCTCCAGGCAGTTGGTTGAGGTGAAAAAGTTATACAATGGGTACCAAAGTTAGTTTAGAGATTGAACAATTAGAAATGCATAGAATTTAAATTTATAATTATTTCTCTCATACTGCTGAACGTTATAAAGTTTACAAACACTGCAATCCCAAATGGCTCATCGCTGGAGACAGAACGGTCTTAGGATTAAAATTTAAAAAACAAAACCAACTTAATTGGTAATAGTTTTTGCAATTGATTTTAAAGGTCAATTGCTATCATCCACAACTTGATTATTCACATATAGACTCTCCCTTCTTTTATGAAAACCTGTAGGTTCTAGATTTGACACCCTAAATTTTACCTCAGAGCTTGCTCTAAAATCAGAAGATGGTCTAGGGTTGGTATCTGCAGAATTAGGCCTAAAGGAACTGGCTGAGCCACCGGGATATCGGGTTGGAGGAGAGGCATACCTTCTCGATGGACCTCTTAGACTGCCGCCTCTCAAATCCATACTTGAAGAAGACTCTCCGAAAGATCTGTCACTAGGGCCAGAAGCTAATGGACCTCCATTGGTAATAGATGTGGAACTAAAAGGATCATCCGGACCCCATGAAATGAGTGCTTCCTTCTTCTTGGCAAAAAATTGCCATGCCCCAAAGAGGAAGAGGATGAAGAAAAACACCGGACTCGTCCATCCCATCGTATTGAATTCCCCTTTATAGAGTGGAAGCTTGGAACGATACATCCCAACGTACCCACCTCCAAGCCCAAGAACAACAAGCTTTTCAGAGTCGCTGGCTAGCAACGGTATCACTGTTTTCTTTTGGGCACCTAGATTTGTGGATTGATAAGTAAGAAATGACGATCTGATCTCATCAACTCCAGCAGAGAAAAGATGCCGAGGCCCACCCCCTCTTGCATAATGTTGAGACGTGACGTTATACACAAACACCTTAGCCTGGTTAACAATAAGCAAATACCCCTTAATTGCTTGCAGAGCCAGAGGCTTATCCATTTCAAACTTCCTCTTGGACCTAACCCTGCACTTGAAGTTCATTATATCACCCAGCAATACCACATGGATCAAATCACCCGCTGACGTAAACCCATAGGCTTTCGACCTCTCCGTAGCATCAAAAACATAACCCTCCACAGAAGAATGGTTCAAGCCTTCGCATTCAGACTCCCTAACTTTCATGGTCCTCAAATCCAGCGACCCTGCACCAGTAGCCGTTAGGAATAAAGGCCTTTGCTTAAAAAATGCAAGTGGCCTGCTTGTAGGAATTGCCAAACCATGGACCGATCCGTTCTCCTTGAAAACCAAGATCTTTCCACTTGCATCAGTAGACAAGATATACCTCATCCTCGCAACGTAATGCACTTCCAACGAAGTTATCGAAGATCCACCTTCCCCAATTTCTGGTGAAGCCAATCTCCCAACATTTTCCACAGAGAGTGAAGCCAAATCCTCTCCATTCGATGAAGACTCCCAAACCCTATGCACCAAAATCAAGCCATTCATATGCCCCGTAACCACAACACTCTCGTTCTTATAAACAGACAGGTAAGACAACATGGCAGTAATTGGCGAATCCGACATCGTGTTGAACTCGGCCGCAACATCCCCATTCCGCAAAAACACAAACACTTTCCCCCTATCATCCCCGACAGCAACGTACTTGCTCAACCCTTCATAGTCCCTAATCGGCAATATGTTGATGGATGTCGCATCAGAAGCAAGTTTCACAGCTGCTACAAACTGAAACCTCTCCGACCAAATCGGACTGTACTTAGTAACCGACACAGCCTTCCCTCCTTCTCCATCTCGAACCTTACCGTCATAGCCACTCTCAATCGCCTGACCATCACCGCGGTTTCTCGCGTCGAGTTCCACCTTCTCTCCGAGATCCAACCGCGACGAAGATCCGTCAACACATCGCTTCTCATCCAGAGAAGGTCCGACGATTGGGGACGCCGAAAAACGAGACTCTTCTAACCTAGACACAAGCTCGCTAAGGTTCCTCACTAGCTCTTCGAGCTTTTCAAGCTGAGTTCGGTGCCGATTCAATACACTAAGAGCATCAAACTCGTCCTCGATCGAGACGACCGACTCCGAGTCAGCAAAAACCCTAGAAACACGGGGGAAAGGAACAACGAAAAGCAAAAAGAGCAGGAAAAACTTGCCTCCGTGACGAGCCGCCATTGAAGAAGGTGCGAGAGAGAGAGAGAGAGAGAGTTCAGAGGTGTTCGAACATCATAGAGCTGGCAGATCTTTGGATAGCGTGGGCGTGATATTCTCTTCTTCTTCTTCTTCTTCTTCTTCTTGAAGGACTGTGAAATGAGAAACTTAGGGTTGAATTTGTGGGGAGATTTTGATGGATTTGAGGTTGAGCTGTTAGAGAGAGATTTGGAAATTGATTTGGAGGTTTGACTGGTGTTGGTAGCAGGGTTTGGTGATGAATTTGGGAAGAAACTTCTCAAATTTCAAAGTAAATTACTTGGGGACGGAGACAGCTCGCCACGGTAATAACGGGACAAGTTTGCTACGGACGGACCATCTCTGTTTACTGTTATATGGAGTGAGTTTGGAGTGATGAAAAATGAGATAAAAATAAAATAAAATATAGATTCGTAATACGTGTAATACGATAAACAATAAATAAATTTTGAAAATTATTGAAGATTGTTAAAGAAATATGACACTCCAAACGGTGCCATAACTTTGATAAATAGAAAAGATAAATTTTATTTATCCATTTGTATATTGGTGAAATATTTTCACATACCTATTAATTTTTTATAATACATTTAAATTTATAACGGATGGAAAAATAAGCATATTAATATTTAATGCAAAATCTCATGCATTAATATAATTCTATAAATTATTTTGCTTCAAATTAAATGACTTAAGAATTTGTTTAGAGTGATAAAAATTAAGATAATATGAGATAAAATAAAATAAATTTGTAATTTGTAATTTATGCTATGAGATAAAAAAATCAATAAATTTTAAAATTTATTAATATTTTTCATTGTTTTTTAAAATTTTTTATCACTCCAAACAGAACATTTGACACTCTCGTTATAATTCATTTTAATATTAAAACTAGTATAAATAAGCCAATAAAATTATCAAATTGATGTTCGAAAAATGTAAAAGAGATATCTACTTTAATCCGTCACACTGCGAGACATTATTTATCATTTTATTGTGAGAAATGATAGAAGATGAAAAATAAAATCAGAGTGTACTTAATATTTTTAAAAATATAAATATAAATTTATAAAGGATCAGATTTAATATGTTTTTTTTTTTTTTTTTTTTAAACATCCAAATCCCTCGTACTATAATTCAATATCATTACCAACCACATATTTTAAAAACTATAAATATTACCCCTATGAATTGTTGAAATTGAAATTAATGTAAACAACCATAACAGAATGATAGAATTAATGCTTTACCTTTTTTTTTTTTTTTTTTGGTCCCATGCAATAATTTTAATAAATTATAATTCGATAATGTAACGATGGAGGTTGATGATTGATTATTATTATTATTAAAAATATACTTTATTAAAAGTTATATCAATTTCAATGGGAGGGTATTCTCATCCAAAGCTAACAACAGCTTATCATTAAAATTTCTAACAAATAGTTGAACCACAAAGGGTAAAAAATAAAGTCTCCAAGGATAATAATTTCCGTTTATTCCGCAAAAGATCCCATGCTGCATCCCTGTATGGTTCTCCAACTAAAGGAGTAGGAAACAGCTTCAGTATGCATATAATATTAAAAGGCCTACAAGATATCACAACAATGGAGAGCTTTAAGTTTACAAGTTGGAATTGAAAAAACTTTTTGGTTCTTTTTCTGGTTTTGGTTCTTTAAGAGCCACTAGCTAACCAGACAGGAGGAGGTTCAAATAATCATATCACAACATGCAAATGGAGGAAGGGGAAGGCGATCACATTTCAAAATCCCAAGTGGTCTCCGCGCTTAACTTTGGCATTCTTAGCTCCTCTCCCAAATTGACGGATGCTGAAATCTGGTAGAAAACCAAATTTAGAATTTGTTCTAGCAAACATGGGAAATGAATAAGACTAGCTCTATGGACACTTCAGACCAAAATCTCGGCAATTCACATTTTTAACATTAATCACATGCACATTTATCACACAAGATAAAAAAATAGTTGCAGCCAGCAAACCTGCACACAAAACTTTCAATGCCAATAGCAAAAGCACGTTTATCAATTGAAAGCCAGCAATTAATGACCAATAAATGAGACAGGCTAACTAAACTACCGGGAAATTGAATCTTAAAGGCACTGGTCGACTCCAACAAAGAAGCTAAGATGAAATAGAATTAGGCAGCTCCACGTAATTTGTAAGGATTAGCAATGATTATAGGGAAGAAAATCACAGTAAAAGTTCAACAGATAGAAACTGTAGGAAACTCTATTATGCAGCAATCTTGTGCAAGAAAATAATGCCAAATCAATACACAGTAATTGAAGTCCAAAAAAAGCAGCAAATGAGAGCTTATTTGTTTTCTGAGAGAAAAAATGTGGGCAATTCATCTTTGATATATCACAAGTAGTACGACCACTGACCATATGTTGTGAACATCACTATCACAAGGAAAGTTATGCAGTGACTCAAATTCATTAGAAGTGACATCGATTCTTTCATTGTCCTCTTTTTAACAAATGGATTTTGGCCTTTTAAGTGAATATGTCCACTTCTAAGGTATCATATTCTCAAAAGGTCCAGTGAGATAAATACTTCAAACAGCAGCCAACAAACCTAAATGGGAAGTTCAATTACAATAGTAGTAAAGCCAGCTTTAGAGTGAAGGAAAAAATTATTGCAAGGCCAAGGGTTTAACAACATCTCCTAAGCAAGAAGCTGTCGCTTGGACCAACCATTTACAGATGAAGTAAAGCAATTTAACAGCCAACTTAGGGGCTGTTTGGAGTGTGAAAAAAAACCAAAAGTGAATTTTTTTAGAATTTGAAGAGTAAAAAATTGTTTTGAAATGATAGTTAGATGTTTTTGTTTGATTTGACATAAAATGACACATAACAAAATTTTAGTAGAGAACATTGAAATTTTTTAGAGTTTTGTGAACCTTTTTGGTACAAATGTCAGTTCAATGTTTTCAAAAAATTTGTCAAAATCCATTAGAACACCCCATTATAGGAATTGGTTGAAACAATTGAAACTTCGAAATTTTTTAAAGTTTTTTTAAGTTGGTTGAGGCTCCAAACGGTCCCTTCTTCAGTTAGAGAACCATATAATAGACAGTCATTGCATAAGTAAACCCGCAACTCCATCTTGAAAAATCTCGTAAAGTCAGCTGAAGAGATAAAGGTGACATAAACAGATTCAATGTTTAAGTTCCAAGTGTTTATATATCGCAAGCTTTGGTAGGAACAAAAGGAAAGTAATAAAGCAAAGAGGGCAACATGAATTTTTTCTTTTTCTTCCTCCCTTTTGTTTGATTCCTTGTTAAGATAGCGCAATGGTAACAGTTATCCTATTATCTATTCCTACTCCCGGGATGCTCTTTAGTGGAAAGTGAGTACTTGTACCTTCGTCTCACGTTATTTGGGTATGGGTAAGAGATTGTGAGATGCCTTATATATCCAAGTGGGAAATACATGGGATCACGCACGAGACGTATGTCTACGAAAAAGAAGATAAATGATACATGCGGTCCTCCAGTAAAAGATAAATGTTCATATTTTCGTCCCACGTTGTATAAATAAGAGGTTTGAAAGTATCTTATATCTGCAATTGCGACCTGATTTTTTGAGTTAAAACTCATTTGCATCAACAACCCCCCCCCCCCAAAAAAAAAAATCTTTTCCCTTCAAAACCATAGAGAGAAAAATGAATGTTTTCTCCAACAATTTCTCTCATTTTCACTCTTCTTCTCTTTTCTTTTTCTTCCTTCTAAAGTTCTTACCAGAGCCTCAGTCTATTTATGGTTCCACGTTATTAAAGGCAATTAGAGAAGAGCTTAATTTCGGATTCAACCAGCCAAGGAATGAAAAAATGCATACCTTGAAACAGCCGTTTAACTTCGAATTCCTCGACCATTCAATTCCCAAATTCTTGCTTAACGTCTGATAGGAAGCCCTAACCACATCGTCCCCGTAAACCCTCCGCGAAAGGGCGAAATCCCACGAATTCTTGGCCAAATCGTAGGTCGGCTCAAGCGTGGTCAACCCATCGTGCAGGTAAGTGTACTTCAGCCTGCAATTCCCCGATCCAAGCACGTGATTTGCCGACACCTTGTTCGCCGCATCGAAAACCAGTGTCCCGTCCAATGTCGTCCGGTTATCGCCTCTACTGTGAATGTAAGTCAAATTCAATGGCTTCTCTGCAACCCTAACCGAGCTCATAAACTGAAACCTGAAATCCTAATTCACAAAACAACAAAACGGTTCTGAATTGCCGGTCCGTTGATACATGGAGATACATACAGCGTGTTTATATATATAGATACATAGGTGTCCGCTAACCTTTTTGGGGACATTGTAGTCGATGATGAAGAAGCCGGGTTTTTCGACACCGAGAGCTAAGCCGCTTAAGCTGGGACCCTTGACCACGGTGGCATCGGTCAGGGAAGCCTTGAGCTTAACATCGCCGGCCCTGACGGCGAGAGTTGCGGCGGCGGCGGAGTCGCTACTTTCGAGGTCATATCTGCCCTTCAAAGAGGCCTTCATTTCGGGATAAGCCGAACATCTGCCAGCGGTTGAGATATATTAACCATTGGGTTTCGGTGCGGTGTGTCTGTTTTCTCTATTTTGTTGAAAAATATAAAAATATTATTCAATTTTAATGATTAAATATTATTAATTTTGATGAAACTATATAAGTCAATTAATTTTTTTAAAAAAATAAAAAAGATAGAAGTGAATTGCTGTTATATTTTTTTCCATTAATATGATTTTAATTGAAAATTTTAAAATATTTGTGAATAAATTTTTGTGTTGTTAAATCTTCAAAAATTATTCTTGAAAAGTAATTTTATTTTTTGTTTTATAGCTATTAATATATTTTTACTTTAACGCTCTTCATTACTTCTCGTGTAATGCGTGTGTCCAAAATTAAATAATTTATAAATAAACATATATAATAGTGTAATATAAAACCTAATCAGAAGAATGAAAAGTCATGATTTAATTTAATTACAATAATAATTAATGATCTTGATGGTTTTAATTTCGAAAAAATTAGGCCTCGTTTGGTTTATTTTTTTGTTTTTTTGTTTTCTATTTTCTGTTTTAAATTTATTTTTTATTTTATACTTTTAAAAACAATGAAAACAAATCAAACGCATTTTGGCTGCCTGTGTTTTCAAATTTTGTTTTGGAAAACAGAAAATGAGTTTACACATAAAATGAAAAATGATAAAAAATCGTTTTGAGCGTTTTCAATCCAAAACAAACAAAATCTCAAAACAAGCAAAACAAAATATTTTATGTTTACTTGTTTTGGGACTTTTAATACATAAAATGAAAACAAAAAACAAAAAACAAAAAAACAAACCAAATACCATCTTAATAATTTTTGGTATTCACACTGCGACCTCCTTTAACCCATTCAAAAATAATATTTTTATACAATATAAGTAGGAATAGCAATGTAATCGTATTTAAAATTGCTTATTCGTGTTTATTTAAAATTGAATCAAATTGTATTAGTTTTTAAATAACTTATTTATATTTTCTTACAATAATTTTAATTATGTTATTTTGTAATTTCTAATTTCATTAGCCATAATCGTAAAATTCAACAGTACAATATTTAGAGTCCATTTGAAAGCATAATTTTGTGTAAAAAATAATCAAAAGTTACAAAGTTAATGTTTGACAAAATATTAACTTTTACCACTTTTCAGCTCTGCTATAGTAATTTACTATACTCAAAAATTACCAGAATTTTTAATAGACACAAAAGTTACCAAATATTACTAAAATTAAAAATTACTAAAAAAAATCAAAAATTATTAAAAGTTACTAAAACTTTTACTAAACACTCAAAAATTATAAAAATTTTCTAAAAACTACTACTTATTTCACTAAACACACCAAAAATTACAACTAATAATTTTTGGTAAAATATACTAAAATTTTCTAAAAGTTATACCTCCAAACGCCCCTCTAATATTTTAGAATAAGTTTATTTTGGGTGTCCAAAAAAAAAATTACCCTTTTTAAGTCAGTCATGATGTAAAATAGTTTTAAAAAGAATTGATTATTCATATGTTTTGAAAATATTTTTTTTAAAAAAATAGTAAAATAATTAATTCACATAAAAAAACCACCTAAATAAAAAATTTTAAAATAAAGTAAATTTAGGGTAGTTTGGAAAATTTATTTTTTATTTAATTTAGGGTAGTTTGGAAAATTTATTTTTTATTTTTGACTTTTTAAATTCATTTAAAAAAAAAGTTTCAAGAGGTATGCCAATAGTGGATTTACAGGAGTATATTTATGTAATTATAGAGTTCATCCAGAATTAATGACATGGTAAAAAAAATAACATGGATATTAATTTTACAAAAAAATTAAATATCGCATGATAATTTTTTATCTTTATATAAAAAGAAGGCATTTCCCAGAGGTGTGCAAAGAGGGGATTTACATGAGTATTTATTAATTCAAATGTAATTATTAATAAGCGGTGCCCACGTGTTTTATTATTTAAAATTATAAATATTTAAATTCATATTAGAGCCAATTAAACATATTGAATCTATGAGATAACTAAAGTAAATAAAAAGTTAAATAAATATAAAAATTAATTGAGCAATAACCAAATAAATAAATTATTTCAATAAATGATAACATATTTACCCACCCTTGGTAGTTCAGTAGAGGTCGAGCGGGGGCTTGGGTGCTATATCCAAGGTCACGAGTTCGATTCTTAGCTAAATGTTAGGTATAAAATGGGAGGTCACTAGATGATAAGATTCTCAGTGACTGTTTCCCGGGATTTGTAACTTGGGATGGGTCCAAAAGACCCTACTCAGGTGAATTTCTTATTACCCAAAAAATAAAAATAAAAAAATAACATATTTCTTGTATTGTGCATATAAAAAAATTGGTTAAGTATGTCCTTTAATTATTTTTTTGAATATTTGAGAAAGTAAAATACGAGAAAAAGTAAATATCTATATTACAAATTAGATCAGTAGATGGGACATCTGTCCTAATTGGCATGAACTCATGTGATTGAGAGGGTGGGTCGGGTTTTTCTTGCTTTTGGTAAGAGGCATGCCTAGTATATATATATTAAATGCATAAGTCATATAAAACTAAAAATAATATATATGTGGAATTCACAAAATTAATAAAATGCATTAAAAATATTAAGTACGCGTTATATATACAAATTAATGGAATTAAATGAGATCCCTTCGACCTACCAAGAAAGTATATTGTGGATTGATATCTTGATAATTAATATAAATAGCATGCTTAGCAATCGTATTTTTTTAATTAAAATTGAATCAAAAACAAAATTTTTTTAATTAAAATTGAATCAAAAACAAAATTTACATGTTAATAACGATTAATAAAAATTTGGTTATATTAGATTCTCTCACCGTCTTCATCACGATCAAACCGACAATAAAACGATGAAAATACAACCATTGAGGGAAAAAAAAAGTAATTCAAGGTAAATTACATATCCCTATGAACATAATAACAAATTCTATTCCAATTAACTAAAACAAAGACAGCTAACGAAACAAAAAAAAAAAAAAAAAAAAAAACAAAAAAGTATTTTTAAGTTTTGTTTTTTTTTGTAAATATAGAAATCATTTTAAAGCAGTGTTATGTTTAATATGTTCTTACTTTGATTAAAATTCTCCTTATATCTTAATTCATCCGTAAATTTCAAATCACGCTTGCGTACTCTAATAATCAAAGTGATAAACTAAAATAAATCCACAATATTACAAATGTTCTTAGCAAGATTTGAAATTTTATTATTGGCTTCCAAGATCTATTTCTACAAATCATGTACTAGAAAATATATTTTTTTATTGACACCTATAATGAAAAAAAGTTATATTAATGAAATAAGATAAGAAAGCAAATATAAATTAATAAAATATTAATAAAAACAAATATAAATTAATAAAATATTAATAACACCTACCAAAAAATAGAGAGAAAAGATATATAAAAATAACATAATATCTCTGTTATGTTGTTATACAATGAATCTTGAAATAATATCATAACTTTGAGTTCATATTTTATATCATAATTTTGAATTCTCATCTCTTAGAGAACCAGCCGTAAGTTATGTTTACCATATTTAGGCTTCGTTTGGATATTTGTAGCTGGTAGCTCAGCTACAAATTACTAGTTTTTTGATTTTTTCTAAAATTACAAAAATTACTCTCTTACATTTTGATATTCTTTTAAATCTTTAAGAACAATAATATCAAATTAACAAAAAGTTAAAAAACTAGCTATTAAAAAATTAGTTTTTTTTCCCTTTCCAAACACAAAAAGCTAACTTTTTTTCTAACAAAACGGAGCCTTAAGAAAATGCTTTATTATCATTGTCCTTTAAAATGAATATAAACATAGGTTAGGTGAAAAACTGATTTGAGAGGAGGGCTATACTAATTAACCATAATGTACTTAGAGTAGAAAGCCACAAATGTGTTAGTATTTTTTTTGGGCATTTGTGTCATACTAGTATATATTGTGCGAAATACCATATTATTTTCATGTAAAAAAAAAAAAAAAGAAAAAGACTAGAATGAGAGATAGAAAGTTTATATTATTTTAGCAATATCTCTACGTCCGTGAATATAAAACAATTTGATATTTATTATGAACAGAATAAAAAATTACAAGAAGAAACTAAAAAACCCTTTAAAAACCTATAAAGAAAATCTCTCACTTTATTGTTGGTTTCTCTCAATCCTAATATTGAATTTAATATAGATATATAATATATCCCATATATATAGTAACAAATTAAAAAAAAAAACTCACTGAAAAACAAACTTTAAAATAGCCCTAAAATATATATAAGATCGTGTTGATCGCTAGGTTGAACTTCCAAATGAGTAGTTTTATTGTCTGTTTGGAGTCACTTAAAAAAATACAAAATTCTACAAAACTCTGCATATCACTATAAATACGAATTACGAGATAAAATTCTACTCACTGTACAAAACAAGAAATATTAACTTTTACAAATTTATATCATTTTATACAATTCCAAACACCTATATATCGTCTTTATTTTTTTTCCAATGAAAGCAACGGGCACTTTGCTATGATATTGTACTCCATAGCAACATCCACTGGCCATTCAGTGAGATTTCTTTATATTTGTACACCTATCAATTTTTGTCAGCGAGTCTTAACAACTTCTGAAGAACTATTTACTCTTATGTTATATCGTGGGGACAAAATCTTTAATATTTTCTATATTTTCGCGTGAGAATTTAAAATGAGCAAATGTCTATCTGTTTTTTATATAACGAGTATCGAATTACAACCATGTTTATCATATCAAAACATAAATAAAAAAATAAAATTGTTATTATCTTTTGAAATTAGTAAATTAATCTTTTATAGAATAAAATTAATCTTAAATGTGTTTAGAATTGAAGGCATATGTACTGATAGTTTTAGGATAATTTTGTCATACTAAAAGGATGGAATGCATTAAATTTGGTTGGTTCAACAAAATTTTGACTTGCCTTTTAAACTTCATGAAAAATTTAAATTTCATTATTATTGCTTATGCTTCTTTTATATTAGTAATACGTAAAGATCGTATTTGGAGTATTAAAAATTTTTAAAAATTTATACAAATTTTGATAAATTCTTTTTTTCTAAATTTATATAAATATGTATAAGTTAATATAAATTTTTAATATTAGAATTATATTTGTAATTGATAAATTAGTGGGTAAAATAATAATTACGAACTTGTATTTCTATAAATTTGACTACGGTGTCAAAATATAAAATTGAAGGTTTTTTTTTTGAAAATATTTTAAGAAGGTTTCTAATACTCAAGGTTTCCTAATTGTGGGAAGATTTCCTTGAAAGAATTTGATTGAGATCGAAAAGTATAGAGAATCCTATCAAGGATTGAATTCTTGCTCTATAAATACAAAACCCTAGCTCCCGCCAATGCATTATGCGGAGACATTACCCCATCTATCTCTGCTAATCTACGTTTCAACTCTCACCATTCTCCGTCCTTGATCCTCTTTCATTGGTTTTGATCGATCGAACGTGGTGGAACAAAGGCTTCGATCCCAGGTTAGCCCAGCGAGCCTTCTTCTACACCGTTTCTCATCAATTGGATCTGAGCATCTTTGTTTGTGTTTCTAACTTTCCGTTTATTCGTTCCCTTTTAATTGAAGTTCTTCCACGTTAAGATTTTTATACGGACTCATTCCATTGAAATTTAAGATTGCTTCTTGTTACTGAAATCCATCGCCTCACAGTTTTATTTGCCATTTGGTTGAGTTCTTTTTGAATTAATTATCAATTGGGTTTTTGACTACGGATGTCAATGTGCAAATCTACTAGTATTGGATTTTAGAGCACTGTCCGTCCTGCCCTTTGTTATTTTGTGTTCCTAATGAATTTGGATCTGGAAAATAACATCCACATCGCATTCTTTTAAGGAGTGCTTGGGAGTCAAAATTTTATGGGTTTTTAGGGTTTTTTAAAAATATCGATTCTGAAGTGTTCACATAAACTATGCTTAAACCCATGAGTAGGTTTTTTTTTCCCCAATTTTTTGAACATTCTGATTCTGGATTCTCATAGTTTTATAAAATTTTGGCTATGATACCATCGTGAAAATATTAAAATTTAAACTTAACCTTTCATAATAAAATTTTAATAAAATATATTTCGTATTAATTTAATTCAATAAATAAAATATTTTCATATTAATTAAATTAAGTTTAATAAAATGTATTTCATATTATCAAATGGGGCCTCATATTCACATTGCTACAACCTGGATATTATATATTTTGGATAGTTTATAATTTGGAATTTGATTTGTTTGGAGTGCATTTGGAGTGACAAAAGTGAGATAAGTTGTGAGTTCGTAATTCGCGTAGAAATAAAAAGTAAATAACTTTTAGAAATTTTCAGAGGTTTATAGAGATTTTCAGAGAAAATCAGTGCGCCAAACGCACCCTTGGACAAGTATTTTGAATATTATATATTTTGAATGATCTATGATATGGATTCGACTTATTTGGATTAGTTTTTTGAATGTCATTTTCGGAAGATCCCTTTTTTTTTTTGTGTTACTTCAATATATACCATAATATAGATTTTAGATGTGCCGTATTTACTACTTAACGAATAAATAAACACTTCAGAACTCATTTAAAAATGAACTCCCAAGCATGTGTCATTATTTTTAAACCCATTTACTTTAACACCTCAGAACCCATACTAATTCATATCATCTAAACACCTTAGAACCCACACTTTAAAAATATATAAGAACCCATACTTTAAAACTTTCAAGCATACCCTTAGTATATTAACATTTTTTTCTTATTAAATTTTCCACCCTGATTCTATGCAATCTGAGACCGATTGTGTATTCTTAGGTTCTTTCTTCAAGCCACACAACATTTTTTTTTTTTTTGCGCTACTGAGTGGGCATTCTTTGTTGAAGGCCAGTCTAATTTTAGCAAATGGAGCCAAGTAGTTGTAGGCATTTGCATTTTATCCAAGCTATAAGGGGTGGTATAGTTGAAAAAATCGGTAATGTAGACTCTTGTGGAAGGCCAGCTCTTGTGTTCAAGGAGTTGAAGGATATTTATGAGTCTGCGGAAAAGCTCGACAGTCTTTCAACACTTCAAGCACAAGATAGATATTCAGGTGAGATGTTTGATTCTGACAGGGTCAAAACTGAAGGCCAATGTTTGCCTACGGTGGAAAGCATAACAAAGAAAAGGGATATTGACAGTGATGGGTTTAACTGCATTTCCAATGATGATGTAGAAGCTAGTGACTCAGATGATTATGACGTTGGAAAATTTACACTGAAACAGCTTAAGGAGCAGTGCAAAACAAAGAAAAGGGAACTTTTGCATTCTATTTCCTTGGCTCCAAACCAGGATTATACTGATTTTCTGCTCGAAGTAGATGAATGGGATCTCGAGGAACCCATCTGTTGTTGGACATTAAAGCTTTCAAAGAATTTGAAGGGTAGAAGGAAGTGTGCCAAGAAATCTGCTGCTTCATCTTCTCAAACTGTGGATTCAGTCAAATGTAAGCAGATGCTAAGTGATGACGATTCCCTGCAACCTAGCGGACATTTACCTGTACCCAAGAATTTTAAAGTTGAGGATTCTGGAACACAGTACATAGAATCCCAAAATATGATTTGTCTTTCTGAGGATTCTTCTATTGGTTGTAATGAGCGGATGGGATTGTGTGGAGTGTCTAGTGAAATGATTGATTTCGTTCAAACTGAGAAACAAATAACTTCAACACAAGAAAGCCAAAGTTATGTTTTAAATGAAGTTTCCTATGATTATATGGAGCACATCGAACCTACCTGTCTTTTTCCTTCAATTGGCAGAGAGACTTTGGAGGTGGATAACCTAAAAAATACCTTTCAAGAGTTTGAATATAAGGCAGAAGGATCTGTTGAACATTCACTATTGGAAGAAAGCTCTCCAGAAACTTCTCCTGTCAAGGATCGAGGTTCAGATATGTGTAATCACTCTCAAAATAATCCCTCTGTGCATTGTATATCAAGGCAGAGAGGTACCTTTGAAGTTCAAGTGCCTGGCCTGGCAATGGGCAATGGCAATTGTGACATGGAACATTTTAGTGCGGGTAATCAATCCAAATTTGAGGGTGACGTTAAAGATAATTTGCCTCCAAATCTTGATATTGATTTGCTAAATGGCCCTTTGAGTAGTTTTAGCTCATCCTGGAATTCCAATAACTGTTTGAGTCCTGAAACTGTTTTGGCTTCCTTGGAGGGTGATCCAGCTGCAACAGAGAAGCCACCTGTAACATCTGTCAGTGCCGATGCAGAATGGACCTGTTTGAGTCCTGATAAAGAGCAAGTTGCTTTTGAGGGTACTTCAACGACAATTGGCTGGAAGCAGCCTCCAAGATCATTGTGAGGTTGTGCATGGGCTTTTAGTGCCAGAGATAAAAAACTGTCATCATCTGGGGCAGTTCCACCCTCCTGATAGGCTATTTTCAACAAGAAAGGTTAAAATTACATTTGGGCACTGTTTGGAGTGCAACAAAACAACAAAAAAATCTTCAAATCACCTCAATTTTTTACAAAACTTTTTCCACCTCATAATACATTGATCTCTATACATCTATTTAGGTCTATTTAAATCTCTATAAATCCTAATAAAATCTCTACAAATTTCAAAAATTTTCCGTACAAAAAGTCAAAAAGTGTCTGCCACATTCCCTTCAAACGGACTATTTTAACATCAGATACTTACTCTTTTCTTTTTTCCCCAACTTCTCAAGAAAATCTGAATGCTTACGTTTAATGTTGATGTGATATTACATTTTGTTGTGAGGACGTTAAAATTAAACAAATTTTTTTTTTGTTCAGGTTATTTCTCCAACTTCTCAAGAAAAGTTGTGTCAGGCTATGGAAGGTGTGGAATTTAATGAAGACATTGACCACCAATGGCGGAGACAAGAATTTTTCCCAAGTATGGTGTAAATTTTTTCCTAGTGTTCTAAATAAAATTTTTTAAAGTGTAAAATTTTTTCTAGGTGTAAATACACAGGTAAGATGATAAACGGTTAGATACTGCAAAAATTACAATAATAGTCAAATTTATATATGCTGATATCAAATGTTTCTTACACAAAACAATAGTCAAACTGATAGGAAACATGAGAACACATGAGATCAAAAGTACGGACAATAAATAAATAAATACATAAACAATACAAATAAATAAAAGAAACAGAAATTTACAGCTTACCAAACACTAGAAATAAAAGCTGAGATTGGGATTGGGATTGGGATCTATGAGAGAATGATGAGGAGAACTGAGACGCATTGTAAGATAGGGTTTAAGAAAGATTAATTGGTTGAGAAGTGACGGAAACAGGGTGTGTGAAGCCTGCGTTATAAGATGTGTCAATAAAATCAGATTAATAAAATGGGTCAAGTCAGACCCAATTTTGAAATGGATCGGGTCGAAATTTTTTTTTTTCCTTGAATTTTAGGTATGGTGGACGCCACACCTCGGCTAGGTGTCACTCCGCCCCTATTGACCATTAAGTAAGTAAAAGTATTGGGGTTATCCTCATGAGTTCCTCACGTTACATTGAATGCAGTGCACATAATAAAACAATTTGGATGGAAAGATTGTCGTGTCACTTAACATGCATTAAGATTGTGTAAAATGATTAAGAGCAAAGAAAATTTCAAGAGATTATTTTGGGAGTAATTACACATATCTGAACCTTAATAAGTACTCTAGAGTTCGTTTCGGGCTAGATTTATGTCTCCTAGGATGTGTTGTACACATCATAAAAGTTTAGATTAAATTTTTATAGGATTGTTGAGAAAGAGAAACGAAAAGCAAGGTAAAAAGGGTTTCTGTAAAGCTATGCCTGGATTGAGGGGGGCTTGGTGTTAAGTGGGGAGAGTTGGGGGGGAAGGTATCCCTTGATCTTGCTTGGACCCACTTTGGATGAATCCCTGGGGTGGGTAGAAATAGAATGAATATACTCATGGCATTTATGTAAAACCCACTTTGTATGGACCTTACCCTCCCACTCACTTAACCTCCAAACCGAGCAAGTTTTGTCCTTTGCCCCTTCATTGACTGCTACTTCCAACCAAGTAACCCTCGCTTAACTTTGCCTAACTCATCTTTTTAAATCCAAGCAAAGTCTAGGAGTTTCTTTTAAGGTTCTTTATTTGGTTCTTATAATCCTTTCTCAATTGTTGGAGATTGCTAGTAGAAAACTAGTGTACTGTAGTCATTGTTGAAGCACGTAAATTTTGTGTGATTGCTTTTCCATTTTTCTTTTTTGGCATATATTAGCATGTATTGCTATGGTTAATTCAGGTTCTGCACAGCTAGAGTTGCTACAATCATTTAAGCTTAATATAAGGTTAATTCAGATTCTGCACAGCTTGAGTTGCCACAGTCATTTAAGCTTAATATGACAAACTTGTCTCGTCGCTTTACCAATCGATTTGGGATGCCCCCCTTCCCTCGGCAACAATTGTTCAAGTTCGAAATGAATTCTTTCTCCCTAACAAATCTGGAATAATTATACTTAGCTTATAAAAATTATAACTATAGGATGGATGAAACTTTTTTTTGCTCTATGGTTCCTTTTTCCTTTTGACTCTTCAACAATTATTTCCTGTTCTAATTCTGAATGCTCTGACATTCTCCCTTTTTTTTTTTTTGGTAATATATCAGAATGCAAGGAGAAACTTGAGTTTGGGAAAGAAAAAGAGAAGGTGGCTTCACCAGCAGGGCTTGATACTGAAGTTGCTCAAGTAAATACAATTTCCGAAGGGCTGGGAGAGGTTGATATAACCTTGGGCAAGAGAAGCCCAGGGGAGAGAACTAACAAACTGAAGAAGGGTAGAAAATGTTCTCAACGTAAAAGCATTCGAAAGGGTCCCTATCAGTCTCGTGCACTACCTCGCATTATCACTGGTGCAGCATCAATCCAAAGTTGTTCCGAAAGTGCCATTGGATTCTCACAGTCGCAGATGCATGATTTCGAATGTCTTGCGACGAAACTAATGGAGGAGCTGAAATCGATGACAGACATTGTAGAAGAAAGACTCCACCCTAAAGCATTCCCCGCTACATTCATGGAATACCTGGATGAGGTATATGCATCTACACACAGGCATTGCCCTGGTGCACTCCTACATTTATAATCAAGGCAAATGATATTGGTAGAGAACTTTTTGTTTTTGCCATAGCAAAACACTTGTACCTTGTGAATCAGTAATTGTCTAGAATAACCAAGAAAAAAAAAAAATGCCATGGCGATATCATTTACCTCAAGCAATGATTAAAGTGTCATTTTTAGTTTTATATCTCGTTTCAGACTTAAAATTTTAAAGCTTGGTGCAGCATTAATAAAATTTTCCGTGATTTTTTGTATTATACGTACTTAATTCTCTTAATGGTCATCTATCTAGAATTGTGAACGATTGCATTCATGTTTTAGCATGGGGATTTTCAATTAATACTTCATGTTTTATTTTGACAGATGGAAGAAGCCACTAGGAGTGCAAGAAAAATTGAAAAAACAACAAGAAAGTGGCTATCATTGATGGCAAGGGACTGCAACCGATTTTGTACACTCATGGTTTGTTTCTTCTCATGTCCTCCTCCCACCTGGACTATTATCCAAAGTGATGAATGAAGAAACTTGATTGAATTCCATTTGGGAAAATGGAATATTTAATTTTTAGTCGATGTGGTGTTTCTAGCATTGTAATGACTTCAGTCGCATTTCCATCTGTCTCCTGCAGAGATTGACTGAGAAGGGCGACAAGGGCGACGTTGCTTCTGGGAGTGCAATCCCCGAGAAGAGAAGGAAAATCACTTTTGCCGATGAAGCTGGTGGGGAGCTCTGTCATGTCAAGTTTTTTGAGGATAACATTTCTTCTCCGGTGGAAAAAGAAACGTTAAATTTAGATTCATATTTAATTTCTTGCAGTCCATCTCACGAGATCTCTTATAATTGATAGTGTTTTTTGAATTTTGAGAAATGAACAGCCTGTTTGGATGGAGTGAAATGGGAATAAAAGAACAGAAAAGAAAAGATTTTACGATCCATATCTTGTTTGTGAGGTTTTTAGGTAAAAAAAAAAAAAAAAAAAAAAGGGAAGAAATGAAAAGAAAAATAAGTGGTCAAATTTTAAAATTTTCATTCTATCCAAAGTGAGAAGAAATGAAGAGAGGAAAATAGTCTCATGAAATTTTTAAAAGGATATTTTTATCCATGAAATAAAGAATTAAGAAAAGTAAAATTATAAATATGTTCTAGTATAAAATAAATTATGTAATTTTATCACTTCCGGTAGATTTTTATCACTTGTCTTAAGTTTTTGTTCCTTAATCCTTTTTCAACTTAGCGTTTCGATAACCTTCAACCATTAAAAGCGTTTTTTAATTTGGATTTGAACTGTTAATGTGATATTTAGTTTTTTTTTTTTTTTTAAAACCTCAAAATAAGAAAACGGAATATTTTCTGGGATTTTTCTTATTTTAAGTTAAAAACACCTAAAACGATTTTTGTTATTTTTCATTTTACGTATAAATGTATTTTATATTTTTTAAAACAAATTTTGAAAATACAAGTGATCAAATAAATTTTTAATTATTTTCTTTTATTTTTAAAAGTACATAATAAAAAATAGACTCAAACAGAAAATAAAAAAGAATAAAAAAACAAATTTAATGAATTATCTCGAATTTGAATTGGCATGAACGCCCGCCACTGCCTCTTGCGCTACGCTTCAGGTACCGATTGGTGATGTAATCAGAATATAATTTATTTACAAAATATTCTTGCTCTATTTTCAGTCGCTATATGATTTTTCATATTTAATAGCCGATTATTTAGGTCCAAAAAAAAAACTAAAAATATCAAGTGTTATAAAAAAATTTTATTTTTTAATTAAATTTTATCATTTATATTAAATCTTTCTATTTTTACTATATTTTATTATTAATTTTTTTATCATCCAATCATACCTCGATCAAAGGAGAGGGATTATTAAAAACGGCCATTAACTTTTTCTCAAAATTTAGAAAACCAGTACACAAATAATGATAATATACAACGGATGGATCTTCATTCTAGTTTTTTCGCCATCTTCTTCTTCTTGTTCTTCAAAGAACTTAATTAACAGAACAAGACTTCACAAATCTCAGCGAAGGCCCGGAGAATAGCGGAGTGGTGGTGCCGCGAGTTGAGAGAGAGAAAACAGAGCAAGAGCTGCTCCAAATCTGTCGCATCAAACATGTGATTCACCAATACCATATCCAGCATCGACCTCTTGAAATCCTCGCAGGGGTCCTCCGAACGCTTCACCACCGCAAAGCTCTCCGCCGCCTTCCCGTTCACCGGCATCATCCGCCCCATAGTCCTCGCCGGAGACACGCTTTCCTGCGTCCTCGCTTTTTCACGATCACTTCCTCTCCAACACCTCGATCTCTGATCCTTCAAATTGTTCGTCTCCTCCTTCCTAATTCCACCTCCGTTAATCGGTCGTCGTTCGCTGATACTCGTCTCCAATGAGTAACCGAAATCGTAAGAGGAATCGAAGCTTCCAGAATACAAAATTATGCTCTCGCTTTCTTCGTTGCGGTCACCGCTACAAACACTGGCTTTTGATTCATTCTTCTTTTCGATTTTCCGATGATCGGAAGCCGACGATTCGTATGATTTCCGGTGAGGTCTGCGCCGGTCTACACCGTCGATGACTGGTGTGATCTTGGAGGAGACAAAATAAGGGTTGATTGGCGTCGAGGGCGGTGGTTCTGGGACGTTGGGATCATAATTAGGGGAGTCGAATGATTTGGGGAAGACTCGAGAGGAGTGGTAGGGCAACGGAGCTATTGGTAGAGAAGGAGCATGTATGGAACGACAGAGTTGAAGCGTGGGAAAGGAGAGACGAAGTTTGAAGCGTTTTGCCATTCCTCAAGGTTAAGAAGTAATAAAGAATTTCTCAAGGTTAAGAAGCAATTAAGAACGGTGAGAATATGATCGTGTTGAGCTCTAAGCCATGGTGTACTTATATATACACAGGCACTAACAGCGTAACATGCTGGGAAGGCTGGGATAAGGACATAGTATTTGTTTAGAAAGATAGATATATATATATATATATAGAGAGAGAGAGAGGGAGAGAGGGCCGGCTGAGTGCATGGTAGGATTAAGATTCCGATTTGCAAGGGCTGAGTTGCATGTTGATTCAGTCTCTCATACTTCATAATTATACCATAGTAATTTATGAAAAAGGCTAACCAGGCAGGTTAATTTTCATACCAGATGAATATTGGCAGGCAATCATTTGGTGAGAAAATTGAAAAAAAAAAAAAATTAAGAAAAAGGAAAGAATAAATAAAATATTAATTAAATAAATGTCTTTATTTAAATAAACTAAAAATTATAATAAAATAAATAATATTAATCAATAAATAATTTTCTTTTAACTGAGTTATTTTTAATTTTTCAAATTCCATACGATTTCTTTTTAGTCTTCATCACAAACTAAATAAAATAAAATTTTATATTATTTATTATTATTTTTGTTATTATATTTTAATTTTGACAAAATTTTCAATCTAAACGCACCTTTTTAAGAGACTATTCATTTGCTCACCCTTCACTCTGATTTCACTATATGGATTCAAATGAAACAAACTCCTTTGGCTACGAGAGTGTTTGGAGTTGTATAAAATGATATAAATTTATAAAAATTAATGTCTCGTGTTTTGTACAGTGAATAGAGTTTTATCTCGTGATTTGTGTTTGTAGAGTTTTGTAGAATTTTATATTTTTTTTTACTAACTTCAAACGGACAAAGTTGCACACATTGTAACAGAGGACATTGATGACATTGAAGCTACTCTCCTATTGGAATGCAATTAATTAAATAAGAAAGATTTAATGGGTCCAAACATAAATATCCAAAGGTATCTCTGATGGAGTAACTACATGACTGCCCCTGCTAGGGCCCTTCTTCTTTTTTTTTCTTGCGCCAAGGAAAAGTACAACAGAGTACGACTGGGGAGTGTCAAAACCATGTTGAAGAGGTCAAAGCAAAACCCCAACAACAAAAGATGAGAAATAAATATATATATATAATTACCAGTACTTTAGGCATCCCTGTCAGATCATATATATATATATATATATTATTTTTTATTTTAACGTAAAAATAATTAGACAATAAAAAAATTAAAATGCATCGAATACTCTTAAATAGAATAACACTGCAATATATCTACGGTGTTATCCCCTATTTAAAATGTTCAATTCTTTAACTAATTTATTTTACTTTTCTACCTTTTTCTTTTTATTTTTTTATTTTTTTCGTATCTCAGAGTATCCGTGGTAGATTGAACGTCTCTCCTTACCTCTATTCCCTTTTAGAACTATTTTTTTTAGCTTTTTAAGAGAAATAATTTAAAAAATTATTTTTTAAAATTTTAGAGTAATTGCATGAATTTAGAGTTAAAAAAAAAATTACAACTCTCTACAAACTATTACAAATTTCTATCAAACTCTTTTCATCTTGATTTATGTAAATTTTCTAAATTTTTTTTTATGAATTTCTATAAATCTTTACGAATTTTTATAATTCTTTAAATAACTACAAATTTTAAAAAACTCCGACACCAAAAATAAAAAATCGTCTATCAAAACTTACCAAATAGATTTTTACTATTCATCTTTACAGTTTTAATTTTTCTTATTTGTTACACTCGAAACACAATAAAATTACCTAAAACGGTATTTTAATCAAATCTTTTGAACTCCAAACGATCTCAGTATCCTCCTTTTTGGTAATACTGTAAACCTTTCACACCCATTTTGATCTCCTCCTCGCAACTCGTATCTCTCTATTAGCACCACGGTTATAAGCGGATTTCTTTCTCCTGTAATTTTTTTATTTTTTTATTCTTGTAAATCTTAATCGTTCATTTTTATCTAAAGACTGAAAATACAATTTTTTGTGAATCCCATTATATTCAATTTTTTTGAATTCATGTATTTTAATTATCTATGCATTAATTACAAATTCAAGTTGCATTTTCAATCCTTAAATAAAAGTGAATAGTTGAGATTTATAAGAGCAAAAAAAAAAAAAAAAAGGAAATTGCATGGAAACCAAATCCATTATAAGCTCACCAAAACCCCATCTCATTGGACATCAAATTTCCATTTCCAAATTCGTTACAATGCTTGAGAATTCATAAATCTACAATATGATAATGTTAATCAAGACCGTTGATTTATCATGCATAGGATATGATTCCCTCACTTCTACGATAAATAAAGTAGTTTACCGTCTATTCTTTATCGTGATCAAACGGTGTGCATGTATATGCACACACAGTGACAAAGAGGAACGGTTTCTCATAGCCTATACATATAATCACAAGTTAAGAGAGTTTCACAATATTATGACTAGCTTCTTGTAATTGTTGTCTATGCAGTTTAAGATCAAGCACAATGTGGTTAACAAGCGTAAAATCTATAACTTCTTGTACAATCACCACTCGCTTATTTGTTTTTTTTTTTTTTTTTTTTTTCTTTCATTGTCAATTTCGACAGACGGAAAATGACAAATGCACCTCAGGTTATTGACAATCAGGTGCTCTATCCGGCTCTCCGGGAAAGGAAATCCTTAAAACGACAACCGTTAAGGTACAGAGAGGTGGATATTCTCGTCGTTTCGACTTTCTGATCCAGCCAGTTAGATGAGCTTTATAACTAGGGTATATAACTTGTTAGAAACTAAATAGGAAGGGAGGAAAAATTCAAACCATTCAATTAATAAAAAATTATTTTAAATAACCTTTATGTAAAGTGATCGTTGCCAGCCTCCATATTTTGAGCATTTATAATGCTACCCCACCTCATCCTTATCCTGCACGCTTATCATTTTAGTGTTGCTTTTTAAATAGAAAATAACATTTCACGACTGTAATGATTTTAAACGATACAAAAATAGATGAGTGGTGATTGTACACAAAAAAGTAACGGTAAAAATAAGACTTTTGATAGATTGTGAGACTGATGTTATTATGGAAGCATTTAGTTAAATAAAAAATGAGATAATTTAAGATCATTTATAGATTCGTAATTTGTACAATAAGATAAAAAGTGAACAATTTTTAAAATTTTTTTAAAAATTTCAGCATTTCTAAGTACAAAAATCACATCATGCTTAAATCACAGAATAAACTATTTTTAAAAGGCTGAGACATGAGATAATTTTCTTTTAAGTAAAAATAAACTTTTGTTCTATAAAATAAACTCTTATAGAAAAATACACTTAAAATATTTTGAATTTCCTTGTAGTATTAAGAGATTGCTTTGTCAATCAATTTTGTGGGTTTTTTTAATTCAATTTATTTGTTCTTGTTTCTTTTTTTGCAGATTATGAAATAGGTGGAAGCAGATACATTCTTTCTTTGGTTTAATTGAGATAGAAAAAATAAGAAAATTGTATTCGTAAAAAAAAAATACTCATGAAAAGTATTGTTTATAAGTATTTTCCTTGAAAATGTCTAAATTATTGGGAATTGAGGAGATGAATACAAATTTGGAATTGAAATTGCAAAAAGTAATGAAACGCATGAAAGGGAAAAAAAAAAAAAAATCAACATGAAAATTCAAAGTACTTAAATAGTGCTTAATATATATTAAAAGTTTATTTTACAAAGTAAGAATTTATTTTACAAATTCAATTAAATTCCTGTTAAGATATACATTCCTTTCGAGTAGAGTTATTATTATATATTAATATATGAGTTCGCATTGAAAATGAAACCCACAAAAAGTTATTTTTTCAGTTATTGAATAAATAAAGAGTTGAGATTTAGACAGATTAGACAAAGTAGGAAAAAAAATAGTAAGAGGGCAGGTAAAAAAATTTCTAACAGTGATGCATCACAATTTAAATGATCAAAAATTATTAGTAGAAGCAATGGCATATTTCCCTTTCGGTGGTTTGTCCAATTTTTTTGTGCATTGAAGAGAAGATGACGTGATGGTATATAATAATCCCTCGTTTCCCTAGACAGTTTGAAACAAACATAAAATGCTACTAATATTCCCATCTAAGCGAATCCAATTTAAAATCCGGATATGAAATGAAAATAACTCCCTCTTTTGCACTTTTCTCTTCCACTTTCATATTCTTTTTTCATTCTCAGTAACCGTACAAGGTTTTACTTCAAAGTACTCCCACTTTTGTCTTTATTTTTTTTTATTTTTTTTAAGAAAATGAAATTATTTCCCCACCAAAATTAATATCGGTTATTTCATATATACAATCTATACGTGAATGTATCTACACATATGGGTGTGTGTATATATATATATATCAAACAGGCAAAGTGAGATATGTATTGGGATTTGGGTTGATACATGATAATGGGAGAGATAACAAGAACTGAAAATAACAAATGTAGTCAATTTTCAAAATCATAGGATTGAGATCCTATAATAATGAAGGCAATTGTTCACAACACAGTTGGTATTCATTCCGACCAATGCAAAAGTTCCTTATCTTCATCTTCTTTGCCAGATGAGGAGACGGGGGGCCGGCATGGTTCTCAAGTCATTGAAATCTTCTCAGTCCTATTTAGGAGAGACATAAAGAAGTAGTAGTTTGCTATTTAGAACTAATATATATTTGCTAGAGAGACAATTTGGTGAAATAAGATTATGTATCACTAATAAAATATTAATAGAATTTCACTTAAAATTTACGTATAGTAATAGAAACGTAATGCAACTCCATTCATTTACGGTGGTGTATAGGGCGTCCTAAAATAAATGAACTCTATCCCGATTAAACAGTGCCCACACGACTTAGCTACGACCAAGGACCACCTTTATCCAGAAACTTAAATAACAAATAATAATAATAATAATAATGAAAATAATAATAAAAGAAATTGAAATTTGGCCTACAAAAATCACATGCGCTCCATTCAAACACTAACAGACCGCCCAGTTTAGGAGGAAAGAAAGAAGGTGCCCTTTTCTTCCCCCCCTCTAGGAAAAGGAATCCTCTCTCTCTCTTTCTCTCTCTCTCTCTCTCTCTCTGCCTACATATGTATATCTATCTATCTCTCTCTCTACAATTAATCCCATTTAAAGGAGGATATGAGCGTGCATTCTATGAGAAAACTGTGTCCGAATTATGATAAAGAAGATGGGCTCGACACGGTGCTGGAGGTTCCGGTGCCGGAGGAGATGTTCACCAACATGAGCGGCAACAGCGCCTCCATACGATGGCAGAACATGCGCACTTGGATGAGGGCTCAGCGTGCGGACAAGCTTTCTTCTTGTTCTTCTTCCTCGCAATTCTCTCCTACTGCTTCGGGGTCCAACAACAATAATGACCAGTTCCTGCTCTTGGTTAAGCTCATTGGCTCCCCCTTTATCCCCCTTCAAGTCCAAACCAATCGTACCATGCTTGTGCCCATCAACGATGGCGCCATTGTAAGTATACATACATATTATATACAAACGTACCTAATATCAACGTATTACATATATATATATATTCTCGTTTTCTTCTTTCCTCTCCGTAATAGTTTATACCAATAATAAATAGGGTTTTTTTCCTAAATTTTAATTGACTGACACTTACAATTACGTTGAGTATGTTCCATAAAATTTTAAATGGATTAATATTTCTCTATTCTCAACTATTATAGCTTATTTGCTTTTTTTAATAAATAGGGTAAAAAACATCAAGGTGATGGAAGTAGTAATATATATAATTAATTTCATGATATTTATCTCCTTAATTTTTAATACCACTCAGGTTCAAATTGCACAAATAATAGTATTAGACTGCTAGATTTTTTGAACAGAATTAATCTAGAATCGAAATAATGTGGTATTCATGATGTCGACGCATCCCTTTTAAAAATATAACTCACTAAAAAAAATTTTATTACATAAATGTGTCATATTATTCTCATACTTTATTTAAATAAAAGATTTGAAAGAATATAATTACATAATAATTGAGAAATAATTTACTTTAATTGTCGTGTTTAGTTTTATACTTATGTCTCGTTTTTTTTGGTGAAGAGTTTTAATTATTTTTAACATTTTAAACAATATTAGTGTTTAAATTATTAAAATTATGTTATTTTGTTTATTTTAAGTAAAAAAAATTATTAAAATTTATCTAATAGAATACAATCATCAATGTGACGATTGTACCAGAGAGATCAGAAAGAAAGGGGTTTGGGCGCAAAAGCTCAGGTGGGTGGGAGGGAGAGAAGGTTAGATTCCACGAAAAAAGGGGTTTGGGCGCAAAAGCTCAGGTGGGTGGGAGGGAGGGAGAGAAGGTTAGATTCCACGGATATCCAACTACTAAATATTTATCTCACACATGTAATTGTTTGTGGCATGGTTTCCAATCCTAATTATAGTTAGTGTTAATCTATTTCAAAACTTCTGGACAAAAAATTCCTCGTTCCCTGAGTGTAGAAAGAGATTTCATATATATATATATATATATGTTTGTGTGTGCTCGTATGGCTGGCTGATTAGCTGCATGAATATCTTGCATGCTTTTGGGTGTTTTCTATAAACGCACAGGAAGCATCGACAGCAAAATATATAGTGCAGCAGTACCTGGCGGCCATAGGGGGGCAAGCTGCGGTGGATTCACAGACGAGCATGTACGCCGTGGGGCAGGTGAAGATGATGTCGTCCGACATCCAGCACGGCGCAGACGCCAGTAGTGCGAACCCCAAACGGACTTCCGAAGTCGGTGGTTTCGTGCTGTGGCAGAAGAACCCGGACCTGTGGTTCCTTGAACTGGTCGTTGCCGATTTCAAGCTCATCGCTGGCAGCGACGGCAAGGTGGGATGGACTCAATCCTCTTCCCGCTCTTCCCAGGCTTCCAAAGGCCCTCCTAAACCCCTCCGCCGCTTCTTTCAGGTATTCTAGCTACCTCTCTAAACACCTGTAATGGTATACAGCTCACTGTAAATTTTTGCCAAAGTGGTATAAGATCATGAGTGTTAAAGTTTTCAATAATGTTGTTACATGGCTTGCTCTGAAAAACCTAATATAGAGAAGTACTCGAAAATAAACACATACAAGCGAAAGTAAACGAGGTATAAAAATTAATGAGAACAAATTTTTAAAATTATTTTTTAAATAACAATCTCGAATTTATAAGTTTAACTATTTCTAAAAATTAATTTATTATAAAATCAAAAATTACAAAAGTTTACTACTCAAATTGATAGTCAGCCTATTTTAAGTATCTCTTATTTAATGGAACCCATAATAAATCTTTATCTATGTGATTATTTTCATTCTTGAACCTGAACGGCACCTCTTAGTATCTATAGATGTTTTTGATTTTCGATCTTAGTACCTATAGATGTTTTTGATTTTCGATCAAGAATCATAAAATAATTTTTTCTTTTTATGTACATTTTTTATTTTGTCTTATACAATTTGTTTCTTGTTTTTCAAAAGCCAAAAATTGATAATTTAGGCCTCGCAGGCAGAATATGTGATATAAATATCAGTACCAAATATGAAAAGATGATAAGGATAAAATCTATAAGAAATTTCGTGAACGGCTTGAAGTTCCTTCGAGCCCTGACAACCATAGAATGTTGGTTTAAGTCAATTTTTTAATTCCCGTCTTCATATTGAGTGAGGAATAACTTGTTCAATGTAAGACAGCAATACGACAATTTACAAATATTATACATTTAATGACAGGCAATTATCGCACACTTAAGGGATCGAGTGGACGAGGGATTATACATTCTTCAAAATTTTTACACTCTCATGAGAATGGGTTTATACTTATACCATTGTTTGGATGGTAAATTTTGCCCTCCTCTTAGATTTTCCTCCCCCTTAGCTTTCCCACATTGGGAGATAAATTTTGGGCACCCCTAGGGCCAGCCAAAAGTTATTTCTCTTTAAACCCCTTGTTTTTGACCTTTTTTAGCCCTCGTTAACAATATTGTTAATTTGATTAAAATAAATATAATGCTAATAAAAAAATAGATAAGCCAACAAGTCAAAATAAATATAATTAAAAAAATTAGATAATAACCAACCATTCAAAATTTCATATTTAAAAAAAAAGTTCTTTAAATAAATTTATAAAAAATTAAATTTTCAATGAAATAAATAATACAATTTCAAATTGTCCAAAAATAATTAAATAGAGTTAGTTTTGTAATTTAATATTTAATTTAATAGATAACAAAGTATGGAATATCACAAGGACAAAAGAGTCATGGACTATTTTTTCTATCATTCACCCCCTCTTATTTATAAAACATCTAAACTAAGTCAAAAGATATCCCATTCCATAAATATCGCATCAATGTGGGTCAATCCTTTAAAAATAATACCCCTCTTATTTTATACTACCTCTAAAACTTACCTTCTTGAAATTTTAGCACCATCCAATTGGTAACTAAAGATAAAACCTTACATGCTCTGTCTCAATGAACAGGGACTAGACCCCAGATCAACAGCAAACTTGTTCATAAACGCAGTGTGCATCGGAGAGAAGAAGGTCAGCAACGAAGACTGCTTCGTCCTAAAGCTGGAAGCGAGCACAGAAATCCTCAAAGCACACAGCAAAGCCAACACCGAAATCGCCCACCACACCATGTGGGGTTACTTCAGCCAGAGAACGGGTCTCCTCGTCAAATTCGATGACTGCAAGCTCGTTAGAATGAAGGCGTCGAGAGGCGCCCACAACGTCTTCTGGGAGACGAGCATGGAGTCTCTGATTCACGACTATCGCTACGTCGAAGGACTCAATATAGCGCACGGCGGGAAGACCACGGCCACCATTTACAGATATGGGAATGGGTTGAATCACAGGGCCAAGATTGAGGAGACTTGGAAGATTGAAGAGATTGATTTCAATATCTGTGGCTTGTCCATGGATTGCTTTTTGCCTCCTGCTGATTTGAAGAAGGATAATGAAAATGATCAAGACCATGTCATCTCATCACCTACCTACTAGTAATCCGGCCTCTGTGTTTCCTTTGTTTTGCACGCACGCACGCACATATGTGGGATGGTTGGGAAGTTTTAATTAAAGTGATACTATGTATATATACACAGGTATTACTCATAATTTGAAATTCATAGCAATTTTGTTTCTATACATACGCTCTTCAATTTCAAATTGGGATCAATTTAAATTTTTTTTTTTTTAATCAAGAGTCTTTGGGTAACTTGGTCCTCGATTAGATAAACCCTCCAATAACTCTTAAAAGACTCCAATTAATAAATCAAGATTTTACCAGTTAAAGATCATATATAATAATGAAAAATCAATCCTTTTTTTTTTTTTTTTTTTCCATCATCTCATTTCTTATTCTACCTCTAACCGAATAAATATATGGCATAATTAATTAATTCCATACTAAAATTACTTATCTTCTAATATATGTTCCCATCCTGGCCTTTATATATATACATGAATGTATATATATTGTATTGAAACTCATAAGGTCTGGTGAAGTAGAGTAAGTACCAAGCACTGGTTAAAGCTTATACAGATTATAACAAATTGCGACCACATTACATCAATCTTCGTCACATTAACAATAACAAAATCTACTAACCAAATTAAATTAAATTATGTTTGAAATTGGACTTACCAAACGTGTTTCTAGAATAAACCATATTTCTAGAGGATTCATTCATGTACTACCCGTGCAACATGACACTTAATAAGTATTAATAAAGGTTAAAAGTGACTTTAAGATTTTAACTCCACTCTTGGTTCTATAACCAAAAGAAGAAAAGCTCCAACGTAAAAATATTACTTTCACAAAATTGCCCGAGCAGATTAAAGTAGCGCTGCTGCTGCTGCCACTGTTGCTCTACGTAGGGATAACAAAAAAAACAACAAATCCCAATGAAAAACCATTTACAGACAATTCATTAAACAACTGTATTTACAACTTAAAAACTTCCTAATCTTCAACTGCCTGAATCTCTCCCATCATGATCCGGTTGCTGACAACGTTAAAGCCCAGAACTGAAGGACTCACCTTCTTCCCCTTCTTTCCTTTCTTCTTCCCTCCTCCTTTGGACCCATCAGCCACCGCTGTTGCATTTGGTGGCTCAGAATCCCAAACACCTGCACTGTCAGAATTCATATCTCCAGCACCAAACCCGGTGGCCTTATGATCATTCTGACTTCCAAAGGCAATTTCAAGGACATCTGCAGATAACAACTCCTTGTAGTTGAGGAATTTATCAATGAACTCGTGGTCAGGATCAAACGAACCGAGGTTCTCTTTCAGAAGAGTCTCAGCCTCTGAACTGGATTGCTTTAAGCAAAATTCCAGAAAACTTGTATCTAGAATAGGGAAAAAAAAATGAAAATGAAAATCATAAATCATCAGCTATTAAATTTCGGAAATAGAGCAGAAAACAAGAAAAATTGACCCAGTCCCCAATATTCCTCACTGACAATAATAACACAATATTTTTATTTTTCAGTTTGGAGGGGTGGAATTTTTTTTTTTCTTTGATCTTCCCCTAAGAAAGACAACAGAATTTAGTAGAATACCCAGAATGATTCCTTCCACTGCTAATCCAACAGTTTAAAAGATTTTTTTTTTTTTGTTTTTGTTGGGGGGGGGGGGGAGATAATACGCTCATCACTCGCTCAAGAGGAAAGAAATTGAATTATTGAATCAGCAAACAATGAAAACATGCTAAAAGTGATGCC
>QLOD02000001.1:5366170-5421131 GCA_003260245.2 Sideroxylon spinosum | reverse complement strand
AAATATAGATTTCCAGTACAAATCACATCACCTATCATAGAGGTAGACATCTCACTACAGTTGCACACATGAGTTACCCTTAATTTAATGACATTATTAGAGAGGATATGCAGGGACTGAATTATTCCTAAAGTTCTCCTTTACTGCAGTAATATACAATGTTTGGCATGAGAAAATATCAAGGTGATTCTTTTTCTGCTCCTATATATATGGGTCTAGTGAAAACTACACCATCATCATGATCAAAGGTGGGATCCCAGCCTTGTTTGCATAGCAAATCTCTAATTAGTATTCCCTGGTGTCAGCCACAGTCCAAGAAATAGTCTTTAACAAGTTGTCTTTTTATTCTAAGTCCAGCATATATTATATTAGTTGCAAAGAATTTATTTGTCAATATTACTCTAGTAAATTACACAACTCCCAGCAACGCAACTTTGTATCTTTTTTCTCTTCACCTAATGGGCTTGACCTATTATTCAGAGTTAATGGGTTTCTCCTTTCTTAATCCTATGAAGCTCCAACAAATCATGTTATTAAACATCTTGAAACACCAGTCCACACCTAAATGCAACCATCTAGTATGGGACAAAGTAAAATATGTTCAACTAATTCACAGAAATAAGCACAACCAGAAATGAGTAGTCAGGGAACGACAAGATGCCATACTGCTTCACTTCCTGCTTTGGCTGATCTAAAGGACCCCAGAATAGATCATCATCTCCTTTATGTTTTGATTGAACAGAAGCATGAGAAACAATCTGGATAGGAGATGCGATCTTGGCTGGAGATGAGCCAGAAAGTGTCCAGGAAGGACCACTTCCACGAGAGGGCTGAGTTGGTTGGGACTTTTGAGCTGGAATTGGAGTTTGTAGTTGGACAGAGGAACCCTTTTTTTCCTGTTCCCTTAGGATGTCCCTCAATGATGCGGGCTTCTTAACCTTCCCAGATTCCGTAAACCATGCTGGGGCAGGGGGAGGAGGGTTCAAGGACTCCCCCTTCCAGATAACAAAATCTCCTAAAGAAGGACCAGAAGGGACTGCAGGTAACACTTCCTTTTCCTGCTGTGCCAGGCGAGAAACCTTGATCTTCTCATTGGGACTCGATCCGATGGACACATCAGCAGAGGTAATTGGCGCTGAGACCTTAGCGGCAACCCCCTTACCCTTTGCAGATTTCTTTCGATTCTTTTTAGTGTCTTTAGCCTCGATGAAGCTGTCATCACCAAACGAATCGGATTGAGCAGTCATGACTGGTAGGAAAAGACTATCTGGAATCTCCATCTCTCTTTCATTAGACTTTGCTGGAACTTCTTCCGCCAAAAGATCGTGTAATTGGCTCTTCTTGCTCTTTTGATTTACACAACTTTCAAGTTTCTTGACATTTGACTCAGTACCGCCCGTATCCACCTTATGATCTGCATTGGAAACAACCCCAGCCCAAGGAGTAGAAAAACTATTTGAGTTAACAGATGTTGAGATCTCACAAACTGCCATTTCTGCTTGTGCCTTCGTCTGTTCTTCTTGCTGAATTTCCAACAGCGACTTTGGCTTAAACCCGGGAGCAGGCTTCCAAGCTCGTTGTACAGTATGGGCTTGTGCATTAAGCGGTGAAGCAGGACCAACGTGTCTGGAATCGCCCTTTGTGTCCAGAACATATTCACCACCATCTCGGAAATCAGCTGCAGGCAATGAGCTTTTGATTTGTTCAGCATTGACAATTTCAACCATACCAACTTCAGATTTGCTCTCCATAATTTCTTGTTCTCCAGGTGCAATGTCTGTCTCATTCCTTGTGTCAACAACGTTAGAAACTTCAGTTGCAGGTGACCTTGATTGTTCCAGAGAGGGTTCTTTATGAACTCCCTTAGCCTGGTCGGAGGATTGTGCTTTGGAAGACCTCTGTTTTCTGGACTTCTTCTCCGAAGGTTTTCTTACTTCACGTTGTTCAACATTTTTCAGTTCTTTCACTAAGGAGGTCTCATTACATTGTTCTCTTTGAACTTGAGCTTCCTCAACAATATCTGTAGTTGAAACCTCTTGCTCAGGAACTGAAACTTCAACAATATCTGTAGTTGAAACCTCTTGCTCAGGAACTGAAACTTCATTCTCATAATTCCTTGCTGGTTCTACTGCAACAGATTTTCCACGTTGTTCCAAAGGCACAGACTCAACAACAGGCACAGACACTGTTGTAACTGTGACAGGTACAATTGATCTCAAAATGTTTTGTGATATCTGTTCCCGTAGAGATTTGTCAACCATCTCCGGTTGGGGAGCATTACCGATTGATGTGAGCAAAGAATCATTCTGTTGAATGTCATCAATTTGTTCTGGCAGAGCAGCATCCCAACCTTTTTCATGGTCGGCATTCGAAAACATTTGATGTGGCAAGTGTATAGAAGCACCTTCAGATCCAACATTATGGCTGACATCCTGGGAAACGCTGGGTGGCAAATTTACAAAATTAGGAATGCATTCATCTTGCAAATTAGGAACTGGCATCTGCGAACCCATATTAAACAATTCATGGGACATCGGGAACCTAGGATGATCTGCAGAAGCATTCCCTGCTGAAAATGCAGGTAACTGTCCATAAGATTGCTCACTAAAACTCTGTTGAGGATGATGATCTGGCAGCATCTGAGAGAACAATTGCTGTTGCTGCCGCAACAATTGTTGCTGCTCTTCCTGTTTTTGCTGCTGCTTAAGCAACAACAGCTTATCTACTAGTAACCTCTGCATCTGCTGAGATGGAACTGGTGCCTGGGAATTTAGCTGCAACAAGTATTGTTGTTGCAACAAACTTAATAGTTGTTGATCTTGGGAGAGACCAGAAGAGAGTAGCTTTTCCTGGGTTAAAATGCCAGAAGAATTATCTATATTTTGAGTGAGTAAATTTGTTAAAGAGGGTTGGTTCTGGGGTTGCAGCCTTTGTTGTTGGATCCCAAATGCAGCTTGGGCAGGGATATTTTGGACATGATGCAAGTCCAGCTTTTCCTTAAGAGGATCCAGGCCACCCTGGACAGGGAAAGTAGGCCAACCACTAACTCCATTATTGAAGCTAGCAGTAGGCCTGTCAGGTAAACCTTGAAAGGTGGACATCAAACTCTTAGAATGAGGCTGCTGGTGAGGATTATCACCAATTGACGATAAAAGTTTTGGATGTGGCGTTGTGGCATCTTTAACGATATCTGAATTAGGAACGATTGGTGCTGTGCCCTTCCCTGGCCAATAAGGATAAGTATTTGGCAGGGACCTCTGCCGTTCAAGCATCATTTTCTTGGCCAAGAGGTAGAGGTTGTCTCCACTTTCCACTCCCAACGGGGGCATAGTGTTAGAATTGTTTCCAATGTATCCCTGCATAGCTGCAAAAGCAATACAGTACTTGACGTCAGATCAAGACAGCCACCAGAAGTCATGGTAGCTAAAAAAGGGGGATAAGAATAGAAATGAAAAGCTTAGAATGCTAGAGCAGAGAACAAAATCATCTTTAAAACTGAACAAATATATTCTAATGAAAAATCCAACCTTCAGAGAAAGCAAACTTCTCCAGCGGAGAAGTGCTCATATCATTCATATTACCAGACATCAAGGATTCCAAAAACCTATTTTCGGCTTCTGTTGCTGAGCTTTGTTTGAATATTTGCTCAGCCTTCATCATATCAATCTCACTTGAACTTCCATGAAGCTTTCCAAACGGACTGAAGTTTGGCCTACTAGATCCTTCAACAATTTCGTTCTGTTTTGGTGCACTAAATCCAGGTGGTGGTCGGGCTTTTGCTCGTAAATGCGGCATAACATCACCAAGTAACGAAAATGGCGAATCATGTGGAACACTAGCCAGGCGTACTTGCAAATCTATGCCAAAATATCCAGCCTCAAACCACCCAATAATATCACTCCCAGTGAAAGGGCCTTGAATTTCACCCTGTGGATCTCTATAATAAAGCAGAAGATCCTCCGGAGAAGGCTGTGATAGTTTTCGGGTTTCTTGCTCCCTATCCAAGATTGCAGATGGCTGTCTTTTAGGAATTGACTCGTCACCAACCTGCCATTTAGCTTCCTCTTTGAAGTAAGACAGGTCTTTCAAACCACCTTCCCATTCATCGTTCATATCTTTCCGTGATTGTAACCAGCCAATGTCAGAATTTCTTGGCCTGACATCACTAGGTATCTCTCTCCTATCATTTGAGGTCAAATTTGTACGTTCTCCAATTGATGGGGATCGCCACAATGTTCCAGAATGAATGGACGATTTTCCCTGCAAAATTGATTCCTTATTGATGGCCACATCATCAGTCCTATACCGCACACCATCTTCTCTCAAGGCTGAAGATAATAAATGGGTTAGCGAAACATGCAAATAAAGATACAGGCATGCATTAAAATGAACCTGAACAGAAAAAACATCCTGAAACCAAAAAATAATTTTTTAAATCCTATCTCAAGGCATCACTTATAATCCTGCATAAGCAAATTCAGATAAGCAAGGTGGAAAATATAGACCGAGACTTCTTAATATAAACCTTCGAGAAATAATTTATCATCAGAGTAGATCTGTTCATCCTGCATCTGCCTCTCAAAAGACAAATTTTCTAATTGATTTGACTGACCACCTTTGGAACTGTTAATATTTTCACCCTTGTAATTATCAACAGTAACAGGCAAATCTTCTCTACTACCTGCACATAGGCCAAATCTAACAAAAGTTAAAAGCATAAAAGAAACTACAAGAAAAAATTCGAGATGAGATAATTTTGACACATTCAGTACCAGACTTGGCCCGTCTCGCCTGCACAAAATCATTTGAGTTTCTTCCAATGGATCCATCCTTGGAAATCTGAGGCGCACCACTACTCACTATATCCCCTTTGTCAATTCCCTTCAAAATAACCTACTCATGAAGTAAAGCAATGAATACAACAGCAAATAATACTAATAATTTCATTAAAACAAATTAATGAGTCTGAAGTACCAATTCATCAGGAGAAGGTGCACATAATGCTAGTGGCTCTAATGGTTCGTCCTGTGTAAGAGAAGGTACAGGCACAACCCCATCTAATATTTTTTGGCAAGACCTCATATCAGTTGTCCTGTAAACATCAAGTAATTTTGTCCTGCTATATCTTAAAGGGGAAGGCTCCCCATGACCAATTTCACCTTTTTCTGAGACAGTTCCAAAAGATTGAGAATGATTAGTAATGTTCATAGAGCTTCCGTCATGGCCAACCCGTCCCCGACCATGCGAAAAGGTTGGCGGAGCATTTTCACCACGACCTCGACCATATGAAAATGTAGACCCCTGTTTGCTTGGCGTCGAAGATTGGTGATGGAGAGGTTCCACTCTTCCACGGTTGTTAGCATTAGATCTCCATGGCCGATAATGGTCCCCCTCCCTCTCATCCTTTGCAGGAGTAAGATGAGACAATCCTTTATCCACAGGCATATCAGCATCTCTGCTGGAGTTCATCCACTTATCACGCAAACTATCCGTCTCCTTATCATTTGGCCCCCAGCGTGTGTTCCATTTGCTCTCACGACGTTGATCATAATTACCCTCCTTGCTGCTCAAATCAGACCACCGCTCTGATGGAACACGGCGCCCTTCTCCAAAGTGCCTTGCAGAAGAGTTATCCATCCATCTATCCACCTTACGGGTGTCACCAAGCTCTTTATCTCCCTCCCTCCAACGATCCTTTCGTACAGAGGAATTGGTGTCTCTTTCCTCATCACGCCAGCGGTCACGCCGACCAGAATCCATATCAAGCACAGTTGGCCTGAAAACATCCTTTTTCTTCTGGGCATCATGCATGTCCTCACCATTTCTAGATGACTTCATAACTCCTAAACGAATTGCATAACCTGGTGGGGTAAAATTGTCCTCCTGTACAAAAAGCATAAAAATGTAGAACCTCCAACCAAATCTCCAACCAAGAGTCTATTGCAGTGTCATAAAAGGACACAATATATGCTGATAACTGAAGTTTGGGGAATACCAGAATTTGGTAGAATTATCAAAAGTTCAATCCCAAAAAAAAAAAAAAAAAAAGCCTGAGGAAAACCAACCAACTCAAAATGATATATTTTAAACAAGTGGCACAAAACAAATAAGAATATCATCACGCACCCCAGCAGCATTTCCAGGCTTATTTTCCCCTGGCTTTGGAAGCAACCACTGTGGTGAAAGTGGAATAGAATTGTCAGACCCATGCACACCTACATACAACAAACAAAAAATTGAAAAAAATAAATGATCCTCATCAAATATAACTTGCCAGAAAGTGAATATAATATCATATTGTGCTTTGTTGAATTAAAACCTCCCCAGCAAGAAGACAAACACAAATTCAAGCAAAAATACAAGCAGATCACTATCTCTATACTCTCACGGTATGAAAAGAAAATCAACTCCATGTCCACCCTCATACACTATTTTCTTCATTTTGGTGTCATAAGGGTACACCAAGCCAAATTAACATTGACATTTTTATCATATTAGTTCTAGTCTCCGTCATTTCCTAGATGCACCAAAATTCAACAATTATCGACTCAACTTGGCCTTTTATCAACTAAGGTCAGCTACATGATATTTTCCCCCGTATCGCTCAGTTAAGAGCCATAACTTGATCAACAACCTAAATCGCTTAAATTATAGAATCTCAGAATCTTTCCCTTAATGTTTGAGTCTGGCCCTTGGATGGAAGGCAGTAAACTGAGCAATTATACGTAGCACACCCAACAGTTGCTCAGTATGACTTCCACGTGTACTCCACAAAAGAAAGAGCATTAACTGGTAAGTTCCAGTTATCAATTACAACTAAATGTAAATATAAATAGAAAATAGAAAAGCATCCATTCTTCTCCTTGAATAGTTTATTAGGCCGAAGAGCATCAACTGCGAAGTTGCAAACCTTCAAATACAGACAACTCTTCACCTCCCCTAATCTGGCCTTAATACGTAGAAACAGGCACCACCTCCTGATCTGTCCCTTTGCCACTACAATTGTGATGGTCTCTCTGCCAGAAACGGACAAAAGTAGCCCCGATAAAATAATTTCCAAACTCCTCTAAAACTTTCAATCATAACTCGTCCAGCTCCAAAGAGCAGAGACCCACTGTACATCATTTGATGCACATGATGGGGTACCAAACAATTTAGTTAATGGTAGCACACAGTGCCACCAATGATGCTTGCAGGAATAATGACAGCAATTGATTTAGGTATAAATTCAAATAAGTACGGTTTCAGGCAGTATAATTACTGTAGGAGAGTGGAGATGACATGGTGCTTTACGTGTTGATTGTTCCCATGGCATGAGTGATGATGGAGTGAGGTTTCAGATAGTGAATGGGAGAAATTTGGCATTTTTACTGACGGGAATTAAATCATTGACGACATTCAGTTAGAGTCTAACCAATGTTTCTAATGAAAATTTTGGTTTGAAAACTTCTGAAATTTGTGCCATGTATACCAATAGTCAATCGAAATAACATAAATTGGAGGGTTTGGCCAAGTCCCAAAAAAATGTTGCTTCGCCAAAGGAATAAAATGAATCGCCAAAACAATGGGTTAAAATATAGCAAAATATGGATTCTCAAGATGAAACAGAGAAACATGAACACCCAAAAAGAGGTAGTCACCAATGATGAGAAGAATACTAAAAAAAACTAATAAAGATACATTTTGTGGTGGTTAAGAAGGTTTAACCACATACAACGAAGACCAGTTGATGAATCAATCAGGAGACGTGGTAGCATCCAAATTGTGAGTAACCAAGGGGGTAGCCCAATAAGCTAAAAAAATCCATGGCTCAATGTGATTTGACATAACAAATTAATATTAACTAAGTAGAATAGGGAAATAAGATCCATGTACCCATCCCAGCCCATTTAGTTGGCTATGTTAAGTAGTCTTGTGCTGACTTCTTCCAATGTTCTTTTGTCTCCAGGATACAGGTTGATCCAATTGAGACAACTATGAGAAAGAAGAATGAGTCAGATAATTTAATCCCCCCTCCCCCAAAAAAAAAATGAGTCAGAATCACCAAGACTGGGATATATAAATTATTTATCAAAAAGAAAGAAGCGTATACCCATAAGCACTAAAAACTCTATCTAATTTATTGCCCAAACAATTCTAATGTTTATTTACCTAGTCTGAGAAAGGAAAATTTATTTTTTTATAAAGAAATGAATTTTATTTAAGAAAAGGCATTAAGAAAATGCCAATCAAAAGTAAAACCCTAACAAAAACTAAGCCTCTATACCCCCCTAACCAATAATACAAGCATTATAAAAAGTAAACTTTTCAATCTATGTATAGGAATTTCTATCCCTTCAAAGGTCTTCTATCTCTTCCTTTCCATATCAACCAGAATAAACAAAAAAGAAATCAAATTTGCCTCTATACCCCCCTAACCAATTATACGAGCATTATAAAAGTAAACTTTTCAATCTGTGTATAGGCATTTCTATCCCTTCAAAGGTTTTCTATTTCTCTCTTTCCATATCAACCAGAATAAACAAAAAGAACCACCCGCCACGCCTTTGTCTTGCGCAAACAAGGCTTATGACCCCAACATGCAGATAATAAGCTCTTGATGTCCTTTGGGAAGATCTACAACGATCCAAAGCTCAATAGCAGTCAATCCCACAATTCTTTTGTCCACAAGTAATTAAAAAAATATGATCAATGGATTCCCCACTGCCCTTGCAAAGACAACACCTACCAACTACCACCTGGCCTCTTAACTGAAGATTATCAATAGTAAGAATGCTTCCATAAAAATTGCACCAAGCAAATATTACTTTATGTTAACCCTCTTTTCTTGTAGCTGGTAAAAGTATTAAAAGCCATCACAAAATGTAAACATTTAGGAGGAGTTATGGAAAGCAACTGTAAAGGATGACACAACAGTATTCCTTGTGTTGACATCTACAAGTGAACAGAATCATAAATCCTGTACCCCAGACAACATAACATCTCTCCTTTTCATTATTATGTCATTTCACATAACCAATGATTCTACTAACTATAACAGCATGCACTATTTACAAATGACAGAGGCCCAAACAGAGAGCAAGCCAAACTTATCCAAGATGCCAAAAGGCTGATCCTCAACAAACATAACAATTTACACTAGCAAGTCAACCAATTTGTTAAATACACGACCAGAAGATGTATATTCTTGCGTTTAAATTATCGGAAGTTAATCCATAGTCTAAAATTTTTTTGACCCAATAATTTTGCTAACATTGAAATGTATATTGCCCATAAGGCCATGAAAGCTAGGAAACAAACACCACCCCTAGATTTGGTTGCCTTAAATTTGGTGCAAAGGGTATTTCTTCTTCTGTAATTTGCTTTACTGGTTTCTTTTGAAGCCTTGTATCAGGTTGCGCTCTCCCTCAGTGCTTTTTATATTGAAACCTTTCTTATTTATCCCCCCCCCCCCCAAAAAAAAAACTAGGAAGCAAACACCAGCCTCAGACATATAAGGATTCACAACATTTCTATATGCATAACAGCACAAGCCCAGTGCAGACTGCAGAGACTGGCCAGGTAGCAAACAAGGCAAGCTACATACAAAATATATATATATATATATATATATATATCTACCCGACAAAGATTCCTAGACAACTACATTCAGTGGCCGTCACATTCAGATTGGATTTACCAGCCGGGACTACCCAACACAGATTCCTAGACAACTACATTCAGTGGCCGTCGCATTCAGATTGGATTAACCAGCCGGGAACCAATTTTAATGTATATATTTAAATCAGACGGAGAGACAGGGAGTTTCAAGATAAACAAAACCCTAGTTTATAAATTTTTCCTTTAAATCAGATTGTAACACAAGAACGGCGGCTGACTTAACTACTAAAACGAAAGAAACGTAAAAATTTGAGGGACCGCAACAAAATAGTAAAGCATTATCTTTTCTTCGCCCTCGTGTTTCCCGTGACCAAGTAAATAGTCAATCAAGGAGGAGAAATATCAAAACCCACTGCCCGCAGCGAATAAGCTGAACACATGCGCATCAACAAAACTAGGGTTTTGCAGAAAACACAACCACTTCGCATTAAATAGGAGCAACGAAGCAGAAATTAAACGATCAACGAATAAATTCGAGCTGTGACCGACAAAAGAAAAAGGTATGGAAATGGAGAGGCGTGATGGAATCGCTGTGAATTCTGAATGTGAAATACCTTTGGGGATCTGGATGTTGCGCGAGCCGATATCAGTGGTGTCAGCCATGGATGATCGGCGAGAAAGAGAGAGAGAGTTGCAGGTAGATATGGAGAGAGAAGGAGATAGAGAGTTCGGAGACGCCAAAGAAACCCTTTCGTTTGTGCTTTGATTGACTGCCTGAATGCGTGGAGAGGGAGGAAACGGCCTGGAGCCAATATAACTGAAGGGCAAAATGAGGATACAGAATAACTAAAAAAAAAAAAATCAAACAAAAAAAAAAAACGATATTAGACAACATATATATACGTAGCTTATTACGTAAATAAATATTATTTTCTAATTTTTTATATAAAAACTTAATTTTATAAAAAAAAAAACTAGTGATATGACTTATACAATACATGAATTTATAATATTATATTGTTAAGTTAAATATATTATCATATACTAAAACAGTTAAATTATAGAAATATATTTAAAAGTAATATATATTATTTATATAAATTCAATTAAATAATGAATGTCAAATAAATTAAAATGTTGATCAAATCTCTCCTCGTACTATGTTTTATTAAAATTCATTAATTTTTATTATTTTAATTTAATTTGAATAAATTATATTACAATTTAAATAAATACATAAAATTCTATTTAAATAAAAAAAGAATAAAACATGGTTGAATAATAAGAATACTTACTCGTGCAATTAAATAATCTATGATTGTTGTACTTGCTCTTCTTACGATATTATGTATATAATATATATCAATTATATGTAAAAAAATTTAAACTTAAAAATTTAAGTACTTACCAAAACAAATTGTAAAGTCTTTAAAAGTTTAAATGCATACCAAATAAATCACAAAATCAAAGAGAAAATTAATGTGATAAAGGGCCTCAAAAGATATGAAAGAAAATAAAACTTGATATCTATTTATAAATTTTGCGTAGAGTGATATCACATTTAGAGTAGAATACCACTTTTATCGAATTGAAAGTTCAAATCTTATTAGTATACAAAGAAAAGTTTGAGTGACACTTCAATCGGATTTGATTTATTTATTGTTAATTTTATTTTTTAATTTCTAATATTGATTGATATTTGCTAATATATAATATTGCAATATATATATATATATATATATATATATATATAATTTTAATAAAGATATTAAAATTTAATTTAATCTATAGTACTTATTTTGCTTAGTAATAAAAATAATAAAAGACATATTAGTTGTTAATGAATTAATTAAAATCTTGATTCAAGAAGTTAATTAGTTTTTGTATTGTTTTGTTTATTATTATTAATAATTATAATAATACTAATAAATATCATGTTTTAAATAATAATTTATTAAAATTTAGAAAACATAAAAAATAAAAAGTTATATGATAACTAGAAGTGCAGATCAAATAAAATAGATAAGTGATAATTATGTAAAATATTAATTACTTTTAGATTACATAATTACAAGTTAAGATATTATGTTTATAATTATCATGAAAATAAAATTATTTGAGATATTTAAGAAATTAACAAATCTAAAAAATGCACTAGAAATCTTTTAGGATTATAAAATTTTATCATATATATTTGTTATATTTTATATATTAAATTATGGATGAATCTATTTGTACCCCATAAAATAAATTCTTGCACTCCATCTTACTTTTTTATTAAATAAAATTACATAAACTACTCTTATTTTTCTAATAAGTTACCTGGCAGCACTCCTAACTGAATAGTAAAACAAGTCTTAGCCAATTTCTAGGTCGAGATATTTTACTTGGCAACTTTCTTCCCAAGATCAGTTGAAATTCAACTCTGATGTAACGTTTTATTCAACCACTCAAACTGCAACATTTGCAATTATCATAAGAGATCTTAAAAGTGCTACTATTGATATCAAGTATGGCCATATTCGAGTGCTTTCGGCTTTAGCAACAAAAGCATGGGTTATCCAAGTAGTTAGTTTCACAGCTAAATCTTAGGAATTACATAACATTATATTTGCAAGTAATGCAAATCAATCATCTTCTCCTGGAACCCTAACACCCCTTGCAAGCTTCAAGAAATCTCCTCAATCCACAATAATATGCAAGCATGGAAGCAACCCAGCAATTGTTTTTTTTTCATGGTGTAGAAGGACAACTAATGGGGCTATCTGTTTTTTAGAAGGACAGCTAAAGAAAAAAACTAATTGGTTTTTTTTCATGGTGTAGAAAAACAACTAAAGAAATGAACACAGTATAAAAAATGAAAGGAAATGTAAAAATAAGAAAGGTATAATGGTAAATTTGTGAAAGCTATTGGTGGTAGCTCATAGAATAACAATCATATCAAGTGCTATAAATGTGGGAACCTCAAGTCACATTAAGAAAAATTGTAAAGTGAATCCTAAGAAAAATGTCGCAACTGAAAATAAAGAAAATGAACAACAAAAATGGGAGCAATGCTTTACTACAAAAGTAGTTGAAGGACGAGCCGGTGTTGTTAAATCAATACCAGCTCAAACCTTTTTCAACCGTGATAACTGCAAAAAGAAATGGATCATTGATTCAAGTTGCTCAAACCATGTAACCGGAAATGATTCACTGTTTACAGAGTTGCGTCAACATAATGGGGAATGAATTGTTATTATAGCTGATAACTCAACATATCCAGTAACATAAGAAGGAGTTGTGAGCGCTAATGGCACAAGGATCATCAAGCTAAATGATGTTTTTCATGTTCCAGGCTTGAAGAGAAATTTAGTTTCAGTTTCTCAAATTACTAATTTTGGAAAATACGTTTTGTTTGGTCTAAATAATGTAAAAAATGTTGATAATGCGAAGAATATTACTGTTGATGTTATTCTTAATGTTGATAAGAAATGTTTTTATTTATCATGTCAATGGGGGAAGCCTATGTGAAGAAGACAAGCCAAACTAATAGTGTAACAATTTGGCATGCTCGATTGGATCATGTTGGCCATCAACTGTTGTGGCAAATTTCCTCAAAGAAATTGGTGAAATGCATGTCAACCCTACAAAATGTCCATGAAAATGTGATTTGTTAAGGTTGTCAATTTGGCAAATCATATTATCTTTCTTTTAAGAAATTATCAAATCACAAATCCATCATGTTCTAGTTGGTTCATACAGATTTGATGGGATCAATGAAAACACTAAATTATAGTGGAAAACGCTATGTCATAGGGCTGGTCGATGATTGGTCAAGGCACATTTGGGTGAAATTTTTAGAAGGAATAGTAAAACATTATCAAAGCTTGTTGAGTTCAAAACTATTGTAGAGATGGAATTTGGGAAGAAAATTAGATGCTTACGAAATGACAATGGGGTGAATATATGTCTGGTGATTTCTTCTAATATTGCAACAGTAATGGTATTTTAAGACAAATGTCAAGTCCAGATACCCATTAGTAGAATAGGGTGGTGGAAAGGAAATTAGCTCATCTTTCCTTTACGAATATTTCATGGCTGCATGATAAAAACCTTCCTCAAGAGCTTTAGGCTGAAGCTTTTCAGTGCACACGCCACGTAGTAAATCATTTACCTCCATGGCTAGGTAGAGAAAAATCTCCCTTTGAAATTTTATATGATGTAAAGCCAAATGTAAGTTACTTTTGGGTATTTGATTCAATATGTTATGTTCATACTCCAAAATCTAACTGACTAAACTTGACCCGAAAGCAAAAAAGTGTGTATTTATTGTCTATGATTCATGTAGGGAAAGGTGGAGATGTATGGATCTAGAAACAAAAAAGTTTGTCACCTCTATATATGTTGTATTTGATGAAGTTGAATCTTATTGCAAGATGTTGGTTTTGAAGGAGATCAAAACTTTCTATGCCAGATGTTGTTGAAGGAGATCAAGAAAATTTGTAACATGCTACTCTTAAAGATGATCAAGAAAATTCGCAACTCTTTCCTAGAGAAAATGTGCAGGCTTCTAACAACGACGAAAGTCCAGCTCCAAATACCTCAAATTTAGATGATAATCCACAAGCTGAAAGGATGTCCCCAAGGAAGAAAAGACAACCATATTATCTCAGAGATTATGAGACACAATTCAACACTATTACTTTATCCATTTTTTCGGAAGCTCTAAATGAATAGGAACCAACAAGTTATGATAAAGCCAAAAATTACCCAAAATGGGAAACAATTATGCAAGAAGAAATTGAAGTTTTAAACAAAAATCAGACATGTGAATTGGGGTCAAAACTAGAGACCTGCAAGCCCATTACTTGTAAATGGGTTTACCATTTAAAGAAAAAATCAAATGGGACTGTTGCTAGATACAAAGCCCAGCTTATTGCTCGTGGTTTTTCTTAATGCTACGAATTGAATTGGGAAGAGATATTTAGCCCGCTTGCAAAAATGATAATAGTAAGATTCATTTTTTCTCTTACGACTTTTAGAAATTGGAAATTGTGGCAACTTGGTGTAAAGAATGCAATTCTTTACGAAGAATTGGATCTCGAAGTGTTTGTGGAACCACCTGAACATTTTGTTTCCAAACAATATCCTCACCATGTTTGCTGACTAAAGAAGGCATTGTGTAGCCTTAAACAAACCACATGCTTGGTATGGTAAAGCTGTTCAATACTTTATCTTTTGTGGGTTTAAAGTTTTTGCTGCAAACTTCAGTTTGTTCATTAAACTAGAATTAGATATGCATTTGTTGGTCTTATTATATGCGGATGACATGATAATTACTGGAGATAATGAAACTGAGATCTCTAAGTTGAGAAATGACTTATCTGTTTGATTTGAAATGAAGAATATAAAGGAGGTTGGTTGTTTTCTTGGTTTGGAAGTTGAAAAATCAAATCAATGCTATTTTATTTCTCAAAGAAGGTACGCAAAGAAACTGTTACAACGTTTTAATATGGTGGAGTCAACTAGAAAAGGATACTCCAATGGAGCAGAATCTCAAGCTGATGAAAGATTAAAGGTAGTTGTTAAAGGATGCTAGAAAATTTTGACAACTTGTTGGTGGTTTAATTTATTTAACTATCACAAGGCTTATTCTGTTGGTGTAGTTTCCTAGTTTATACAATGTTTAAGAAGTCCTCACTTAAATGTAGCAAGAAGGCTTTTAAGTTATATAAAAGGGCTCCCCTTATTTTGGTCTCACGTATAAGAGATGTGGAAATTTTTTGTTGAGTGGTTTTACCGATGCAATTTGGACGGGATATATGAATGATTAACACTCAACTTCAGGTTGTTGTTTCAGCACTGATTCAGTAGTGATTTCTTGGTGTAGCAAAAAGCAATCTTTGGTTACTTTATCAAGCATTGAAGCTAAATATGTGATAGTAACCATGGCTGCATAAGAATGTATATGGTTGAAAAGGTTGATAAGAGACATATAATGCAAAATTGATTACGCTATGCAGAGTATATGTGACAATGAAAGTCCCATCAAACTTGCTTCAAATCCAATTTTCCAAAGCATATTGGAGTTAGTTATCGCTACATTCAAGAGAAGGTGTTGGATCAAGAAATTGAGCTCAAGGAAATTTTCATAAATGATCAGATTACAGACATATTTACGAAGGCTTTGGGAAAGCCTAAGTTTGAATGTTTCAGAGTTGCTCTTGGGGTTATTGACCGTAAGCTTGCACTAAGGAGAGTGTTAAAAATTAGTGCATCTTACATGTAATAATGTTTTGCTTTTCGTTTTACCAAATCAAATAATTCAGCTCCTAATTTAGAGGTAGACTAAGTCAGTAGATGGTGATAAAATTTTCTACTGATCGGGGTAGGATTTTCTGTTAAGTGGTTGGAGGACTTTTAAGAGATAGAGTTAGTGAGACATGTCTCGACAAATTTTTTCAATTTATTATTATCAAATTATATATTATAAAGAATATGTATGTTCTGAAAAATGTTAATGTATCATTAAATAATTAGAGAATATAATTTATAAATAGTATGTTAATATTTATTTAATAATCAATTTTTTATTTTTATATTTTATAGAATTAATGATAACATAAATAAATTCATTACGTAGAGCTTGACGAGGAATGATCGGAAAAACAAATAATTTATTTTTCATTCTTAATTTTATAAGGTTTAAGTTAAAAGAAAAAAATAAATTTCAAGATAAAATGTGAAAAAGTTTAAATTTATATTGAGGATTTCTGTCAATAATAAATAATTTAGATAATTTTAGGACCATCCTTTCCGTAGCCGTCTTAGCTCAGCCGGTAGAGCGCGTGGCTTTTAACCACGTGGTCGTGGGTTCGATTCCCACAGACGGCGTTTTTGTGTTACACAATTACGTCTATATTTTCTCTCCAGAAAAAATAACATTAATTTTCTCAATTTTAAGCTATATTTGGAAACACAAAACTAAATCCTTTTTTGCATCTGAAGGTTAATTTTTATATTTTTCATGTACAAAAAAACCCAAAGTTTCTTCGTTTTGTTACCAAATAAAGCCTTAGTTTGGTAAACTAAATAGTAACTTTTTTTTTTTTCCATCAAAATTTGATAATTTTTTATTTGTTTGATAGTTTTAAGTAGGTTTAGTTACATTTTCTTAAATGATTAAAAAAATATAAAATCACGTACGAGTAAAAATTATTATTTTTTTAACTATTTATAATTTCACTTATTTTTAATAATATTTTGATCAATATGAATAAAAATATATCTTCCTATTAGCAAACAGCCTAAATCTACATTATCTTTCGCAGTATATTTGAAACTAGTGTTGGTTTTCATTTTATATGAATAACCAAGTACGACAAATAAAATAATTGGATTTCTTATTTTAATTCGTTTTGTGATTGCCTATATTAGATTGGATGGGAAATAAGAAGACGGGAAGGAGGAGAGGAGATAATGGCCCATTTACTTTGTTTGACTAAAGAAAAAGTGAAAAGGAACGAAAAGAGAATGAAAGATAGGCCTAAAAAAAGTGAGAGTGGAACCAATATATTTTTATCATTCTAAATTTGCGATTAAAATAGAGTAAAAAAAGAGAAGAGATGTGTTATAAAAAATGTTTAAAAACTTGAAATTAATTTTTTTAAAATAACTTTTAATTCAAAAAATATATTATAATAAATATGTGTGTGTTTTTTTTATTCTTTCATACTTTTTCACTTAATCGAATAAAAAAATTAGAATAATATCTCACGTTTGGGGCTTTCCATTTTGTGGGTACATATTTGTTTTAAGGAAATTTGGAGGCTGGCCATTATTTCTACACTTATAAGGATTTTAGTCACGTTAAAAAAAGTTATTTGTGAATAAGTCAATTCTATAACAAAAAAAGAATATCCTATGTTTTTTTAATACATTTCACTGCCAGTTTAATTCGAAAATAATGGACGTCTATCTCATAAGTTCCACGACTTTACATCTTCTTGACAATGTAAGAAAATCGATTTTTGGAACATGATCAAAACTACTCGGAAAAAAACCTCAATCGATCATCATTCCTAAGTTTTCATCAGACAAATTATCGATACTATTAGGGTTTTCGATGAAAACCTCAATCGAGGTTTTGTATTTTTATTTTTTCTGATTTTATGGTATTATTTAGTGTTTTCGTTTACCTTTCAAATGCGAGATTTTGTAGTACTGTGTGATTTGTTCGATGAAAACCTGAATCAAAGTTTTATATCTTTATTTTTTCTGATTTTGTGGTATTGTTTAATGTTTTCGTTTAGTTTTGAAATGCGAGATTTTGTGGTACTATTTTTGTGTATTTAGATTCTTTGAAGATTAATATGTAGAGCTTTTAGTATTTTGTATGTAGTACTGTAAGTATTTATATATGCGATATTATCAACCATAACTGTTTCTGTTAAAACTTAGACATTATATTGTTTAGTATTTTTGATTAGCTTTCAAATGCGAGATTTTGTGGTATTGTTTAGTTTATTAATCTGGTACTATTAACTTTATATGTAGTATTGTCAGTATATTGGATATGTGACTGCTTTTGTGTTTAATAGTACTGTTTTCATACTAGATATATTTGGTACTGTCAACCATATATATATTTTAATAAATACAAGATACTGACAACTATATATGCTTTTCTGTTAGAGTTATAAAATGTCTGATTTGGTGTTTTATTTATCAACTTGGTACTTTCAACCATATAGAAGGTACTGTCACTAGTTTAGATATGTGACAACATCATGATACAATATTTCTTTTATACAAAATTTTAATCATTTAATGCATGTAGAAATTGTTTCATATAAATGGTACTGTTAATAATTGAGATTAGAAAACAAATGTTATTAAATTATAGGTATTGCAATCACACAAATCAAACATGGTGAACATATAGTACCAGTATTAGAAACAGTACCGGTATTATTTAGTATTTTCATATTGCATAAAAAATATTAATCAATACATAGCACAAACCAACCATACGAGCCAACATCATCATATTTTTAAAATCAACATCATTTCTCAGAAAACATGAAGAATGTTCATGGATTGAGTAACTAAATGATACATTTTTTACATTCAAACTCGACCAATTCTCACACATCTTCAATACAAAACCTGAAAACAACATTTCATAATTCACATTTATCATAAAAAAACTCCAAACCAAACTTACGGAGTAACAACAAATTTTAAAACATGACTGCCTCGAATCGTTGTTCTGATATAACAAAATCACCTATTGCGTAATACAGATTTGTATATATTCCTTCTTCGAACGAAGTTAATCTCAATCAGTTCTCGTTCAAATCAATGCTAGATTAAATAAACTATATATTTTTCGTATCTTCGCGGCTAAAACTACAAACAGTGAAACTGAAAACAAGGAAAGGAAAAAGAAGAAGGAAGAAACGTGATTCTTGGTGATCACATATCTTCACGTGATTCCTGTATCGTAAATAACGTAACTAAATTATAGAAATAAAGGGTATTATTGGTATATTAAAAATTACATTTAAAACAAACTCGTGAGACTTACTAAAAAATGTAACCCAATTACAAAACCTCCTTCACAAAAAAGATTTAAACGTAATAAATTTTTTTTTTTTGGAATGACTAGTAAGCTTAAAAGACCATAAGATATGGCTTAAACATAATTTTTTTTTTTTTAAATCATCCTTACTCCTTACATATAAATATGTTCTTTGGCTTGCCAAGTACAATTTGCCGGGGGGGGGGGTCACTCTTGAGTTGGTAATTGAATATCTACGCAACAAAGATGGTGTTAAGGAAGAGAGAGACCAATTAAGGACGAAAGCTTGGAATTTGAGGAGCTGAGGCAGTATTATTATATTAATTTCGTGATTTATAATTAAAATTCTCGGATTAAAATTTAATGATTTAAATATATTAACATTTTTTTTAGATAATACGAATAGATTTGAATTGATAAGTTAAAATTCAATAATCGTAAATCAATGTTAATCAATGTTACAGAACCACATATCAGTCTCTCTCTCTCTCTTAAGCTTGACGAAGCAAGTTTTGAAAGTTTTCCTTTTTTATTTTTTATTTTTTATTTTTTCAACAGGTAAAAAAGCAAGGATCACTTGTGAGCCAATTATTCTGCGCCCCTTCCCAAGGTTTATTCTCCTTTGTCGTGTTTGTCCCAAAAGCAACAAATATGTATTCACAAAAATTACAGGTTAACGTTTCGATCTCTACCTTTAATTAACTTTCCACCGGCTGATTAAGGCTTGCTCCACCTTGGAAAAAAGTGGTTTCTTAGCAGGGAAGTAAAAGCCCATTCAAAGACACTGCAAAAAAGCTTGACGAAAGAGTTATTGATCTACTTTCTTTTTGGGTTCTTTTGTAACAACACACCACAAACAAGAGTTCAATTGGGGTGGCCCGTACCATCTATTTGTTTTTGCATAAAAGGTCATTGACACATACACACACACACACATATACATAGTTTTCAATACTCATGTATGCGGACCAACTTGTGCTAATTTTTGAATTCTAAAATTAATAATCATACAAATTCTCAGTCACTTGAAGATATATGGAGAATATCTGGTATATCAAATTTCATTAAAAATTACAAAAAATTATCAATTTTTTTTAATCGGATTTCTTTACGTATTATTTTTATATCAATTTTTTTTATTTTCATTTTTGTTTTTATTGTCCATCCAAACACACCATATACGCACATATATTCATACACCACTGTATTAGTGCAACAGTAGCAATGTTACCCTGCTTCCACGTGCACTAAAACATGCACTCTAGATTTGCCATGAAGTTTCGTCCACCGAATATAGTCCCGTCTTTCCAGTTTTGCCCTCTCTTCCTTTAGCTCGTTTTAAATTCCTGGCTCACTCCCGTCTCCTCTGCTTCAACAAAGCAGAGACCAGAGACAACCCTTCAGCCATGGCTATTCTTCGTTACACTTCAGCCTTCTTCATTGTCTTCCTACTCCTACATGCAGCCCACTTGACAAGTAATTAGTTTCTATTTATTTTCTGTGTTTTTTCCGTAATGAAATGACTGTCGATTTTTGAGTAGTTCTTCCATTTTCGTTCTGTTTCAGTATTTTTTTTTTTTGTCGTTTTCACAGAGTATCAAACAAGAAAGTGTCATCCAAATCTTTTGAATTCTTTCTCAATCAACACAAAGAATTCAAACGGCAGTAGAATTGCGTATTGCATATATTTTTTGATACTGTGATGAACATATGATTAACGCTTGGTATTGTGTTCAAATTCAAATTCCTATGTATTTTTGCAGAGTCCGAGCCGTTTATTGGGGTGAATTACGGCCAAGTTGCCGACAACCTCCCCCCGCCGGAGGCGACGGCGAAGCTATTGCAGTCGACCTCAATCGAAAAGGTTAGGCTGTACGGGACCGACGCGGCGATGATCAAGGCGCTGGGGAACACCGGCATCGGAATAGTGATCGGCGCGACGAACGGTGAGATCCCGGCGATGGCCTCCGATCCGAACATCGCTAAGAATTGGATAAATTCCAACGTGATTCCTTTCTATCCGGCCAGCAAGATCATCCTGATCACCGTCGGCAACGAGGTCACGCTCTCTGGCGACCGGAATCTGATAAATCAGCTTTTGCCGGCAATGAAGAACCTCCAGAGCGCACTCGATTCGGCCTCGTTAGGCGGGAAGATTAAGTTGTCGACGGTTCATTCAATGGCGGTATTGAAGCAGTCTGAGCCACCTTCCTCTGGATGCTTCGATCCGAGCTTTGCAGATTTGATGAAAGGGCTGTTGGAATTCAACAACGGAACCTCCTCGCCTTTCTTGATCAATCCTTACCCTTACTTCGCCTACAAGAGCGATCCAAGGGCTGAGACTTTGGCCTTTTGTCTATTTCAACCCAATTCTGGGCGATTCGATTCCGGCGCCAACATCAAGTACATGAACATGTTCGACGCCCAGGTTAGCACAATTAAATTCAAATTAGGGCAGGAATGGTGGTTATTCAATTTTTATTTAGACTAAGTTGTGAAGTTTTGAAATGTAATTAATTTTAATTTACGGATCAATTACATTTATTTATCTTTTTACTCTAGAAAATGTTGGGTCCATTACACGATTTTTGAATAACTAATGAGTTAATAGTGAACCAATTGTAAATGTATTTGAGGTTGATGTAATTGGTGTTTCGAGGTAGAATTTTTAGTAATTTTTTATTTTATTTTTGGCTAAAAAGTATATTTGATGAAATATTTAGTATTTTTTAATAAATTTTTACAAATTTTGACAATTTGTTTAGCAAGTTTTAATAATTTCTTAAAACTTTTAATTATTTTTGACAATTTTTAGTAATCGTTAGTAATTTTTAAATTAAGAAATTACTCTAATTAAATAGAAAAATAAAAAAATTAATAATTTACCAAATATTTAAGAATCAAAAATTGATATTTTTTGTTAAAATTATACCTCTAAACACTTTCATAATCTTTAATGTCAAAAACAAAAGATTTTAGAGTCGTTGGATTAAAATTCAATAATTTAAAGGTATTTATTTTTTGTTTTAAAAAATAAAAAAAATTTAAATACTTAGAGATTATCATATTTTAATTCAACAATCCGGACTATAATATCATACAACTAACATTAAAAATAATGCCGACATCTTCTTTCAATTGTACGCCTAGAGTATGTTTAAAGTGATAAAAAATAAAATAAAATAAATAATTTAAAATAATTTATAAATCCGTATTTTGTACAATGGGGTACAAAATAAATAATTTTTATAAAATTTTAGAATTTTTTCGTTTTTCAATACACCAAGTATACCCTTAAGTTACAATTGTAAAAGTCTCACTTCTGAGTTATCCGAGGGAAACATTGATTAGGTGGATGCTGTTCGATCTGCATTAAACGCGATGGGCTTCAAGGAGGTTGAGATTGTGGTGGCGGAAACGGGGTGGCCATACAAAGGAGACAACGACGAGGTGGGTCCCAGCATAGAAAACGCCCAGACTTTCACTGGTAATTTGATCAAGCACCTTAGGTCGATGGTGGGGACACCATTGATGCCAGGGAAATCAGTGGATACCTACTTCTTTGCCCTCTATGACGAGGACTTGAAGCCTGGACCATCTTCCGAGCGATCGTTCGGCCTTTTCAAGACTGATTTAACCTCGACGTATGATGCGGGGCTTTCAAAGTCGAGCCAGGTAAATAGTTTTGCTGCTTTTGCAAGTGAATTTATTTATAAAACTTTAGGATTTATTTGCAGTGTTATGTAGTAATTCAGTTTGCTCGTCATTTTTTTTTTTTTTTTTGGGGGCTCTCGTTGGGGTTTGGTTTCTCCTATTTTGAAGATATTCTTGTTAATTTTTCTGTTAAATATAATAATATGCCTAAAAACTACTTAAACAAGAAATCAAATTTCTACTGGAAGAATGTGAGTGACAATACCGTTTCTTCTGTGTAATTTAGTTGAGGGTATAAAAGTAAAATAATGTGGTGGTTGAAAATTTAAAATTTGTAAATTTACTTAATCATGTGTAATTTTGAAAAGTTATTTGATTTAAAAGTTTAAATTTGATAATAGGTTGAAAGATATTTTAGAAAACTAATAAAAATCGTTAAAATTTAAGATTTATATATTTTAGAGTCTCACTGTTACCTTTATTGTTTGGTTTATATAATAGTATGCGTGTGTTTGGAGTTGTATAAAATTTATTAAAGTTAGTATCTCATGCTTTGTGTAGTGAGTAAAAAAATTAAATTATATAGTCTCATAATTCGTATTTATAGAATTTTATAAAATTTTATATTATTTTTTATAACTCTAGATGGTACCTGTATATATATTTGGTTTCTCCTATTTGGTGTCTTTTATTTTGCCAAACTAAGGCTAATATTTTTCTATCGTGAAAATGTCATGTCACGTTATTATAATTTAAATTTTGTTGGAAAAAAAAATTGTAGTGGAGTATCATTTTACCTTTTTTTGTTTTTGGATGCATTATTATCTCAAGTGAACACATGTTTAAATGGTTCAATTAAATTTAGTTTGCTACCTGAAATGGATATTCCCATTGAAGTTCATCTTAGATACTCTGTTTTTTGCCTAGGCAAAGACAGAAGGAGAAGGATCTTTACCTCCGGCCTCCTTTTGCTGCGACAGGGTACCAAAGCCTATCGTAACCTCAAACGGCATGGCTCTGGGTTGCAACCCCCATAATTTGGTTCCTAAGCAAGGAGGAAACTCCTTGAGATTGTTGATTATGAGGTTGAGATGGCGTGGATTCTTCAGTTTAATTCTAGTGATTGTACTCTCACACTAAACTGAGAGATTAATCTGTGTTTGGAATCTTTGGGTATAATTTGTAAAGAGAAAAAAAATGGATGAATTTTTTTTTTTTTTTTTTTCTTTTGATGAGTGAAAAATGAGATTTTACTTAGATAGACATTATCCAAATAAAAGAATAAATTTTTTAAGAAATATTCACTCATTTTCTAGTCCAAATGAAAAATAGACAATTAAATTCATGGATTGTCTTTAGCTTTTTTATTTTTTATTTTTTCGATTTTGGATAAGTTTAAGTTCCGAATATACCATTGGCTATGAAGTTGTTTATGGACAAAGACTATCGTAAATGTGTTGGATTGGATCATATTGATCAATAGTTACCCAGTGGGCAGTGGTGACTGAATGGCTTTTCACAGTAGTTTTTGTTATTATTGCTTTGTTATTCTTCTCAACGATGAGTTGCCATTTCACATGATTAACACAAGTATTTTGTTCTAAGACTCCATCAATACCAAAAACTCCAGCGGCTCCATCTCCAACAGGGAAGAAAGATGTTTGGTGTGTGCCTAAAGCAGGCGTATCAGATGCCCAATTACAAGCAAATGTGGATTATGCTTGCAGTCGTGGAATTGATTGCAGTCCAATCCAACCAGGAGGAGCTTGTTTCGAACCAATCACCGTAGCCTCCCATGCTAGTTACGCCATGAATCTTCTCTACCAAAATGCAGGCCGAAATCCATGGAATTGTGATTTCTCCCAAACAGCCATTCTCTCATCCAAGAACCCCAGTAAGTTCTCTTAATCTTACCAAACAACCAATAGTATCATGCATCTGGATCATGATTTATATAAAATATATTCTCATATTATACCACACGATGTGAGATAGAATACATTATTTTTCTATTTTATCTATGCTTTGTTCTTTCAGAGCCAGAGTCTTGTAGACAGGTTCCTATAATACAAAGTGTTTTTTGGGGTACCTGTGTGTATCTCAGAAAAACAAAATATAATGATAGCAAAATTTAAAGTAAAAAATATTGTACTACGTGGATCATGAGTCGTTACAAAGTTATTGAGAAAAAAATACAAACTTGACATGACACGAATACAGTGATTCGGAATTAATGTCATTTGATCTTATTAAAAGTAAATTAATTATTTAACATGTTTATTAAAATCTAAGTTATTTAACTATGAACATAAAGTGGCACTAATTATGAACTCGAACACAGCACAATTGACACCCCTACATTCACGATTTTATCATTATTTAAAACAACAATTCTTCATTTGAGATTGTCTAACAAAATCACCATTTTTAGTTCATTGAGTAGTCTATTTTGATTTTTTATGCCACCAATTTTGGATAATACTATCAAAACATAAAGTGTTACCTAAAAATCTGCTAGAATCACTTCAAAATAATAATTTCGTTAAAGTGTTCTTTATTTGCCAAATTACTATTACATTATTCTGACAGTATTTTTTGGTAAATTTTTTGATAGATGACTAGAATTTGCATGAAACTTTCACTAAAATTCGACTTATTGTGAAACAAATCAATCAAAATGTCCTTTTTAACTATAAAATTGTCATTGTAACGTCATTATTGATATGTTTTTTTGGTATGGTGTAATTGTTTGATAGAATACTCTTTCATGTCTTATCATTTACACCTTATTAATTTTTCTCACTCTATTTTCTTTTGTAGGTTATGACGGGTGTAATTACCCCAGTGGGTAGCCAAGGGCACTAGCAACTTCTGGTACAATAATATTGTTGGCTGTGGAATGTGTAATTAATTGTTAGTTAAAGAATATTTTGTGGGAGTAGATTTGAGGGATCTACAATGGCGAAAGACGGAAGAAAATGCAATGATTCCCACTGTTTTCTGTAATGCAATGTGGGGAAGGAATTTCATTGATTCCCTCTCTCCCTTTTCTTTTTATTAGTTATATGTAAAAAAAAATCTCTGTTGCATGGTTTGTTAAGTTTGTGAACTTGACATGCATAAGAGTTTTTACTTTTTCTATGAATATATGAAAAAGCCTTAAGAGAGATGACACACTTGGCTTTTTATTAGTTATGCAATGATGTTACTCTCGCATACTAATATATAATAATTAAAAATTATTTTTTCTTCCATTCAACGATTAAGAGTATTTCTATATTTTTAACTTTCCACTAAATTCTTATTTTAGTGGACTCTACTATCATATATCTCATAAAACGGGTTGACTATTTTAAATTTCACCGCATTTCAAGAATAGAGATTATATGTAAATTAAAATTGCTTATTGGAAATTGAACATTTTAAATTAAGATATCAAAATTTATGTTTTCTTTTATACTGCATATCAAAAATTAATTAGAGAGAGAGAGAGAGAGAAACCAAAACATATATAATAGCTGTTAGGGTTAAAGTTTTGGAAAAAAAATTAAAAACTATTTGTTATCATAATTTTTTCATTTGAATTTTTTGTCTAAAGTTTCAATTATATAAGAAACTTAATACTAATTTTATTTAGAGTATTGTATGCAGGGATAATTACTAGTTGTAAAATAAAGAAAGAAAATATAAGAATAACGATGGTAAAAGAAATTTGAGGACACCAAAGAAATCATTTTTCCTTTTTTTTTTTTTAAAAGGAAAATAGCATGAATATTTTCTCATGTTTCCAATCAAAACAAGGCACCAAATTACTAGGGTAATTTGCAAGACCTTTCCCTTCATTTAATTCCTTGATCTAAAAAATGAGTAAATATAAATGTGTTACAAATGTAGATTAATAACACATTACGAGTTATTTGACGAGATATCATAATTGAATATGGTGAAATGTTACTAATTATTAAAGAATACGGTTTTAAATTCACAAGAATCAAGTAATATCATAGAATTCTAAAAAGAAATTTTACTCCCCTACCTTAAATATCATCAGAGAATAATAACATGCAAACTAATTTATACGGAAATAAAACTTAATCCAATGTTAAGTAACATTAGTGAATAGTAACTACTTGCCATTATTTGAATCCATTTGAACAATCGTACAAATAATATGATATAAAATTATACACATATCATTCCGCATTTCAATATAAATTAAATAATAAAATACAGTTCAAAGGATTAAAAATGAACCTATCGTACCATAACATTTCAATACATAAATAAATAAAATATTTGACTATAAACCATAATACAACATCTCAGATGAAATAATAACACAAGATAAGTTTGTTAATCTAAGGTGCAATATTTGAGAATGCTTATACAGTATAGGGTAGGTAAGAGTTAAAAAAAAAGTTATAGAAGCAAGTTTTCTTAGATGACATATGGTGCCCTAAACATGAAAGAGGAATAAGGTTACTTGATTTTTGAGAGCGGCAGCGCATCTAATGGGTGCAGTGAATTACCCCCATCAAACCAGTGTAGAGTGCATTGATCAAACCAACGCATTTATTATTGGCCACTATTTATTTGAAATATAAAAGTCATTTAATTTTATTTTTGTTTCAATTTTTCTTTTAAACACTCGGTTAATAAATGAAAAAATTAAGAAACATTGTACATACAGGATGTGTGCCCATGTTTTTATTAATTAGTTATTAGAAATAATAATTAACATAATAATTTAAAATTTTGATGAATTTCAACCAGCTAATCCGTTGTCGTCCAGCGGTTAGGATATCTGGCTTTCACCCAGGAGACCCGGGTTCGATTCCCGGCAACGGAGACTTTTTTTTATTTTTAATTACCTCAATCTCCAGGATTGGCTTTCCTTCTCTTCTTTCTTTCAATTTATCTTGTTTCTTCATCTGCATAGGACCTCAAATTTAATGATAATAATTACAATGATAATAAAAAAAAGCAGCTCGATTGACAAAACTCCTATCTATATCGGGTCCAGGGAATGGTTGAACCACATTGAGTCTATTGTAGGTAGACTTATCCTGCATTGCAAGAAACTGTTTCCACGAATCGAACCCGTGACCACAAAGTCACACGACGGCATCTCTACCGGAAAACAACTCAAATCCGTGACCACAAAATCACATGACGACAACTCTGCCGTTTCGCCAAAACTCTCCTTCCTCCAGCTCAATGATAATAATTATATTAAATGCATATAAAAAGGATCTCCAGGTCTTATTACTGCTTTTCTGTTTGTACAAATTTTGAGATTATGCTCGTTGATTGTATATAATCATATTTTTTAATTTTTACGCAACCACTCGTTTGGATGCCTAGAAAGTGAACAGATAAATAATGAAATAGAGGAGAAGAAAAAATTGAATGAAAAAATGGCCAGTAGAACTTTGTTGTTTAAACAATGAAAATTCCTATATTCATTATTTTCTGATGATTTGCATCATGATTTGTCTGTTGCAGTGAAGTGATTTGATCTTGGAACTGATTTGAATTTATTTCTGCTGGCTTCATACGCCCTTATCTGCGACACGCCACAATGGAAAGACTTGAAGGCAGTGTTAATGTTAAAATTTGTATTAGTTTTTTTGTAGAAGAAATGATATTCTTGTTTTTTTATATTAAGGTATTTAGTGTGACAAAAAGTGATAAAAATTATGATTCCATAATTCATACAACAAGCTAAATAATTTTTAACAAATCAAACACACTTTTAAGTATCTCTATGAACAGGAACATGCTTATGACATCCAAAAGATGCATTTAAGTGAAATGATGAGAGACACCTACCGATGCAATTCAATGATGTTGTAAGTTTCTCTTGAATCCATTGAAGTAGTGCTTTTCTTTTATTTATTTATTTTTTTTTTTTTTCATTCATAGAGTCTAGATATTATGACAGATCTAAGCTGTATCGGGTGTCTTTTTGTAATGATTTTAATGGGATTCTCCTAGACTACTCATGGTAACGTGTGACTGTTGAAACCATGGATAGACTATCTCCGTTTGATTTGCAATCAAACTCTTTTTAACAGGATGTTCACTGGGGAGCGTGTAAGTGGAGGCTTCACTTTTTTCTTCCAATCATATTCATGCTTAAGCAGATGTGTTCATTAGGTTTACTCATTTAATTCTTAATCAAGAGTCACTGCCCCCACTGTCTGAATGCTTGGCATCCAAATATACCGAACCTTTGGCAGTTGACCTGGGCTATCTGGCAACAATAATTTTTTCTTTCTTTCATACACGAGCTTAAACTGAAATGTTTATTTGGTTTACTTAATTAATTCTTAATCAAAAGGCACTCCCCCCTCTATTTGAATACTTGGCACCCAAATGGATTTTGCATTCGATTGGGGACCATCTGGCAACAATTTAGAATTTTGACACAAGTTCTTCAAAATCTAAGCCGAAGTGCATCTTCAGATCAACAGCACAGAGAACAGGTCCGTCCTTCATGTGGCTCTTCGCACCCAAAGGGATGCAGTTATAAACTGTGATGGGAAGAATGTGATTCCAGATGTTTGGCAAGTGCTAGAAATGATCCGGGAGTTCTCCGAGAGGGTCCGCACTGGCTCCTGGGTAAGCTTCGGTTGTTATTTAGGATCTAATTAAAACATGCCCTGTGTAAACATTGGTAGGTTGGAGCAACAGGAAAAGCATTGAAGGGTGTTATTGCTGTTGGTATTGGTGGAAGCTTTTGAGGCCCTCTTTTTGTGCATACTGCTCTTCAAACAGGTTATGATTATGCAGTTCCAATCAATCTGCACCTTTTCATTCTCTAATTTTGTTAATGTTTTTTTTCAACTACTTGAATTGTTTGCTACTGTTTAAGAACAAACCCCTGTTTAAGTGTTTATGGCTAGCTCTTGGCAACCTTCAGATCCGGAGGCTATTGAAGGTGCAAAGGACGCCAGCTGCAATTGTAAGTACACACATATTATTGCTAACTCTCTATTTTCATCAGTGAAACAAGAGGACCTTTTTCTGCTAAATAACTCGATATCACTAACTCTTTCAGCTTATTTATAGCAGGGGATTATGGTTTTGTCATTTGTGATCTCATGCTTTCAGTTTTTCTCAGTGGCATGACTAGAATTTTAGGAAATGTTGGGGTGAAATTGTTGCTGTGTAACGCTTATGCTTGCATTCATCTTAGTTGACATCTTGCAAATAAGTATAGTAAGCTGGTGATTTTTTCTCCCCATTCCTCATTTGTTTATTTATTTATTTTTATTTTTTTGAGAGGGAGGGGGTGGGCACACTAAATGATAGATACATTTTACAGAAGGCATGGAAGCCCATTGTTAAATGTGTAAATTCGAGTCTAAATGGTTTTATATTTTGGTTCTACAAATATGGTTGTGAGATGTTCCATGTTTCTAATGGGAAATAACATAAGTACTGCTATACATACAACAATGACATTTTATGACTGAGCAAGGATTTGTAGTATCCCGATCATTTTCTGCTTGTTTTTGCAGCCTTGCAGATGTTGATCCAATTGATGTTGCTAGAAATATTAGTGGGTTGAGCCCCGAAACTACTCTAGGTATGTTATGTTTATTTAGTTAATATAGGCTACTAAACATTATTGTTAGGGACAAAATTGTAAAGTTGGCAAATCCATAGTCAAAACAGAGTTCTGTAATGTTTAGACTTAGTGTAAGTTAAGACACTATATTCTTAAGTCAAGTAGAAGTGTAAAGAAACAGAGTTCTGTAATATTTAGACTTAATGTAGGCTAAGACACTATAGTCTTGAGTCAAATAAGAAGAGTAAAGGTCTCATGAAAGTTATACAAATACTCTTAGAAGTATGAAACGAGTTGAACAGAGGCAGACGAACAATAACGATGGAAGCACGCTCTGAGTCGCGGGATAAAGCCGAGAGTGGAGAATAGAAGAATTGGCCGTGCGGGATCACCACGGGATAGCTGCGGGAAGAACGCGGGAAGACCGCGGGTGCGAGCTTCCCGTGAGGTTGACTTTCTGGCTTCAATTCTCCTGATGTTAATCCTGTTCACCCCAAGTTTTGTATGATATATAAAAGGGGGGCGTAGCTAGGGTTTTACAGAGAGTCAAAGACAGAGAGAACATTCATTAGAGTGTGAGCCAAAAGAGTTTCAAAATTCTCTCCATAGTTTAGCCAAGTTTTTCATCTCTTGATTTTAAGGAGTTCGGATTCGTGGAGAGTGATCGCTGAGGATTCAGCAAACTGTGGATTCAGCAGAGCTACTGAGGAGTCAGTATTATGCCTTTGAGGAGTCGGAGGGCTTTCGTTAGAGGAGTTAGTGCATCGAGGATTCGAGCATACGTCAAACAGAGTATAGAGTCGAGGAGTCGATCTATCGAGAGTTTTGAATTTGTAACCAACGTTTATTTTAGTGAAAGTTTCTAAGAGGAGTTTCCTGTGTGGATTTTCTTGCCACATATATTGCCTTCCGTTTTCAATTATTTACATTCTTGATTGCTTGGGATATCTAGCCTACTGCGTAATTTCAATTATAAACATATTGCTTGAGCTACTTTTAGAGTTTTATATTTTTGTTGAGTTTCACTACTTTGTTTTCTTTTTTTTTTTTTTGGCAGTTGTGGTGGTTTCGACGATATTTACGACAGCTGAAACTATGTTGAATGCTCGGACACTAAGGGAATGGATCTCATCTGCTTTGGGGTCAGTGCAATAGCAGAAGTGCTCATTTCTTTTGGGATATAGGCAAGGCAAGAGTCGAGATTTCAAATTCCATTGGCATTAGGAGGCCCTTAAAATATTAGCAATTAGTTCACTGAAGGAAATTTGAAAATTCAATTTAAAAGAGAGGAAAGTGATGCATGTAATGGAAGAAAAGGGAAATTAATTCTCTTCCTATAATTTTTTGGTCATGATCGACATTAAAATATGTAAATAATTAGGGTTATTATTTTGTAGTCCGCATACAGTTGCAAAGCATATGGTTGCTGTCAGTACTAATCTAACCGTATGTGGTTTTTCCTTTGGTATGAAACTTTGAATTTCTTGTATTTGTTCTTATATACTTCTACTCGTATTTTATTTTTTTATTTGTCAATTTATTTATTTTGAGGTGCCTCTTTTGTTCGTACAATTTTGTGGCATCCAGTATAATGCTCTGTTGTGGGCTCAGTTTTTTTCCTCTCTTTGTTTTCGTGTTTTAAATGCAAATACACAAGAATTTCGATATTGATTGTTTGTTTCCTGAATACTCCTGTATTTTATCATGCTTTTGGTTTTTTGTATATTTAGGCAAGTCAGACTTTTTCATGTAATTGTGAATGCAAGTATGCTACTGAAACAAGTTCAATTATAAAAAACTGATGAGATAAAATTTGATCCTCTAAAAGCTTAATTTGCCTATGTATCTCTCATATGTATTCTTGTTAATATTCCATGCAGCTTGTAGAAAAGTTTGGGATTGGGTTGGAGGCCGATATATTGGTAAGTATGTTGCCTTAGTTTATGAATCTTATCTTTACTATGATATTTGATCGGTGTTTGAATACTGAATGCAGTTTGCAGCACTGTTGGAGTGTTATCTTTATCTCTCCAATAGGGGTACTCAGTTGTTGAGAAGTATACTTGCATATTTCTTTATTTAAATGCAACAGTTACTTTTCTTTTCTTTTTTTAATGATTCTACGTTTAATTTAGCGTCCACTCTGTAAGTGATGTATATAGTAGTTAGTTTGTATAGAGGTATGAGGTGCAAAATCTTAGAAATCTTCTATCATTTCATTGCTTGAAAAAAAAGTTGCAATGCAATGAAACAAATGTTCTAAAATTCTACTAGCAAAAATCTATACTTCTAAGCTCATAAAATCCATATATAAACATGAAAACATTGGTTTTCATTCTTCCATCTGTTTTCTTCAAAGGCTGCTTTTCAGTAGTTATAATTAAATTTTAACTGGATTGATGGATTATTCACAATTAATTCTTGCACAAATAACACCTGTCACGGATGTGCTGAATAATATATTCTGGTCAGATTGTGGAATTATAGGCATTTTTACTTGTCCCAGCCTCTGTGAACTCAATAGACTTTTGGCTTGTACAACCATTCTAGACTTCTAAGTGTCTTTTAGGATAAATGATGACAATGTAAGAACTCTTTCCATTACCCCATCCTCACCCCTGAGCCAAAAAGGGAAAAAGAGAAGCGAGTTTCGGGAATATCTGGAATTATATGCTCTGAAGTGGCTGTTTCTCCGAACTTACACCCAACTTGTCATGGTTCGCAGTGTGCTTTTGCCATTGCAATGATGCTGAAACTTTCTAGCCATTCTGGTATACGGTGATTTTCTTTGCAATTATGCAATTGTTGAGTCCCACACCGTCTACAACTAAAATTTATATTGGTATCATGGCTAGTTGCCTGAATTTAGATGTTCTTCCTCTTTTTACTCAAGGTTATTGAATGGAGCTTCAAGAATTGATCAACACTTCTATTCCGCACCTACGTGCCTCCCCCCACTAGCTTCTCCATATGTTTATTCTTTGCTTTTATTCTATCCACAACATAGATGGTGAACAATCTAGTAAGTAGTTTTTTATGACCCTGGCCAGGCTCAAACCCATGCATTCTAGGAATAATAGCACAGAGGCTGAATTTACGTGCTTTCTAAATTCCGCTTTGCCTGGATATTCAAATGCTCGACCTTCTAAATTTTACGGCCCTGCATCTGGGTGAAACATATGCCCATTTATTAGAAGATTACTATTAACTTTATCAGATATTTATATGATCATTTGCTGATCAATGACTGTGTGTCATTTCTTCAGGTGCTTTTAGGTTTGTTGAGCGCATGTAATGTTTCATTTCTTGGATACCCAGCAAGAGTGAGTGCATAATCTGCTGCAGAGTATGTTTCGCTTGCTACCTGATAATGTCTTTTAAAATTTTTTTGCCAAAACATCGAAACTTCTTATATTGTTTCAGGCCATTTTACCTTATTCTCAAGCTTTGGAGAAGCTTGCTTTTCATATTCAACAGGCATGTTTACCATACCTTTTCTGCCTATGGCACTATGCACTGTATTCTTGAAAGCTTCTCGATAAATTCTATTACATCCCTCTAAACCACTTCAATTTAGGTTAGCATGGAGGGTAATGGAAAAGGTGTATCAGTTGATGGATACCTCTCCCTTATGAGACTGGTGAAATTGATTTTGGAGAACCGGGAACAAATGGTCTGCATAGCTTTTACCAATTAATTCACCAGGTAACTTACATGTTCTGTTTATATAGTATGCCAGTCGATCTGATGGTGTGGAAAGACATAGGTTGTGTTTGAATCTAGGATTCTGTGAGGGAAAGGAAAAGTAACAAGAAAAGGAAAGACAATAAGGGAGGAAACATAAAATCCCAAATACGTGCTCTTGTTTAGTTTGGTTAGGAAATATAAGAAAATGACGCATTTCTCAAAGATTTAATTTTTTTTTTTTTCCATTCTCAAATTTCTTGTTTTTTTTTTTCCTTCATTTTTCATCGCAAGCAAACAAAAAAGTGTAATTTTGAATATCCTCCCTTTTCTTTCTCCCTCGATGAACCGGCAATTCAAATATAGCCTTAGTGAACTCCTGCATGAACTTCATTTACCATTCAGTGCTTCTTTAAGTTTGGAAATATTTCTTGTCTGAGGCAGGTGAGCTGTTTGAGAATGCTTTTCTTCTAGATGTGTGCTCATATATTTTGACCATATATCAGAGGTGTATAGAACTTAAATTGCATGCTCGCTGCAAATTGCATGCTTGCTGTGAATAAACAAAACTTATTGCCAGGTTGCCTCCGGTGACTGTTTGTGCTCTAGAGTCTAGCTTATGTTTAGCTTGTTTATAATTTTCCAAAAATGTTGAAAAAATCCATTCTTGTAACCCATCTTCTTGGAGCTTTCAGGGACGGGTAATTCCTTGTGATTTTATTGGTGTTGAGTCAGCAACCTGTGTACCTAAATGGTACATAATTCCTTTAGTTTTTCTTGGCACAATACCTGAACTCAGTATTGCCAAAACAAATGTAGTACTTAAATGGCGCATGGTCTTTTGATGCTCTTTTCAATGGTGTTTCTATGCATTACAAGGTTTTCATTGAATTGTATGCAGATGAAGTAGTGAGCAACAACGATGAGCTTATGTCTAACTTTTTTGCACAGCCAGATGCACTTGCTTATGGGAAGGTAAGCTGAACCTTTTCGATGAACTCTCCATTTTCACTTTGAGATCTACTTTCAATTTTGGTAGACAATAACTTTCAAAACTTCCATTTTGTCAGCGTGAAGAAATGAACAAATAAATAAAGGATAGAAGAAATGACCTTCTTGAAAAATTCTCAGAGTGAATTCTCTGAAACTTGATAGTTGTGTATACTAGGCAATTTTTTTTGTCTTTCGTTTTTTTTTTTTTCATAGTTAATTGCTTACATTAGTATTATCTAGAGATCACAACTTTTCTGTATATTATTTGGCCTTGTGATTTGCAATATCTGCCTAAATCCCAAGATACCTAACTAAATTTCACCTTTTTATAGACCCCTGAACAGTTGCGGAATGAGAACATCCCCCCTCATCTAATCCCTCACAAGGTGATTTTCTTTTCATTCCATTATGCAATCTACTGCTTGCAGTTGAAATCTGTTCCTCACAATTGCATTATATTTCTAGACCTTCTCTGGCAATCGTCCTTCTCTCAGCCTTCTTCTTCCAACATTAAATGCCTATACAATTGGACAGGTGACTCTAGTAGCAGTATACTTCCGTGAATCAGTTAGCGCATTTTGATGATACAGAGGTTTTCGGTAATTTCAAATTTGTTTAATACCGATCCTTGTTTTGTTAGTCCATTAGGGCACCTGCATACTGTTCATATTTAGAATCTCCATCACAATTAACATGGTGAATGGGGAAGTTTTGATAATGACTGAATCTAAAAGTTCAGTAAACTCAACACACCAGTTACAAAAGGGGAAGGCTGCATCTTCATTTTCTGGTGTGCCCACCTTGGATTAACTTGGGGGGTCTAAGATTATTTTTCATTCACACGAGTGAACCTATTTTTTACCTTTCTTGAAGAAGAACGAACATGTAGAATTTGATTTGTGCAGGCCCCTTTCATGGTGGAATTGTGCCTGCTGCGTACTAGTACCTTACTTCTTGCTAAGCAACCAACATATCTTCTTTGTAACTGATACGTGCCGAAGAGACATGGAATCGTGGAGAAGTTACAGACTACGAACGATATTAGAAGGGATTAGTTAGGGTTTTTAATTTATATTTCATTAGGATTTTGTTTTTATTTGTCAATAATCTATTTGCTATTTTTAACTATTCCTTTTGCATAATGTAGATCGGATATGTCAAGGTGAATCGTATAGATCAGTTATTATTAAATTTGGGTTTATTTAAAGCCATAGATAATAATATAATAATAAAAGATGTAGATAAATGCTTATCTGTATTATGGTTTATTTTCACTCTAAAAGAAGTCAACTTTTCAATTTACTTAAGGCTTTGACTGGAGTAACCTAATCTCTCTAATTCTTGAACTCTTCTTCAGTTGTTGGCAATCTATGAACACAGAATTGCCGTCGAAGGCTTCATATGGGGTATCAACTCTTCTGACCAATGAGGAGTTGAGTTAGTAAAGGTGAAGTGTTTTTTGGAGGAACTTCAACGGCTACATTACTTTTAAGAGAATCATTTTAGTAACTTGGTTTTGCCATTCTTTGTCCTCAATCGTTCTTGATGTTCATCTCAAATGTTTTGTTATGCCCCTTTGCATCTCTCGTGTAAACTTCAGCAATAATTGAAGGTGGTTTCTTTTTTCTTCTTTTCCCGTTCCAGAACAAAATGTCCTCACATGCTAAAATGCAGTCACTGGCTTCCACAGTCAGAAGCCAACATCCTGCATGTCGGAAGAAAGGAGAACCCATTGAGGGCTTCAATTTCAGTACCACAACAATGTTAAAAAAGATATCCAGAGGTATAAGAGAGCATCCTTTTTTAATCCATTTTCGAGGGGGCACAACTGAGCTTTAGCATCATTCTAGAGTCTTTACAGAACTCTGGAAAGCATTCAGCTATAAAGTGGCTTGCCCTTGCAATATGTTAATGTCCACTTCATTTCTGTCTGAAGTAGATGACCTTTTGGCACAGAGGAGGGGAGCAATCAACTAGAAGCAAAGACAATTGCGGATGTTCAATGACCCCTTATTCGACCACTGATTTTGTTTATTTGCCTTGAAAATTATTTTGAAATTGCACCAGTTCTAACTGTTGGCGATCATTCTGCAATTTTCCCCAAGAAGTATCTTTGAACTGAATCCCTCAATTGCAACTTTTTGAAAAAGATGCCCTTATTTGGGAAATGTGGCATAGAGAATACATGTATATTTGGATGTGTTGTGTTGATGAAATAAACCAAAATTATATCTGAGTATATGAACATTTTAAGCCCAGTCAGCCAAGCCTCTTTTCTTTTTTATTTTGAGCTTAAGAAATAGGTCGAGCCTGTTTAGCTTTCTCCGTTCATTCCAAAAGTTTTGAACACATTGCTTTTTTATATATTTTATGTTTTCGTATAATATTTTGTTCACATTATTATATTTTCGAGTGCATTTGATTTAAAAAAAAAAAAAAAAGATTTTTTCCTTAATGCCAAGACATTTTTTTGTTCAAAAACCATTCTAAACCAACATGGTTACTTACCAAAAATAAAAAAAATAAATAAACCAAACATGGTTTACATGTGTTATATATATATATATATATTTTTAAAAGAAGTATACAAGTAAAAAAATAATCAGTCCAAATATCAAAATTTATAAAAAAATATATATTTATTTTAGTATTAAATTACTTATCACCTTTAATTAATTTTTATTAAAAAAGTACTTGAACTTTATTTTTATAAAATAAAAAATAAAAAACTTTACTCAAATAACTAAGAACCACTTGATAAATCTATTAACTTTTAATTTTTGTTTTTTGTGTTCAGTTTTTAATTTTTAATTTTTATTTTCATCAGAAAAAAAAACAAAAACAATAACTTGAAAACGCGTTTGATAAGGATAATTATTTATTAGTAATTATAGTTGTTAATTAAATAAATTTAATCATTTTAATTATATTAATTACTAAAAATAATTCAATCCAATAAAAATAAAATATATCAAACATAATTTATAATAATTATTTTTTAAAAGCAATTTAAAAGGATTAATATAAATGCATATTCCATTCCAACACAATGAAAGCCTAATGGACCAAAAAAAAAAAAAAAAGCAGGAAACAATTTGTTGATTACCATCCGGGGTACTTTTCCGCTAACAGGGTGCTCGACGAAATTACGCAAACAAAGACAACAGCCAATTGCTGAAGAAGTTGGACCCAGTTGTCCAATCAAACAACGGCCCACGTACAAAAAGTAACAGTGGAACCGCAAAAGGTTGAAATCATCCTAGAACCTAATGTTACTATTATCAAAGATTTCTAAACGCCAGTATATCCAAAGCCACCAGCGCCTCTGCCAGTAGAATCCAAATCATCAACCTCCGCCACATCGGGCGTCACAATAGCCTGAACGATGAGTTGAGGCCCAGTAGAATCCAAATCATCAACCTCCGCCACATCGGGCGTCACAATAGCCTGAACGATGAGTTGCGCGATCCTATCTCCAACCTTCACTTCAAAATCAACGTTGGAGTGGTTGAACAAGATGACCCCAACTGGACCCCTATAGTCCGCATCGATCACGCCCGCTCCGACGTCGATCGAATGCTTCCATGCCAACCCAGATCGCGGCGCTGCAAAATCAACCCCAACCCAAATCAACACCGCCATTAGATTCCAATTGAAAATGATTAAAGGATATTCTTAAATTAAATTTCTTACACTCTTTTGCTTTTTTATATGTATAGTTAATTAATCTTTTTATTGTTGACTAATTTTCTTTTATTTAGAATGCGTTGAGAATGATGAAAAATAAAATATTTTAAAGTAATTTATGAATTACTAATTCATATAATATGATAAAAAATAAATAATATTTAAAAATATTCAAAAATTTTCATAATTTTTGAATACGTTAATGTAGCTTTTTATTTATCTAAAATAAAATTATAATTGTACTAGATATAAAATCTATTATACTTATTAAAATTAATAGTATAATTTTAGGAGTTGTTTGGCCACTAACTAAATATCAAAATTTATTAAAAATTACAAAGATTTATAAAATTTATTAAAAATTACAAAGATTTATAATATCTTTCGATTAAATTTCTGCACATCTCACTTTTACACTAAATCTTTATAGTTTTATTCTAACTTTTTTATAAACTTTTTTTTTTTTTTTAACCAAACAACCAATTTTTCTCTCAAATTCTTAAAAAAATAAAAGGGGAAATTTTACCTATACGAGCATATGTTCCTTCGGGGATTGCTATGCTAAGCCCGGTTGGAACCATGGCCTTTCCTCTGGCTGGTACTTTGATTTCTGCTGCGCTGCTTATAAAATGAAAGCCTAATAATCAAATTTACGATCGCCATACAAAAATATGATCTTATAAATAAGTAGTGTAAACGTACGATTTACCTCGAAAGATCGTAGCCGGCCGAGAGGGCGGAAGCTCTGGAGGGAAGAACGGCTTTCTCGGAGAGCTTCTTCACCTTCAAAAATGGGGTAGCGCCCTGCTGAGAGGCCACAGGGAGAGCGCTCTCATCAGGCTTCTGAGTATTCGGGAATGATTCTTTGATTTCGGTGCCGTTGATTTGCGGGTTTTGATCAGGCATTGTGAGAACTCGAGAGCACTGAAAGTGTTGTTTTGGGAATTTGCAGAAAAGGGCATCAAGCGGTGAGGAAAATGAATAAATAGGCGCAAAAATTTTATTCCAGGCATTGGCGCCAAATATTCCCGCCATTTTGGAGCTCTGGTTAGCCGAGAACGAATTGGGATTACCTTTCAAAAAAAAAAAAAAAAAAAAAGGAGAGAGAGAGAGAGAATGAATTGGGATAAATGTTCAGCTTTCACGTAGAACTATAAAATGTCAGATTGTTTTTTTTTTTTCTTTCTTTTTTGGAAAAAAGAAAAAAATTAGTTTTTCAGTAATTAATTTTTTAATTTTTTTATTAATTTGATGTATTTGTTCTTAATGGTTTTTTTAATAAATTAAAATGTAAATTATCGATTTGATGATTTAAAAAAAATAAAAAATAATAATAACTAGTTATTAATTGTTGATTCTCAAAATAAATCTTAACCTTGTTTTGAAATTTGAACCAAGAAAAATAAAAGACAAATTATGATAAATTGGACTCAACGGAGCTAACATAACTTATAATGGTAGCTTGACGACATAGTTTCTCAACTGTCCGATACAATCTAATGGTTCAAATTAAAAAATAACTTTTTAACCAATCAAATGCATTTTAAAAGCTCGTCATTTGACAAAACTTTGTTGCTAGGAATAGAAAAAACCTCACATCGAGCTCTTATACACATTCAAATAATTCGACCGTTGAAAACTTTGTTGCTAGGAATAGAAAAAACCTCACATCGAGCTCTTATACACATTCAAATAATTCGACCGTTGAAATCTCAATAAGAGATCGGAAATAAATTTTCCATCGAGTGGCAACATCAAAAAGGGATTGAAAGTGGGGGGGCGACTTCAGCTAAACGATGTCGCTCAATCGTTTTGGCGTTGCTGTGAATTTTTTTTCATCCCCCCGCATTCTCCTTCTTTGTTTTTGTTTAGTACTCTGAACGGTCTCCATTAGAAAAAAAATCCATGAAAACCGAAAACTCCGATATGAAGAACACAACACCAGTGCTTTTGTTCACAAAGAACTGGACGCACTTGACATCTCTTACACCTACCCACTTGCCAAAACCGGTTTGGTCACCCAAATTAGCTCTGGTTCTTGCTCTGTTGCCCTTTTTTGTGCCAACATGGACCCTCTTCCTTTCTAGGTAGTTCGCAGTCCACCCCCAATTTTCTTTTACATATACATACAAGTGTTTATATATATTCAGTGGTTCTCTTTCTTATCATTTTGCTTTTTGTTATCTATAGGAGCTAGTTGACTGGTTGCATAAGAGCAAAATGGATGGGAAAGTGCATGGATGCAGACACGATAAGCATACAAAAATGTTGTTTGGTGTTACTAAGTTGCTCAAGGAAAGGAAAGATAATCTTAAGGTGGGTTTTAAATTGCAACAAATTGAAAGTACTAAGCCATAGCTTGCATTGTTGTTTGTTTTTAGGTATTTGGGTTGTGCCTTGTTATTGCTTCAAAAATAATGATTACTTGTATTAAAGAATGCTTGGAAACATCTAGTGGGCTAATGTAATTAATTTAATTTTTAAAATTGAAGTTAATTGTCATTAATTGCCTATTGATTTCAATTTAAAAACCATGCACTATGATAACTGTCAACTGTTTGTAGTTGTTGAAGTGAACAAACTTGACTTTTGGATTGTTCAAGAGATATGACCATTGGTTTTGATGTCACTTGAATTTTACAAAAATTGATTTCTATAGTTGGTTTGATTAATGATTATTAGTAACTTACAAAGTTTGTCAAATTCAAGTTTGACATTGAATAAGTTATTTGAAGGAATTTTTAGAATTTACTATCTACGAACTTGGGAATTATTAGAGTTTGTCGTGTCCTAGAGGTTTATTGTTTTTGACCCAGTAGCTTATTGTTGGGGTGATAATAATTTCAAAGACAATAATTTTGACATGCCCCAAAGCTGCATCATTGATCATGCTTTAGTATAATTGATTAACATGTCACACACAATAGGATGCTCTTAATTCTCAAATTAAGTTTATATCCCCTTGAGTTGAGTAGATTAATATCTTGGTGCTTAAAAAAATATATAATGCCAATAGAAGTTTTGAAATCCCCCCATTTTTTTTTTTTTTTTTTTGGCAATTTGAAGGAAACCTGTAGCTTAACAAAGTTCCATCCCAAATGTAATTGATCACCATGAAGAATTGGGCGGGGGGACGACAGCACAAAAGGTATGTGGCTCTAAATTTGAGTTTAAGAGTGGCACGATGAAGGCACGAGAAGGTGAGAAAATAGATAAGATTAGAGTAGAAGACTTGTAACTCACTCTTGGAAGTGGAAAGGTCTAAGCTTAAGCTTGTTTGACTCACATAATGTAAAAAGAATTGGAATGAACCTACTATTTGCTTGAATTAATGTACAAACTTCATTGTGGTTTACAATGGTTGTACCTTAATTGGCGTCGCTTCAAATTGTAGATAGAATTGTAAAATTATTTAATTTGAAATTTTGTTTCGCATTTTTTTTACAATCGTGGATGAAATTAAAAACAAAAATACTATGCAACTTACAATTGTGGAAAGAAGACATGCTACTATGACTTTCCTTTTTTTGAATGTTAAAAAAAATATTAATAAAATAAAATTAAATACAATTTTTTTTTTGGAACGTACCTCATAGATAAAATGAAGTTCAAGCAATTAGTAACTTGTTAGCAACAAGAAAAAGAAGCTTGAAACAAAACAAGCCTACACAATCAAACCATGTCTCAAACTGAGCATACAACATTTTGACAAACAACCTAGCACGGCAACCTTTTTTTTTTTTTTTGAAATAAATTTTGTCTTATCCGAAAATAAATAATAATAAGCATAACCAAATAACCATCTTCATAAGTTGTAAACAAACATATTTGCTCAGACAAAGGTCTTAGCTCTAAAATGACAATAGCAAAAGCTACAAAAACACATCAAATTAGAAAATTCTAGATCAAAACAAATAAAACTAATGTTCTAAAACACTTGTGGGTCACTAAACAATTGCATTTACAGCACTTGCAATCTTCTACCACAAAACAGCATACTCTTTTCCAATTGGGCCCGTAACTGCCGATCCATTAAATTCTCCTTAAGGATTCACAATGACACTAACTTTATCTTCGAAGTACATGAAAGCACCATCCTTTCGGCACCAAGGCTTACTCTAGCGGATGATAACGGCGAGCATCACTTTCTTCGTCAAATCAAGCTTCCCTTTCTTGACGATGGCCAACACTATGTCATCGATGCAAGCCGACCAAAACCTGTTGAGAAACTATAAAAATAGAACAATTAGCATCACTTTGAATCTTAAAACCAGCAGCATCTATTTCCCAGTAGCATTCTTCACTGTCTCTTTGGTACCAATTAAGACAAATAAGCATAGCAAGTTGGATCCTCAACAATAAATATTGATATCTAATATAGGCACTGCTATGATTTTTTTTGCATATGAATAAACAAAACAAAAAATTTTTCCTGCATAAGAATATACAAAATTAGGTGGATATTTAAATACATTTTCATAAGCCCACAACTGATAATCAATAAATGACTCATGAATGCATGACAAAAATAAGTTATGAATTAAAAATTGTTCCCCCAAGCAATCTATTATTATTAGTATTTTTAATTGGAAATAACTACAATAGCTGGCCTTTTCTTTTTAGCTACTATTTGGTAGAATAGTTTCTAACTTAGACAAGTTCTTTAATACATTCTAACCAATATGCCAAGTACATAATCCATGACGTACAATAGGCATCGCAACTTCCAAAGTCTTTCCCATTGCTGCATCTTGATCTGTAAATATCACTGTAGGTTTTTTTATCCCCCTGACACTAAAGAAATATTTTGAAAAGCCAAACAAAGAAGGCTGCCATCTCGTCAAACCGTAAGGTGTACCCAAATATTACTGTTTGTCTATAATTTGTTAAAACCAGTGAAAACTTCAAGAGGCCGAGACTTCTTATTAGTGCCAAATGTGGTGTTGAACTTTACCACATCATCGAAGGCTTGATAGTCAACTATCATATTTGAATCGACCAAAACATATTGGTTATTTTCCCTGTACAATCAAATTGGAAGTCATGAAATAAATAAAGACTTTTCTTGGACTGTTATTGAAAGTACTCTAAAATGACAGTAACTTCTTTTAGTTTTATATCTTTCAGGCATTTAGTGCGTAGGAGTGATTTCACATCCTCCCTAGTGAAACCAATATTTTATGGGCCCACTACTTCTATGCTTATATATCTATGTGTTGTTTTTTACCTAAGGCTCGCTTCTTGTGTGATGATAATGGCGCATGCTTGGACTCATTGATGCCCTGAGCCAATGAGTGGTTTGTTTACCCTCTAACTCATGATTATGCTCTTTTATGAATGATGTCATATAATACTTCCCTTTTTCTTTGTTCAAAGAAATTCTTATAATAACACCACAATCACATCTTGTTTCTGCACGATGTTTGGAATGAATGCGCCGTGGATATTCAAACTTTTTGCCCTATCTAAAACATAAATATATCCTAGATATCACCACTCCATCATATCTTCTGTTTGTTTCTCTAATTCGACTACTAAATCCAATAACACATGCATATTTTTGCCAAAATTCATAATTTACCTTAATCATATTGAACTTCATCCCAACAAATGGCTTGCAAACTGACTTAACCATCGTGTCACTTGTAACTTTAGAATAAAACCCCACTAACAATAGTTTGTTACCTTTAGTAGATTTCGGAAGGTCGGTTTTACCTCTAGTAGATTTCGGAAGGTCGGTTTCTACAATTTCAATTTCATTATCTCCACGGTCCATATTTAACATTTAGTAGCCCTGTGTAACAAGCCAAAATATAATTGAGAGGAAGAATTAATATTTTCGCTAATTTTTTATATAGATGTATACAAAGAAAATAAATAGAAAGAGAGAGATATTTACTTAAAATAAAAATGTATTTTTTTATTTTAAAAAAGAAATAAATAAAACTTCTGTTGTGGGAAAGGAAAAAACTTATTTTTTTATACAGGGTTATACTAAAAAAAAAAAAAAAAAAGACACTTGTAATAATTAATGTAATTTTTTTATTTTTTCATTAAATATATTTTCCAACATTCAAATTAAAATTAAATACCCAAATAAACTAATTGATTCTATATTCTAGCGAATGTTTTATACAGATGTAAAAAGAAGATAGAGATAGAGAAAGACTGGTTGAAAACAATTAATGTGTTGTTTCGGTTATAAAAATGAAAAAAATTAAACAATTGCTCGTAGAGAAGGAAAAAAATTTATTTTTTATGCTAGTGTATATTAAAAAAAACTGACAATTGTAACAATTAATGTAGGTTCTTTATTTTTTTATAATTTTTTTTTGTGATTTTTTTTATTTAAATTGCTTTTCCAACATTCAAATTAAAATTGAATATGTAATTAAAGTACTTGATTCTAAATTCTATCAAATATTTTAAACAGATGTATAAAAAAACGAGAGAGAGAAAAAGACCAGTACAAAACAATTAATATGTTTTTTCCATTGTAAAAAATGGAAAAAAAAAAAAACAAATCTCCTATTATAAGGAAGGAAAAAATTTATTTTTAATACAAGTGTGTCACATGCAATCAAAAAAAAATGTAACAATTAATATGGCTTCTTTATTTTTCCCTAGTTTTTTCGTTAAATTAATTTCTCAACATTCAAATTAAAAATAAATACCTAATTAAAATACCCGATTATAGTGTTGAAACAATTCTTCATCCAGCTCAAGCTTTCAAAATTTTAGCGTTCAATATTTGAAAACTTCCAGCATTGCAATCCGTTCAAGCATTGTAACATACAGCATTTAATTTCAATTAAAACTAGCCAAAAAGGCCCGCTAGCACTGACTTCCATTTTACGGTCAGAAGATTTTTAAAGCTCACGTGTCCAATTGAATCCAACGGTTTATATAATTTAATTCAACGGCTTGTAATTAATGTATGGTGGCTGACACTGTAAACTATGTTAGCCACTCCCCTTCTTAATAAATTACATCTAATGCCTAATTTATATATTTTTTAACAACCCGTTGAATGGAGAGAAATAAAAGAAAATAAAAGATTTTAAAACTTAACTCTTACTGCTAAGCTTATTTTTTAGAATGAAAAAAAAAAAGAAATAGAAAGATACATTAGTGATTAGTTTTAAAATTTTTCATTCTCCCAAGAGTGGAAAGAAACGGAGAGAAGAAAAAAATTGTTTAATGAAACTTTTAAAATGACACATTTACCTATAACATGAAGAATGAGGAAAAAAAATTACAATTATGTCATGGTACGAATTAACTACTTTTAACTTCATTGCTTTGGTAGATTTTTACGGATTTTCTTAAACTTTATCTTTTCATCCCTTTTTTAGTTTTTGTAACCTAAATAATGTTTTTTTTTCTTTTTTTAGTAATGTCCTGTTTTATGTTTTTTTTAACCATATTTCAAGGCTATGATTTTCATTTTATTTTTTTTTCAATCACGTTTTAAGATTGTGATTTCATAATTTTTATTTATATATGTGTATATGTGAATATATATATTCTAACCGTTTAAAGGTATATGTTTTTTTTTTTTTTTAGTAGCAGCGTTCTTCTTTAATTTTTTTCAGTATCACTATTCATATTTTTATGCATTATTTCTTAGGTTATTTGTTTTCTCACTTTGTGTGCCGATGTTTTATTTATTAATAATAAAGGAAATTTTATTTATTGATAATATAAGGACATAGTAGTAAATAACAAGAGACGTTTTTTTTTTCCATTTCATCTTAACTGACAAAAAAAAAAAATTAATTATTTTTTTCTCTCCAAACTCTCAAACAAATGAAAACAAAATTATTATCATTTCTCTCATTTTCTCTTATCTCCTAATTGTTATTGTATTTCATTTTCTTTCTCTTGTAAACTCATCGAACAAAGCATAAATAACTCCTATTAATAAATTTTATGTTCAATGAGCCATGTAGCGGTCTATTAGGCCCGTTTGGGTGAGGTAAGTTTTAACAATTTTTTTTAGTAATTTTTAATAATTTTTTACTAGTTTTAAACTAAAAATTATAAAAAATTAATATTCTAAACGGGGCTTAATGTTACATAATAGTTCTGTGAAACCTTGAAATTTTGTTAAATTTTTAAATATTAATATGATTTGATTTTAGAAATTAATTGTGTTAATGGGAAAAAAAAATTTTAAAAATTTTTTTAGCTTCCTTTCTTTTCTAAATTAATTTGTTGGAAATTAAGTTAATAGATAATTATGGAAACAAAGTGATGACTAAGGGTGATGAGGTATCCACCAATTTAAATGTCTTAATTGGCATGTGAGAATAGGTGGACTAAGTCATGATCGTGGGATGTGGGTGGAAGAAGCTCATAGGTCCACTTGGAAGGAAAAAATAAAAATAAAAATATGGAAAATGCATAGGGCACCCCGGGTGGGAGACTTAAGCCAACCCATGCATATATATATGTGTGTGTATGCATGGTAATATGGGAGCCGAGAGATTCGGGAAGAAGAAGAAAAAAAAAAAAAAAGAAAGGAAAAAGGAGAAAAGTTCAAGGAAATTGGGCCAAAATTTTGAGGTATGTATTTACTTTGTTAATTTACAAATAGATTTTTGGAAACTTTGATATTAAATGTGTTGAAATATAGTGGTGGTATTTTGTTTAGTAGGGTTATATTATTAATTAATTTGGAATAAAGTATGGTTTAATGTATATAATTTATTTGGGTTAAAAATTTAGATCCAAAAATAAATCAATAATAACCACCTTCATAATTTAATTTTTGTATAACAAATTGTACATAGTCACTGACTAAAAAGTATTTACTATGAATTTAAGTTGATGGGAGAAATTTGTCAAAATTTAGGTAAAATTATTGGTAACGGAAGAATTACCAATCTAAACCTCTTAGGCCAAATACAACAATTGAAGTGATTGGATAACAACATACGAATATTTATTAACAAATCATAATTTATTTACACAGAATTTAATCTGGATCAAAAGAAAAGTCAACACGAAAGATCGCCGAACTCGTTAAGGTAGGAGATTTATTCTTGCAATTGAAACTTAGTGTTTTGTACACAGATATAGTAGAAGTTACCCTCAGATATTCTAAAATTTGTTGAAATAATATGAATATAAATGTTGATTATATGTTGAGAATTCATGTCATTAGATATTCTAAAATTTCATTGTATGACTATTGTGATATTACGAGAGAATGTAAAATGATGAGATTTGACTTTATGGAGCTCGAAGGATTACTCTCAGATATTCTGAAACATATCAATAGTTGTGTGGTTAATACTGTTAATTGTGATTTGAGAACTTAAGCTGTTAGGCTAAGGTAACAGAGTTATGACATAAGGGTGGCCGGGGATATAAGGGTGAAAAAGGGGTTATTGTTAATATTATAATTGTTTCACATACTTTTATATGAAAAATTTGTTGAGGGGTTATCAGGGTGGCAAGGGGTCATAAGGATGGGAATGGAGTAACTTTGCATGAGCATTACACTGTTTGTTTATTTAATTCGTAATGTTACCATATATTTTATTTAATAATCATAATGGCTGGAACATTTAATAATTGTCTTTATATGGAAACACTTGTTGATATTGTTTGAATATTTTTCTTATTGGGTTTAGCGGCTCACCCCGTCTTATGGGTTTTATACAGAGAGGCTATTTGATAGCAAAAATTGAGGATGACAAGGGCTAATGACTGATCTAAGACGACGATTAACAGTTAGAATAGGGCTTGGCATATATGTAGTTTTATTTTTTTTTTGCAACTAAGTTAGAGAGGAACTCTTGTAAACAATCTGGTTATTATGTTCTAATAGGGAATAACTCTTGTAAACAATCTGGTTATTATATTCTAACTTTTCTATTAAAACCCAAGACGTGACAAGTTTAATCGAGGGTTTCTTAATAATGCAACAACTTGAAAATTTTTAGAACCTTAGCTGTTACGCTAAAAATATCAAATCTTGAAATTAAATTTCGTTAATTATAGAGGAAAAGTCTCATGTTATGTGTATTGATCTTTTTTTTTTTTTTTTTAAAGAAAGAATTACAAAATTCGTAGATAGCTAAATAACAAGCAAGAGAAGAATAAGATCAAAAATTATAATTTGAAAATTAAACATGTAAATTTTGTTATAAATGAACCTTATTGATTGAGGTGTGATAAAAGTTACAATTCTAGTATGAGGAGCAATAAAAGTTAACTTTTATATATCTAAAATTTTATAAAATGACAATAATGACATAGTTAAAATAGTTAATGCAATGGCTCTTTTAATATTTTTTAATTATTGACAAAATTACCTTCAATTCCTACTCTTGAAACTTAAATTTTCATTCTCAAATCAATTTCTCTCGTTCCCGTTAATTTATTTCTTTCCGTTTCTCTTTTCAAAAGCACTCAATGTTTTTATATAAAGCTCATTATTCTCTCTCTCTCCCTCTTTTTTTTTTTTTTTAAGTTACCCTCTCCCTTAATTAAGTAGAATAATAAATATCTCATTTTAAGCATAAATTTTGCTAACGCACACTGAATTATAAAAGCATCATCACTTATTTTTAATATTTTATCTGGTATACTTTAATTTTTTTTGTCCATCTTATTTCTTTTAAGATTAATTGAATTTTAATGTAGCTACATAAAAAATTATACTAATAAAAATCTAGACTCATGTTTAATTATGAGTGTATTACCTTAAAATAAAAATTATTAAAATAAAAAATATTATTACTATTATACTGTCTTGTTGAACTTTATTTGTAATTTGCTTAAAAAATACTATATTTTGTATACATGTTATATATAATTATAGGAATTTTAAAATTTAATTTACTGAAAATTTATTAAAAATAAAAAAAGGTAAAAAATATATTAAAAATAAAATATAATAAAAACTCTATAAATCTCAACAAACATGAATTATGAGACTATTAAATTTAAACTTTTTAATTATTATACAAATTACGAGATATTAATTTTTACAATTTTATACAAATTTATATAACCCAAAACACATCTAATATAATAATTTTTTCCCCACGAGGGGTCCTGACTACAGGATATTAAGATAATATATATATTTTGACAAATTTTCATAAACAAATGCATATATATATAAATAAATGAGAACTAGAGAAAAGTTTTTTTTTTAAAAAGAGAGAAAAAAAAAGGGACGTAGATATATGTCAATTTTGGAAGAAAGGGAGAGAGAAAATAAAGATAAATAGATAAAGATTAAAATTTTAAATACATATCATGAATTTTTTTTTTTTGTTAGGGGGAGGGAGAGAGAAGTCAGAGGTAAATAGATAAATACGAGATAAACTAATTTGAGAATACGAAGAATAAAAAAAAAAAAGGTAATTTTTTTAATGATTAAAAATAATTTGATATTATCACTATCTAATTTTATATTAGTAAAATAAAATTTTACGGACAGACATTTATTTATATATTTTTATTTTGGAACCTTAAAAAAACTAAAAAATTTAAAAAATTTTAAAAGTTAAACTTAAAAAATTTAAATTTTTTTTAAAATTTTTTCAAAATCCACTGGAACGAGTCAGAGTAAGGCGTTCTAACAGTTTTGTCAGAATTTTTTTAAAAATTATACTGATATTTGTATCAAAAAGTTTTACAAAACTCTAAAAATTTTCAAGATTCTCTATCGAAATTATGTTATGTGTCATTTTATATATTTTTTAACAATTTTATATCAAATCAATAATAAATATCTAAATATCATTATAAAATAAACCTTTTATACTTTAACCATCTAAAATTATATTTATGGTTTTTTTATTTATTTTTTTATTTTTTACGTGACTCCGAACGCAGGCGTGAACCACGAGAAAAAAAAAAGTGTGGCTATTTTTTATCTCCGCCAGCAATTTTCTAATATAAAAATCAGGGGAGCCATTCATGTGGTATTTGTCCTTTTTCAACATCAATACCTCATTTATGGCCAGGCACACATCTTACCGTTGATTTTTTAACCAATCTATTGACAGCCGTCAGATCGTTCCAGACGGGTTAATAAATAACGCTCACCTGCCTCACCTCTCATTCTCGTCCGCTCATTTCTCTTCTCTTGCTTAACTTGCAACTCCTCTCCGGTTTCGTTAGATCCATTCTTCTTCGTTTCTCATCTTTGAAATCTTTCTTCAGATTGAGGTAGATCGTCCGACGATCTACGTTTTGATAATGGATTCCATCTTTTTGGTTGAGCAATTGGTTTTGGATCGTCGATTTAGATATTCTTGCTTCGGACATACATTTCTTGGCTATGGATTCGGATCGTTGAAGCTTGGTTAAGGTATGGTGCATATACGATAGATATATAGAGGTGTGTGGTTGATATGTTCTTGAACGATTAATTTCTTGTTTTTATGTTCTTTTTTTTTTTGGCTAAGAACTTATTTGTATCACGTCTTTCTTGAAGGCTGTCGATGCTTGGTTTCGTCTGTTGAATAACCGCGCATGGTTCTTGTCCTTTGGTTGGATTCAAAGCCGTGGTTTCTATTTTGGCTTCAAGAGGTTTGTTTTCCAATTCTGATTACTTCGGTTGGTTTTTGTAATTTTGTTGCTTGCATACCTATTCACTTTCGTAGTTTTGTTCTATTTCAGGTCTAGAAATGATGTTCTTTCGGATCATCAACTGTTGCGGCAGACTTTCAATCATATTGGTTAGATCTGTGCAATCGAATGAGATCAGCTCGTGCCCATTCTTATCTGACTGATGCGTATATATCGACTTCAAGTCATTTGACTGTTGCTGCCGTCTTGTAATGAATACATGAAGATCTGTTAGAGGGTTTGTAGGATGTATGTATTTTACATTTGTTACGCAGTGTGCGTAGTGCGGTTTCTTGTTCATTTTTGAGGCTTTCTTCTTGTGTGAGAGAGTGATGAAAAAAAAATGAGATGTGAATCGTTTTGCTGCTTGTTTTTGGACCTTTGCCATGTCAGGTGCGCTTGCATGGCAGGTCAAAAATACCTAATAAAGTTTTTCTTTTTTGTGTTCGGGGGAGATGGTACGGGGATTTGCCCGGCTCTCCCTCGTTGTGTGTTTTGTGTCTTTTCTTTCTTGCCTTTTTTTTTCCCCCTCTATTGTCCCCTCCCCTCTCCCATTTAATTCTTGTTTATCGTCGTTTCTCTCTTGAATGTTCATTTTATCAAGGCAAATATGACATCCGCACGCATATCCATCCATTTAGCATGCAAAAGGAACGGTGGGATTGGCATCATGACAACTCAGTCGAGAGGTACAAACAGTAGTATTCAGATTTAGTTTTTAGCTTAAATTTCATTTGTTGAGAATTTACATTTTTTAACTTGTTGAATTAGGTGAGTAATTATTCCAAGAATGATTCTAATCAATCATCTTATGAGCAATAAATATTCTAATTTAATAAGTTGAGGATTTACTTAACTATAATGGCATCAAGACAATTCAGTCAAGAGGTAGAAACAATAGTATTCAGATTTACTTTTTAGCTTAAATTTTCACTTGTTGAAAATTTGCATTTTTTAAAATTGTTGAATTACGTGAGTAATTATTCCGAGCGTGATTCTAATCAATCATCTTGTGAGCAATAATTCTTAAATTTTTGTTAGTTGGAAACTTACTTCAAACTTGTTGAATTACATGATAAGTTATTCCAAGCATGATTCTAAACTATCATGCTTTGACCATTATTTCTTAAAATTTCAGTAGTTGGAAATGTATACAAACCTATTGTCATCTCAAACCGTACGAGTGACAATTCTGAGTTTTTGTCATCTCAACAGAGGGAACTTGTTTTGCCCCATAAACAAATATGTTGTTTTTTCTCTCAAGTAGGTGGTTGGAGCTTGCAAATCTTCAAAAATCTCTATAAATCTTGAAAATTAAAATTTTTGTAAATCTCTACGAATCTCCAAAAATCTCTTTAAGTTTTGATGAAAGTGACATTCTAGTATAAAATTCTATTGGAATTTAAAAGAGTGTGGCAATTTCATTATTGTAATAAAAAATGACATTTGGCGAGTTTGTTATTTAAAAGTTATGATATGGTAGTATAGTGTAGAATTACCTGTCCTAATGATACTAGGTGACGGTGGTGCTGTTATGGGTTAAATTGTGAAGATATTGTCACGAATGAGTAGTTTTTACATGAGATATTAGTTATGCAAAAATGTAATCGTAGAGTGTCAGTTCTGTACTTGGCCTGGGACTTGGTTGGTTTTGGATTTATTGTTGTCGTGGAAGTAACTGGGATTTGGTCCCTGTTGGGATGGTTTTACTGTATTCAAAATGTCTCTTGTAATCTGCCATAGGCCTTGAAGCTTAAAGTTTTAGTGGTGGCGCAAATTATCAAGTCTGCTGCAGCAGGTTCTTCGAGGTGCATTTCCAGGCTCCATCAGTGCACGTTGGCGAATGGATTTGTGTTAGGTGTTGCTCTTCCATTTTTCCTCAGGTGATATGGGATTTGGTCCCTGTTGGGATAGTTTTACTGTATTCAAAATGTCTCTTGTAATCTGCCGTAGGCCTTGAAGCTTAAAGTTTTAGTGGTGGCGCAAATTGTCAAGTCTGCTGCAGCAGGTTCGTCGAGGTGTATTTCCAGGCTCCACCAGTGCACGTTGGTGAATGGATTTGTGTTAGGTATTGCTCTTCCATTTTTTCTCAGGTGATATGGGATACAGGAGGCAGTCTACTTTTATGCTCAAAAGTTTTTCCTTCCTCTGATCTTGTTCTGTCTAGTGGGATTTTGACTTTGGCAGTTGCATTGCTTGTTGAATTATATTATGATGTTTATAAGTCATGAAGTTAAGCTTGATTTTTTTTTTTGTTGATGGGCCCTGTCTTCTATGCAATGGAGCAAAGTCCAATTTTTTGCTATGATGTTTTATCTTATTTAACTCCTATTACCTCCATAGTTCTGTTTGGATTGCAAATTTATTGAGGGAAAGAAAATGGAATGGGATTCAAAATTTACTTGTTTGGTTACAATAGAAGCAAGTTGGAATTTGAGTAACAAATAATCAGATTAGAAAAAATTATTTCCTTTGGCTGCCTTTTTCCCCAAATACCTTTCCCGGATAACCCTAGAGTAAATAGTTGCATGCAGGTTAAAGTTGAATATTCGCAGGTTACATTCAATTGTCTGCTGGGATTCGGTATTTTGTTTTATACTACGTTGTTGGGATCTGTTGGTGGAAAGAGGGGAGGCTGACATAGCTTTTGCTATGTCAGCCCGTGACATTAATCTTGAATCGTTGGATTTTAATCCAACGGTTCAGATATATTTATATTATTTTAATTTAAATTAAATATGAATTCATCTGGATCGTTGAATTTAAAATTAACGGTCCAGATTGTATGTCACGGAGCTGACATTGCATTGCTATGTCATCTCCCCCGAATCCCTGTTGGTGATCAAGGAGGCTCTGAGGAGGAGAAATTATTACACAGGAGTGTTCTCACTGTCAGAAGTGACAGTCAGTAATGGTACACAATTGGTAATTTGCACATTCTTTCTTGCAACCCTTAGATTACAACATGAAATTATTTAGGATTTTGCCATGTATATCAATGAATTCTTTTGTGCACTAATTGTTAAATTATCATTTAGCTGTTAATGTAGGTTTTCAGATGGTTCTTGTAGCATATTTTGTTGATCACGCTCTTCTTGTGGCTCTGTAAAATTGAATGTGGTGGGACACTGGGGAGTATTTGCGGGTTAAACCGGGGAGGGCGGGTCCTGGCGAGAGCATCACGTGTATTTTGATTTGTTACTTTTAAAATGCTTTTGAAGTTGCAGTTATTCTGTTGTTTTCCTACCTGTGAATTCGACAGATTCCTACCCTGCCGGCAATTTTTGTACTTTATTGTTCAATCTAACATTGAGTTTTTAAGTTCACTCGTAAAGCTCCGGTAACATTTCAATTTTCTGTTTTTTTGTTTATGTTTTTAAAATTTTGTAAACGGGTAACAAAAACATATTTGTTAAAACAAAAAAAAAGTGTTTTCAGTCTGTTTTCTTTTTCTGTTGTAAAGATTTATATATATTTTATTACTTTATCTATTTTTGTTTTATCATATTAAAATAAATAATTTTATTTAAATATTTTATTAAACTAAAATTATTTTAATAAAAATATAATTTAATTAAATAAATTATTTAAATAAATATGTAATA
>QLOD02000001.1:5336746-5365125 GCA_003260245.2 Sideroxylon spinosum | reverse complement strand
AATGATATAGTAATTATATTTATTTAATTTTTAAATAAATAATATAATTAAATTAATATGAAATATATTTTTTAATTGTATTAAATTTTTAGAAACTAATAAAATTAAATATTTTATGAAAATAAAAAATTAATAATTATAAATAAAATTACATTACCAAACACAGTTTTAGTTTTATTTTAGAAAAAAACAGTAACAGAAAATACAAAACAGAAAACGGCAACAGAAAAACAACAACAAAAAAAATGGTAGTGTTATCAAACATGTCCAAAGTATTACAAATTTAAAATGAATCATCTGTTTGGGGGGGGGGGTAGACATCATAAAAACTCAATTTTATATACATATAAACTCAAACTTAGATTTTGGAAAGTAATTTTTTTGCTTTTCCATTACTACAGTGTGATTTTTTTTTAGACAGTTTTTAGGGGTTTTATTTGGGTTTTCCTCCTTTTAGGTATTTTTTTTTCCACATATGCTTTTGAAATGCGAGTTACCAAGTTAGTGTTGTGTAACAGGATAAATTCTTAAAAATTAAAATTGAAAACCGAATTTTATTTTAATGAATTAAAAAGCTTGAAATTTTAATTGTAGAATTGAACATGTGAAAAGTCTCTAGTTTAAAATGCGTTCAACTCTTGGAAATTTTCCCTGCTGTCATTGTTATCGAGTTGGGAACTTGTGATTAGTAATTTGTGTTTGTATTTAGTTTAACTTAAAAAGCCAAAGAACATATAAATTCGATTTGTAATCACTGGCTTCTTTGGTAGAGTTGGATGAAATGTGTGGTCAAGGGTAGCAATTTATCGGTAATAAACTTAACCAAAAAAAAAAAAAAAAAAAAGGGAAAATTTATCGGTAATAATTGAAGGTGGGCGGGGATGGGGTAGTGATATCAATTGCTGGGACGGAAGTTGGCAAAAATTGTGTTTCATATGGTGAATCTGTTGACAAATTGGATCCACAAGCTCAAATTGGTAAGAGCGCTCTAACGCCTCTGGCGTTTGGGAGGATGGTGGTTCGAGCCCACCTGGATCCTGGTGCTTTCAAAAAAGAAAAAGTACTATTATTAAGACTCTGTTGGGTAGGTAGGAAGGAAAATAAAAGAAGCTAGGATGTAAATGTTCCTTCTTATCAATGTTGTTTGGTTAGGAGGGAAATATGTGTGTGTGTGTGTATTATAATTCAATTTAGATGATTAACTTAGATTATGATTTTAGGTCAACGCGGTGTTGGGTTTATGTTTTTTTAGTTACAATGGTTATAGAATTAGATTTATGATTGGCCAATTAGGTCAAGCGGGTTGGTTTTTGAGTTTTTGACTCTCAATTTAATACTTTCTCAGAATTAATTTCTCTGTCAATAATTTCCTTTCCACATCATCTTTTATTTTTAGGCGAAGTGATTAAATTTTAAAACTATTTCTCTTTTTTTTTAATATATATTTTCTATATATATATATATATATTTTTTCAAATTTTTTTTCCAAAACATCTGAGATAGCTCATTCTGTTTTCATATATTTTTTTTAAAAAAATTACCTTTTTCCAAAAAAATAAGCCTTGAAATAATACTTGAATGTGCTTGAGAAATAGTAGAATAATGATATATGTACGTATAAAAATAAACACACATATATGAAAAGTTGGGATAATTCATCGCTTGGATACAAATTACCTTTCTTAATTTTAAAGTTAACACAACTTTCAAATCACAAGGGCAAAATTGCTATAAATTGTTAAATTTATAGATTTATATTACAGTGTTAGGTAAGCTTATATTTGATTTTCCAAAAATATTGTTTAAAAAAATAGAAGCAAATTTAATTTTTTTGAAAAATGAAATAACTTTTTTGAAAAATGAAATAATTTTTTCTCCTGACATAAAAATTAGTAAAATGTACTTGTGTATTTAGTTTTATAATACTGAAAAAGATAAATTATAATTACCTCTAAAAAGATCCCCAACTTTTGTTCTTTAAAATGATTACAAGTTGATCCTTAGGTTGCGTTTGGAGTCTAAAAAAAAAAAAAAATCAAAAGTATAATTTTTAGGTGTTTAGAGTGTAAAAAGTTATTTTGAAATGATGGTTAGATATTTGTGATTGATTTGATATAAAGTTGTTAAAAATTATATAAAGTGACACTTAGCACAATTTTAGTGGAGAATCTTGAAATTTTTTGGAATTTTGTGAAATTTTTTGGTACAAATATCAATATAATTTTAAAAAAAATTCTAACAAAACCGTTGGAACATCCTATTTTGGTCAGTTACAACGGATTTTGAAAATTTTTTTAAAAAAATTCAAATTTTTGGAGTTTAACTTTTGAAAATTTTTGAAATTTTTCGAGTTTTTTGGGACTCCAAACGAGCCCTTAAATAAAATAATATATATATATATATATTTACTAGAATCCAACTCGGATAGATATGCATGGAAGCATAAACTAGTTTAATTTGAAATTGATATTAGTAGATTTTAATAGAAAAATAAATAAAAAAAGAAAGAAATGTGCAATTTACATATTTTTTAAAATAAGAGACTCTGTAATAAAAAAAAAGTATTAGATAGGGAATATTTTTTAAAAATAATATTATTTGGGGCAAAAACTCTTGATTTTTTTTTAGTAAGAAAGGAAGTATATGGTATTTAATTAGGAATTAGTAATTGGATTTTTTTTTGGGGGGCTTGGGACTTTGTAATGTTGAGCCAGCTGGTTATTTCCCGCTTGTCAATTTTAAATTAATTAATTAATTAATATGGCTTGTTCCATTTGGATTGACTTTTTTGGCAATTAAATTAATATTGAAAAACCCTTAAAGTTCCAAGTGCTTAATTATGCAGGGATTGAGTACAAGTTAATAAACATTAGAAATGTAATTCTTATTTCATTTCCTTTCAGTGACATATTCAAATTTTATGACTCTAAGTTAATAAACATTAGAAATGTATTTTTTTATTTCATTTCTTTTTCAATGACATATTTAAATTCTATACTGAAAAATTATTTAATTCAAGGACAATTGCCTTTTTCATCTTAAGTACATATAGTAAAAAAAAAATTAATTACTCCTTTAATAATATTTGAAGGATTGGTGAGAATAATCTACTATTAATTATAATAGTAATAATAGTAATAACAACAATAAAAGGAATGATAAATTAAATACACTAAATACTAAGCTATTTAGGATTTCAATGGCATTTATTATTTAATGATTTTTTTTCTTTTACTAATAATGAGACTATTAGATTAAATTTGAAAAGTCATCAGTTATCAACTTTTTGATTTTTTTAAAAATTAATTAAATTTATTTTTTATATTTTAAATTTATTTTAAATTTTGAAGAATAAAAATATCAGATTAACAAAAAATTAAAAAATCAGTTATGAGAAAGTTAATTTTGTCTCTTCTTAAAAAAAATTAACCTTTTAATAATTATCTATTAATTGGTTAAAATTTTTTTTTTCCAAACTCAATAGTAGAAGAATAATTAAGTAATATATTTCTCTGATTTTTTATTAGGCATGTAAAATATTTAAAATGGATTTAATAATTCATCTAGAATTTTTTTTTTTTTTTGGGTAATTTTTACAAGTTTAAATAATGCAAATATCGTGATGAGTTTGACAGTTTGCTGATTTCTTGTAATTACCCCTTCCTTTTTGTAGAAAATTCTATTGTGCATTAACAGCCATCCACGTGTACCGAAATGACCAGGTTACTTGCTTTTGGTTAGACCCTTTTTTTATTCGTTGACTTGAGCTACAAACTAAAAATTTTCACAACCTGCTCTCTGTTCAGTTGATGGAGCTGCACGGGAATTTCATGGCGGTGTTGCCTATGTGAAGATCCTCTCGCTCTCTCTCTCTCCTCTTCTTAGCCTGGTAAGTCAGCCGACTCACCCTTCTCTTTTTTGACTTTCAAGCTCTTGTCTTGAGAGATTTGAGTATAGTACATGTTTGTATGTATATGTGTGTGTGTTTTATTATTATGTTTTATTGTGGCCGGACTTGTAATTTCGACAGTGGATTTGCAGGTGCTTCTTCCATTAGATCCGCTCGCTTCATCGAGGTATTGAATTCCTCTGAATTTTCTAATGTTTATTCTTTAAATTTCTGTTTGGTTGATGGGAAAAAGGGAGTGAAATGTCAAGGGGAATTATAGAGTTCTGGTTTTAATTGATTGGTCAGTTGATTTTCTAGATTTTATCAGGCTTGTGACTTCAAAAATTGGTTTTCCGTTTGATTTAATTTCCAGATTTTCGCTATCTGGGCTTGTCTATGTAATTTTGATATATTCTTATTAATCAACTTAGGTCTGGTTTCCTTTTTACTATGGCTCTCTAGTTTTTGATTGATTGGGGGCTTTTGTTAAAAATGATCCAAGCTATTTTGTGTCAATGTGTTCCTGTTCATAAACAATTTCAAAATTATTTCCAGTGAACTGTGTTAAGTTAGCTGACAGTGATCTGTATTAGCTATTCAGCAACCACTGAGCTTCCTTTGGCCGAGCTTGTTGTTTAGAATTATTTTCTAGGCTTGTTGTCTGCAGCATTGAGGTGGACCAGAAGCCACTCTCAATTTGGTAGCATCTTCAAATGGTGTCTGCAGTGGGATCTTGTGTCTTCTTCTCCACAGCTGTCGACCTAGCATTCCCTGTCAGTGAGGGGCAAAAATTACTTCCAGGATTGGGAGAAAGATGGGATTTTTTTTTTTTTTAATAATGAAATCTGTTTTTAAGTATAATTTTGGAAAAACAATCAAAATTAAGTGAAATATCCTTGTACATGTGCTCCGTGCCAGAGAAGGATTTTGAGTAGATATTGGAGATGAATTGGCAAAACTATATGAGAGCTGACCCCACAACTTCCATAGAAAGTAGCTATATATGGTAAAGATTTTCCAATGGGGCTGGCTGGTCCCGCAACTTACAATGTTGGTATGCCTGTGCTTCTCCACGATATTTACAGCGAGTTTATCTCTATTTTCTGTTAGCCTTGGCGTGCTGATTTAACTTAAAGTATTATTAGGAGATGGCATGAGATTGGTTTTTTAGCTATGCATTTGTGTTCTACAGTTGTTCAGCTTCTATTTATATTTTTTCTTTGGTTTACTGAGCGGACAAAATTCTCTCTGGTGGATTAGGTTCTTTGTGCCGGAGAAACTGTGGTTCTGTTTGTTTGTATATGGAGTGAGTTTGTAGTTATTCTATTTATGTTGTCAATAAAATGTACTTAAAATATAATGAATCTTATATGAAGTCTGCGGTTATAGTTTGACCTCAGCCGCCAGATTGAGGAAGTTCTCGCCATGTTTCTTCGCTGGGGTAATTCTCTTCATGCCCCGCTGGAACCTGAGTCTAAGGTAATGCAATCTTGACTATTTTGAAAATGGGGCACTCATGCCACAACTAATGAACTGATTTTACTATATACCTTTTGTTCTAATTCTCGTATCCCTTCATAAATTTTATAGAAATGTCTTTTGTGCCATAAGGCTGTGTTGTTTTTTGCCAATTGTTAGATTTATGTCTCACTTGAAAATGCTCTCTTTCACTTGCTTGGGATGCATTACATGATTCCTTTTTCTACTTTTTAGTTTCCTGGTAATATATGTTCTATCTCAAGGCTTATCTGGGAAACGATTATAGAAGAATGAATCTCGAGTTACTGCCTAATCTTTGCTATTTCAGAACAGAAGAATGTATTCAGGTAGCATTCTTACTAATTCTTGCAGAAATTATGTTGAATATAGGTCAAAGAGCTTAAGGCTGCTCTTGGATCACTGTCTGGACGGAGCTTACAGTATTGCACTGATGCATGCCTGAGGAGATATTTGGTTGCTCGGAACTGGAATGTGGACAAGTCAAAGAAAATGTTGGAAGAGACGCTGAAGTGGAGATCAACATATAAACCTGAGGAAATTCTGTGGGTAAGTTGGACAAATTTTTATTCTGTTTGTTGTTTATTAAGATTGCTAGACCAGTGTATCATTGTCATTATCAGCACCAATTATTATTGTTTTTGTTTCATTTATTTGCAATTATCTATGGCCAATTTGCTGGTTTTGGCCATTCCCCAGTTTTAAAAGGAGGGTTCGCTTAATTTGCATCACCACTCTCGTGTTTGACAGCCCAACCGGTTTACTGCTGCACCAAGCAATTACCTCTTTGGTCCACCCGATACATGAATGATATAAAGTTATGATTACCATTGATGTATTTCTTATACCTGTTCTGCCCATCTGACTTAAATGTTAACCCTTCTGCCATGTTAATAGAAGTATTTCCTTGTGATTGGTTCTTATAACTTCCTACTGACCACATTTGTTTCTTTTGTCAGAATGAAGTTGCATTGGAAGGTGAGACTGGAAAATTATTTAGAGCAAATTTTCATGACCGCGACGGGAGGAGTGTTCTGATAATGAGGCCGGGAAGGCAGGTAACATACTCATTTTTTAAGTCACTAGAGATTGCACAAACCTTTAGTTTTTGTCTGCCTTCAATATTTGAGATGCTCTTTCTGTCTCGCAGAATACATCATCAATTGACAATCAGATCCGACATCTGGTGTATCTCTTGGAGAATGCTATTCTTAATCTTCCAGAAGGCCAAGAACAAATGGCATGGTTAATAGACTTCACGGGATGGTCTCTAAGCACCAGCGTGCCTATAAAATCTGCTCGAGAGACTGTAACTATTCTGCAGAACCACTACCCTGAGAGGCTGGCTGTTGCATTTCTCTACAATCCACCAAGAATATTTGAAGCATTCTGGAAGGTTTGTTTCCAAACATCCTGGAGTAGTTGTAGATCTTCTTTGGCTGAACACTTAGTTAAAATGGTGTTTTCAATTGCATCCCAAGTCGCGATTACACCCAGAATGATGGCAAAGTGCACAGCTTTCTTGTGCTATAATGCATGTTCAAAGCACGCTTTTGAATGGGGGAAAATACAGTCTCTATATTTCTAGCCGTGGATTAACTATTGTTGCTTTTTGTTGATGCAGATTGTCAAATTTTTCTTGGATCCAAAAACATTTGAGAAGGTGAAATTTGTCTACCCAAAGGATAAAGATAGTGTCGAGCTCATGAGATCCTATTATGATGTCGATAATCTTCCAACTGAGTTTGGTGGAAAGGCCACATTAAGTTACAACCACGAAGAGTTCTCGAGCTTGATGGTTGGAGATGACGAGAAAACTGCAAGTTTATGGGGTTTCAGCAACAAACAAAGAAATGGCAACAATAGCTTCTCTGGAGCAGAGGTAGTTCCAGACCCTACATCCCTTGCAACACCACCCAGCTAAACCATATGATGCCTCTTTTTTAACTTAATTGTATTAGTTGTAATGAAAATTAATAGAGCTCGTGATGATGAGACTCAACTACATTATTCGGGACTAGCCTGCATGTAGCAATGTTTTTGCTGAGGAAAATTAATACCTAAAAACTCAAGCGGAATGATGGGGGAAATTATAATTTTTGGCTCACCATTTCTTTCGAAGACGTGGATGGTTTTGGTATATGGAATGAAAACGGGAATGTAACACGCTTATATTTTAAACTACAGTTTGGTGGAGAGTTTATTATTTATAGAGTTATTATATTATTAAAATATTTTATATTTTGTTTGGAAGGAGATGAATGGAATTATGGAAGGGAAAGGAATGGAGGTGATCAAATTCACCTTCAATGACCAAGTTTTTTTTTACCCCCAGGTTGGGGTGTAATGGGTGTAACAGGGTTTTAAAATGTGTTTTCTTTCATTATTTTCACAAATGTCCATTATAAAAAACAATATAATTTAAAGTGAATTATATTTGTTACTATATTATTTACCCTATTTTATATCGAGGTAATAAAAGATATGTATGATAGAGTCGTAGCATCTATATAGACGATTGGCGCAGAGATTAAGAAATTTCCTATCACGATTGGTGTACACCAAGTTTCAGCATTAAGTCTGTACTTGTTTGTCTTAGTTATGGATGAGATTACAAGGCATCTTCAGGATGAAGTGTTATGGTGTATGCTATTTATAGATGATATTGTTTTAATAGACGAGACGAGAGAAGGAATGAATAATAAGTTAGAATTATGGCAGAAAACATTAGAACAAAAGGGTTTATGCTAAGTAGATGTAAAACGGAATATATGGAATGTAAGTTTAGTCAAAGTAGAACAACTGGGCGTACAGAAGTAAATTTGGATACACAAAAGATTGTAGAGAAAGAAAAACTTTAGGTACCTTGGATCTATAGTGCAACAGGATGGAGGGATTAATACTGATGTAAGACATATGACTCAGGCCGAGTGGATCAAATGGAGGAGTGTTTTGGGGGTCTTGTGTGATCGAAAAATTCTTCTTAAGGTGAAAGGAAGGTATTATAAGGTGGCGGTAAGACCAGTGTTGTTATATGGATCAAAGTGTTAAGCAGTAAAGTATAATCATGTTCAAAAGATAGCAGTTGCGGAGATGAGAATGCTAAGATAGATGCGTGGGATCACAAGGAGAGAGAGGATTAGGAACGAGAAGATTAGGGGTAAAGTATGAATAGCAGCGATTGAAGACAAAATGAGAGAAAATCGTTTAAAGATCGTTTAAGATGGCGTCCAATAGAGGCACCGGTTAAAAGGTGTAAAAGTATGAAGATTGTCAGGAGTAGGAGAGGGAGAGAAAGACCTAAGAGAAATTGAAAAGAAATTATTAAACATGACCTTATCTCTATAAATTTAACGGGGGATATAATCCTAAATAGATTTGATTGGCGTCGTTAACTCCATATAGCCGATCCCATCTAATGAGTAAATGTTTAGTTTAGTTTAGTTTAGTGCAATAATAATAATAATAATTAACCACGACTCTTTCTTTTCCTTTCATTTATTATACTTTCCTTCTCTTTTTCTTTTACTCTCCCAAGCAAAGAATAAGTATATAAAATTGAGTTATTTAAAAGAAAAAAAATTCAATCAAGAAAACAAAAATGATTCAATAGTTATAAAACTAGCTGCCTTCTTTGTTTAATACAAATTATTTATTTATTTTTTCATAAAAAACTTGAATTTATTAGTTATTGTTATTACATAATTTGATATTGAATTTTTTTTTAATAAATAAGGATAATCTTCTTTTCCAATTTAATAAATTTAGTACACTAAAATACGAAAGTGTATCACATCCTGAAAATTTGTACCAAAATGTTGACAGCAGGAATAGCAGTAATTTTCGGTTATGTGTTTGTCAACTCGTGAAGAAACAGTGTGTTGTCTGGCTGATCAATTAAGCAGTCTCAGAAGTTGCAGGGCTACAACTATGCCAACTCAATTTCCAAAATATTATTCTACTAGAAAAAGTATATATATAAATATTACAAAAGATAACAAAAAAATATTAGGATCATAATTTATTATTTTGATTAAGAGGTATTGACAATAAAAAATTAGACAAAATAAATTGAATTTTAACTTTCTGCTATTTAGTTGACGTAAATTCTGACCAAATTCCTTTCAACGTGATTTTTACCTCTCCGTTTGAACGGTTAACAAAAAAAATTATCAAAAAGTTCAAAAAATTAACTAAAATTTGCAAAAATTAGTCTTATTTTACACTAAAACAGAGTCGGAACGCATGTCACCTTGCAGAAAACAAATTATGCACACTCCATACGAAGTGAAATTCAGTTCATGACATGTCACCATACAGAAAACATATTATTAACAATGCAAACAAGCTGATGTTCCAAGTATACAAACACTTTAATCCTTACAATTGGCCGAAGCCCGACAGCTAAAATAAGAAAAGAAAATAAAAAAGCACAAAAAATGTCTGGCAGCCACATAAAGGGGAATTCCACCAGGCAAAATTTCCACCCAAAAGACACATGTTGCTGAAACTGTGTTAGCCTTTGGACTAGAGGGATTAGAGAGGAAATGAATTCCCACCAAACAGGAAAATTATGGAAGCCGTCTCCTGAAGTTTCTGGTTGTAGCTTGGTAAGTTCGGACTAGCAAACCAACTCCTATTCCAACTCCAACGCAAATGCCAAGGCCTATCCCAACGCCGACCCTCACGCCAGCATTGAACCAGGAGAGTTCACCGTCTTCAGGATCCATGTACTCGTACTCTGTTCTTCTCCAGTACATATTCTGGTAATCTTCTTCATTCTCTGGCTTGTAGTTTCTGTACTCTGCTACCTGCAATCGAAAATTCAACAATGGAAAAGAGGGAAAGGGGAAAAACACATTATACTGCATATGAGCCTTTTTTTATGGAATTAAATGCCGAGTAGCATGAAATAAAATCTCAATCTAGAAGTTAGCATCGCTCCCCCCCCCAAAAAAAAAAAAAAAATAAATAAATAAATACGTGTTGGTAATCTTCTACGTTGGCAAAAACATAAGCTATGTTGTCTAAATAGCAAATATAGAACTCCAAAAAATTGTCACCTTGGCGTTTATGGACTTGAAATGAAGGGTTTTGGCACTAATTATCAATAAATAAAATATAGATTTGATGTGGATTATAAATTGAATTTGAAAAAGTGGACTTGATGAATCATCATATGATGGATTTGAAATAACCATGTAAAAGTAGTTATTTCAAATTCTTAGTTTTAATCACTCGATTTGTATAAAAATCTTAATATTTTTGTAAAGTTGTACCCACATATGGTAGTTACACTCCTTATTCCTTTATTTATTTATTTTTATTTTTTTTGAGTTTTATCCCAGGTGGCTTAAAGGTTACAAAAAGCATGTATTTATCTACAGAGGTTGTGCAAGAAAATAGAATTCTAACTCTATGGAAAAAAGCGCTAATTGTTGATGAAATGTTTTATTCAGCAGATTAGATTTCACAAGAAGTTAACCTGCCTAACAGAAAGCAAAATCCACCAAAGCAAATCATACTATACAGTGCAATGCCACAAGGAGGGTATTAGGATTTACCTAATAGATCCAGCCAAAAAGATAAAAGGATTTACCTAATAATAGATCCAGCAAAAAAGATCAATGACAAAAAGTTACAATGCCTGAGTATTAAATGCTACATTTTTTAGTCTAAAGTTTCAATTATCGCTCCCAGAAAAGAAGACTTCATTTCAGACGATCAATACTTTCTTTCCACCCTGATTTCTAGGCCAAGAACATATCCTAGGCAGTTCTGAGAACAACAGATCCAAGATGCCGTTGGGCACACTTAGTATCAAAGAAACAGACAAAGCATATTTACTAAAGAGCAACACGACTCACAAGAACTAATAAAAATGAATTGGCTACTTGGATGAGGTTCTACAAAAGGCTTACAAGAGAAAGCGACCACCACAAGAAGTGGCATTGGTGATGAGGTTCCATTTTCATGTCAGGTTCTGGTAGAGGATGGATAATGCAACAGAAAACAAAAGGAGTGAGATGGTCTTTATCCCCGTGAAAAACATGTGCCCTCTCCCCTACCCCCATGACATGTCTGGGATAAGGTCCTTTTTACCAATCAAAGAATTGAGGCCGACCATACAATGATGTCTATTTGTTTTTTCTAACATGAATAGTGGAACACACACCAAGACACTTGACCCACCTAACTGATATCAGCCATTAAGGCTATTAACATGCAATTTAGTACCAATCAGGAACGGACTATGTATGGACTCCCCCACCAATAAACCACACTAGATGCGGGCCCCCCTCATTAAAGATTCCTGTCTTCGTCCTTGGTACCAATGGAAGTATAAACTGCAGCATGTTCAAAACAAAAATGAAGGAGAACGATGTAAAGTTGCATCAAGTGTCAAATATCTAGCTTGAATTAACCAACTATACTACGGAAGCACGTAAAGTGGTTTGACATCATGAGTGAAAAATTACAAGAATTTATGATGTTGATTGTAATAAGTTATCCCACATCGACCTTGAAAATAGAAGTTAATTCTCTTATATAAGATATAAATTTTTCTCACCATAACACTTAGATTTTAAGATTGAAACCTCTACTCTTATCTATTGTCGGACTTTGTTAATATGGTATCAGAGCGGATTTTTAATTGGGTCTCACCACAAACAACGTTGAGCTTATTTCCATGCAGGCCAACGTGAGTGCGACTGTTAAAAGTTATCCCACATCGGCGCCATCAGAAAAATTATTCCTCCCTTATAATAGATGGATTTCTCTCACCTTAACACCAAAGTTTCAAAGTTGAGGCTCCTACTCGTAATTCGTTGTTGAGCTTCTTTAATAGCGACCATTGAGAAAAGTTGATCAATATATGAAGTACTAAAATGGTGGATGAATGTCATCCAGAACTCAGAAAATAAAGAGAGCATCATAATATTCGGAACGAGGGGTAAAAAAAAAAAAAAAAAAAAAAAAATCAGTACATTACCTGCATACCAAGTCCAGACTCAACATTCTTCTGGGATTCAGTTGTCTCATATTCTGGGATTGAATCTAACATCGCCTTCCTGTTGTGCTTCTTACGGAAACCGAGTTGCAAAGTCTTGGTTAGGATAATTGGTGTTCCTGAGAAGCTACCAGCAATATAAACTTCAATGGTTGGTGATAATGATTCCGAACCCACACTTTGTTTCCCCTTCAAGAATCCAGACCCAGCAGCCATCACTGGTTCTAAGTTCATGCTCCATTTCCGGAAACTGCTTTTTGATTTCCCAATGAAACCATTGTTATCAGACATCTCCAGAACCCCATATAGCACCAAATCTTCTTTATCAAAAACCTCAAATTTCACACTCCCAGTCAACCTTATACTATCCGTGCTCACGAAAGTGGCTTCTTCTGATTTCTTATCCACTCTGTCTCTTCGAAGAAGGGATGAGATCCCTTCCGAGTGAATGCTACATCTCACACCATTCACTTCGAGGAGGGTGTCGGGACTCAGAGGGATATGGTTCAAAGTGAGACACTCGGGAGTTGAATCGTTGACTAAAAAATTGCTAATTCTAATGTAGAAAACTCTCAAATCAAACCATTGCAATGACAATTTGCCGCACGGTTGGTAAGTTGGGTGCCTAATAATCTGAAGCCCTAGATCAGCTCCCTTATCCTCCTCTAATATTTCGTAAGAATTCTCCATTTTTTGGGAACTCAATCCTCATTCAGATTCTGCAATATCCGCTATGTCAGGAGGACCACATATCACTGAGAATCAGAGACAGACGGACAAATCCTGTTCCAGAACCAAACACATGTTTACTATTAGAAAATGATAAATAGTGAACTATATAGCCAAAAAGTTAGAATCAAACAATAGATAGCAGGGATTCTTGTATTCTTAATTTTCCCTGAAATAACAAACCAATAGTTAAGAATTTAAAAGAACCCAGAAACTTGTGGCCATATTTACATCAACAACCAAGAATTTGGAGGTTGCTGGTAATAAAGAAACCCTAATTTCCGATAAGAAATCCTTAATAGAAGCGAAATAGAAAGACGAAAATACAACTGAAAGGGCATATATAAAAGAGTATATATTTACAGAAATTGATCACAAATTAGAACAGCAGAGGGAGAGGTTAAGCGGGTAAAACAGCAAAGATAAAACTACAACATAAGATTGAAAGCCGAAAATTTTGTGAGAGAAGTGGTCTTCATTGAAAATAATTCTTACCCGTAACCAATTCTCAATCAGAAGAAAAAAATTTCATATATTATTATGCAAATATCAATCCAAAAGAGTTTTTGATTTGTGAAATCAAAGAAGCCCACCAGCGATCCATCGATCCAAAGCTACACAGATCTCTCTCTCTCTCTCTCTCTCTCAAAATTTCAGATAGAAAAAGCAATAGATTCAGATTAAGCTCAACACAATGCCGCTCTCAGCTCGATTGAAAGAAAAATAGAGATGGAAAAACTAGGCCGAAAAACAGCGGGCAATTAAGAATAATATAACGAACAATACTAGCAGCCAAACGTTTCCCGTGTTTCTCTCTCTAAAAGTCTCTCACTTTCTCTCTCTAGAACCCGCAAAGATACAGAGCCACAAACCTTTATAAAATTCCACAAAACACTTACCGAGAAAATTTTCCATCCACCAGCCATCTCCGTCCGTCCCCTTGGTCCATATATCTCTATCTATCGAAACCTCCAAACTGTCGATTCCAATCTCCGATCGAAAATCGCTATCAATCTCTCCAAGCTAAGAGATTTTGATCTCCTCCTCCTCCTCCTACCCAGTTATTGTGGGTACCCAAACCCAACTCCAAAATCTCTCTCCAGACGAAATTGGGTTGCTCTCTCTCTCTCTCTCTCTCTCGAAAAATCCAGGGACCGGAGAAATATGAGACTCTCTCTCTCTCTCTCTCTCTCCTCTTCTTGTCTTCAAAAAATCTTTAAGTTCCGTGACTGATCTTCAAATAGTTCAACGTATTCACATATATATTAATAATATATATATATATATGTTGATTATTGTTATTATTATTATAAGCGAAGCCATAGGCAATGGACCACCCTCGGATCATTTGATATTTATCCATGAAAGGGATGGCCGAAGCTGGGAATGGAGGGAAAACAGCGAGATCAAACGGCTCTGGAGGCCTGGCATTTTTTTGATCAGATTAGGAGATGTCGAACCCACCCGGTGTTTACATGTGTCCGTGGTTAGATTGTTCCCGCCCACCTAAGCAAATTGTTTCTCTATTTTAATCAAAGTCATTTTACTCATTATCCACAACATATTCGTTTATGCTTCGTTTGGATTTATAGATTTGTCAAGGCATCATTTGGTTAACCAATGTTAAGCGAAAATTTTACTTTTTAGATGTTTGACAAAAGTTGCAAAATATCAATTTTTGTCAATTTTTTTAAAAACATAAAATTGAAAGTGAGAAGTATGTGTTTGCTCCTAAAATTTTTTTGAAGAAGAGTAAGATGGAAGGAATATAAGTTTTTTGTTAAACACATAAAAAGTTTCTGAAAATTATAAATAATTTTTATCAAACACTCAAAAACTATTAAAAATTGTTACTTATTTTATTAAACATATCAAAAAAATTTAACTACCAAATTTTGACAAAAAAAAATATAAAAATTTATTAAAAGTTGTACTTTTAAACTATCCCTAAAATAGAAGAAATTGAAATTAGTAGTTTTTCAATTATGGGTCTGTTTGGCGTAACAAATTTTGTTGAAAATCACTGAAAACCTATAAAATTCTCTATTATACTTTAACATTGTCTTACACTCTTAAATTTCAAAAAAAAGTTTAATATCTTTTAAAAAAAATTAAATAACTAGAATTCCGTTAATCGAATGGATAAATTTTTTTTCGGGATATCAACACCAACTCCTAATCTATCAGATGACACCCACTTTACCTATTTTTTGTATATTTTTATATAACGTCTTATGGAAAAGTACCAAACCGTTTGAACGATTTCTCCACTGCTCTATTCCGTCCAAACGGCTGATGAAAAATACAAAAGTTCTAACACAAAAACAGTTCCGATGGTTTTTCTCTTTAAAAAGTTAACACAAAAGTCAAAAAGTTTCACTATTCATCTCTGAAAAACGTGATTTGGTGGTTGTACACCAAATGCCAAAAAATTTTTCAAACCACATTTTTCGTCACGCCAAACAGGCTCAATAACGAAACAGAGAAGTAACTTTTTTAAGCAATGCTTGTTCTCCTTTCGTCTCATTTCTTATTTAACAAAAGCTAAATAATAAAAAATTTAAATTCCTTTCATTTTATTTTTCTTCAAACAAATTTTAGGAGCAAACAATATACTTCTTGATGAGGTGGATTATTGAGAAAGATCGAAATCCCAAGATTAACCCTCGGTATTCATTGACACTGCCAGACCAAGCTTAATAGCTCGGCCGGATAAACCCACGAGAAGCTCAGACCAAGCGAGATCAGATCGAGTCAAAGCAGGACAGGGCACGAGATACGTAAAAGTCCCGTATGGTCCCATGTTCCCCACAAAAATGGTCGATTCGCAATAATCCTGACCAGTCCCATGAAAGAGGGATCATAGCAAATCTGATTCTTTCCTTATCCAAATAAGGCAATGACGGAAAATCAACAACTAAATCGAGGATTCCCCTTTTTAAAACAGAGGGATCTTATAAAAAGGATCTCAAAGAATAATAAGAGGTAAGCAATTTTAAACCTTGTAATCATCCTGTCAATTTCCAGTTACTGACTTGATCGTCGGAGACTCATTGACAGGCACCACACTGGTGTTACCTGAAAGGTAGGACCGTCTCATCATCTCCTGATTCTGGCTCGGACCAAAGGTACGAAAATTTATCATCATCACTTCTTACTTCCAATTTTACATCGTCTTGACTTCTCTAAAAAAAAATTAATTTATAAAATTATATATAAATAATATATATGTATATATTAAAGAATAAAAACGAAGTAATTCGAGGAGGAGACCTTACCTAAGTAATAGATCATCAATTGTTCGTTTGGTATGCTTAAACGTATAAAAAAAAAAAAAAAAAGGTTAACAGATTTTCTATTATTGAGTGTTTGGTGTATTCTCAAAAAATCAATCAAAATTAATCAAAGTTGAACAAGTTGGAGTGTTTTGTGAAAAAATTAATAAATTAAAAAAGTTAAAGTTTCATGAAGATATTTAGTGTTCTTAACAATTTCATTTTGCATATTTCAAGGCATACGTACCCAATTGTAAAATTAAAAAAGAAAAAAAGAAAAAAAATTATTCAATTGTGACGATGTTTTGTAAATTACTATCAGTATGATTTAAGTAATTCAAATTTTTTTTATATATCTAAACAATTGAGACAATCATTATACATGATGATTAAAAAATAAATTATCATAAAATAGGTCATATTGTATCTCACAAATTTATAACACTAATAGAATGCATATGTTGATAAAAATTTAAAAATTTTTAGTAATTTTTAATAGTTTGGTAAGAAATTTTTAGAAATTTTTAAGAACTTTTAGGAATTTTTAGTTAGTTGATAAAAAAAGTTAAAAAAAAAATTAGAAATTGTTAGCCACTTTTAAGATGTTGTCAAATGCCAAAAGAAGCAAAAGTTGCTAAGAATTAAATTTTTTTTTTTTTTGGAGTTCTAAATGAGTCTTAAGAGCCCGTTTAAAAGTGAATTTTTTAGTAACTTTTAGTAATTTTTGATAAAATTATTAGGTGCATTTTTTTATGACTTTAGTTAAAATTTAGAACTTTTAGTAAATTTTAGAAATTTTTGGTTATTTAGTAAAAAAGTTAGAGAAATTTTTAGAAATTTTTGAGAATTTTTTATTGTTTGGTAAAAAAAGTTAAAGAAATTTTTAAAAATTTTTAAAAACTTTTGAGGTGTTGCTAAACGCTTGAAAAACCAAAAGTTGTTAAAAATTTCTCTTTTTCCTGCTTTCAAACCGGACCTAAGAAAAAAGTAATTAAGAAAAAAAAAAAAGGTAATTTGTTTTCTTAGGCTATAAAATTAATATCAACATGAAGTGTGTAGGTGGTTAGAAATTTCTTAAACCCATTTAAATGATAAAAATTTGGGGTAATGTTAAATCTATTTTACTTTTAATTTTTATATTAAAAATATTTAAAATTTGAAAATAAAGTATGTTAATTTTTTTGTTTTAAATTTGTTAGTTGCATTTTGATTTATTTTCTAATACGATAAAAAGAGGGAGGAAAAAAAAAACAGAGAGAGAGAGAGAGAAGATGGGGAGAGGGGGTTGAGGAAGAGATAAGGGAAGTAGGCTAATTTAATGGAAGATGGGGGGACCAAACCTTTTGATGTTAACAAGGGCTGACCTTTGACTAGTCTTCCTGGAATTTAACCACCCTTCACTGAAATTTTAATTCATTTGCGGATAATTAGTGTTCGAGCCTTCACTGTGAGTCTGTGACCTCTTCTGAGTTGATGCTAGTCAAATACATACCCTTCTAAGCCTAGGTTTTCTGGGGGAAGTAAGGGAAGCTATATTTGGAATACTGATTGACAGAATCTTGTTATTTGACTACAACAAATAAATTTTATGAAATATTTTTTGTAATTCATAAACAATATATACATGAATCAAAATTTCCAATAATATTTTTTTATGATATTACAATATGTTATTTATAAATAACAAAGAGGAATCCTCATTTAAAAAAAAAAAAAAAAAACTTCCCCCTCTCTCTCTCTCCTTTTCCCTCGTTCTTTTTTTATTTTTTTTTCTATTTTTCACTCTACAATTGACGGAATAAAAATACACTTTTACTTCTTATATTTTCCTTATTTCCATTTTGTTTTCAAATCAAAAACACAAAACTACCATTCTTCCAATTTTTCTCTCTCCTTTTTTTTTTTTTTTTATCATTTTCCTTCAAAACAAACAAATTTTAGGTGTTGGGTTAGGATTGATAAAATTTTTAGTGCTGAGTGGTCAGTCTTGGTTTCAACTAAAGTATGTTATACCCTTCAAAAGCTCCGCATAAGCCCGGATTTGATCATTCACGGTCCCCAGTCACCATTTTTCCTTTGTCCAGTTTTTGGTGGAAAAATGAGGAGAGAATGAGAGGCAGAATAGAGGGGGAGAAAGGAAGAGGGAATGAGAAGTGACAAAAGAAACGAATCATTTGGTTTTTATTTTAAACGTCGGTATCAATTTGTTCAAAATATTTTTTTAAATAAATTTTAAATTATAATATATGTTTTCACACATTTATTTAGTCCAACCAATCAACGAATCATCATAAAGGTTCATGTAAAGAAAAAAAAAAAAAAAAGAGAGAGAGAGAAGGGGTGGGGGCAATCGCTTATGTGTTATAACTAGAGGTATGTTTTCTTGTTAACAATAGAAGTCTAGGACTATAAAATTGTTTATTTCATATAAACTGAATAAAAATAGAATGTATTTTCACAAAATCCATGGTTCGAAGTTTTATTTTTTTGTCTAATTTATAACATAAGTTGGCCTATAAATGGGATAGATTTGGTTTGGATTCAACCTAGATAAGTTCTAATAATATTATATTAGATCCGTCTAGTTAAGAAATCCAACGTATCTAGATATATTAAGTTCAAAAATTAATAGGTTTGGACCAGATCTACTACTTTTTAAAAATAAATTATTTAAAAATAGAAAATAAAAATTTTAAATATTTAAAAAAATAAAAAATTACATAAAATAAGATCAATCATTTTAACTATTTTATTCTATTACATTTATATATGAAGTATGTATAAAAGGTTATACTACTTAATTTGCATATTAATTAGTAAGATTACTTATCTCATTCGTTTTTATTATAGCCGTATTTTAATTAAATTAAAAATAATTTTTCAAAATATAATAATTAAAATAAAATTTTATTTACATTAGTATATCGTTAAAGTTTTTTTTTTTTTTTTAAAACTATATATATATATATAGCTTGTGTTGGTTACATGATTCAAATTTTTTAATATACCTTTTTTTGTAACTTATATCCTTTTAGTTATTTTATTAGAAATTGAAGGTCAATAACTAACAAAAACCAAATCATACGTATAAAATTGATTTGTTAATTTCCTAAACGTTAGGGTTCATGATTATGTACAAATGAATAAAATATATTTTTATTTTATATATATTGAATACATATATTTATTTATTTTTATGAAATGAAGATTTATACATTATTTTAATTATATTATTTATTAAAGATGATTTAATTCAATAAAAATAAAATATATTAAATATAATTTAATTATATTATTCATAAAAAATATATTAATAAAATTTATTCCATGTTAAATTAATTAATTTAATCAATAAATGATTAATTTATTTAACTAATTTATTAAAAATAATTTAATAAAATATATTCTATATTAATTTACTTAGTTATCTTAGTTAATAATTAATCAAATTACTAAATTGTATTGCTCAATAGAAATAGTTTTAGTTTAATAAAATAATTTAGTTTAATATGATACAACAAAATTGAACAAATTATTAAAAGTGACAAATGTTTATGAAAAAAAGAGTGAAAATATTTTTTTGTAATTTTTTTATTTAAATTAAAAAAATTCAACAAATATATTCCTATTGTTAGTTTTCAAAATCTGTAAATATAAACAGAAAAATAATAAATATATACTTTGTCGAATGGGGCTTATGACTTTGAAAATTTTTACAAAATAGACCTAATCATATTAAATTCTCAATTTTATCAATCATAATTAATTTATTTTTTTTACTGCTTGTACATATACATACATATTCTAAAAAATATATATTTTTATTTTTATGAAATGATGATTTAACAAAATATTATTTTTCAAAACAAGTTGGCTCCACTAGGTATATAATTTTGAACTGAATTTTATAAAATGGATATAATTACTTTTAGATTTAGATTGGGTCTACTATCATTAGATTTGAATTAAGTCTAGATATGGCGGATTTAATCTAAATCCACCCCATTAATAAGCCTAAATATAAAAAACGAAAAATTTCTACTAAGAAAAAAAGAATATCCATTCTCTCGCTCTTTCTAATTTTACGTTTGTAAATTTTAAAATAGCAAAGTCTAAATAAAATAGAATTTTGAGTAGTTGAATTAGAACATGAATTAATTTTATTGAATTGTAATAATTATGAAAGTTGTATTTAACGCTCGAAATTAAAGTCTAGATATGTTGGGAAGACTAGAATTTCAATTAGAATTGGAGTCTATTTACAATAATGGTCTTTGAAATTGATTTCGACACCTCCAAAGGCAAGTAAAAACTATCCAGAAGCCTGCGAATCCAAGGCTACCTGATGGCATGTCGAAGCTTCGATCTTTAAATTTTCCAGAGAAAGCAGAGTTCTATCCCACTCTACCTAATGGGAAGCCGAAGTTTGCTAAAGTTTCGAGCTTAATATTTTCTGAAGAAAGCAGAGTTCTACGCTATTTGGATATAAACGGACAGGTATCCCCTTAATTAGCTAATTTTATTATCAAATTCGTTTATTTTTTGCTTATGATTACCGTACCAACCAATGTCATTATCAAATTCGTTTATTTTTTGCTTATCGCACTGACCAGTTTATTTTTTTTGATAGGAATCCCAAACTTGCAAAACTTGTCCCAAACTTACAAAATCTATTTATGTTCAATTAGTCAAATTATCTTTAAAATATCAAATTTGAGATAAAAAATTAAAAAATGATAAGTGATAAAAATATTAAATTTATTAAATTGAACAAATTCATTGATTAAAAGACCTTTAAGTTGTTTCTTTTTTTTTTTAATGTAAAAAAATATACTATAAATAAATAGAAATAAATATACAAAATATACAGGGGTATACCAACTGAAATAATACAATAGGAATCATTGTTCATAAAGAACTTTTAAACCCAATGCTTATGTTTGTTTGAGGGTAAGTATAATTAGTAATAATATGATCTGATAAATGGAGGATGAGTAATACCATAATATAAAAGGAGATAAGTACTACTGTGTTTAGTGTGTATAAAGAAGAATGATATAAATAATGGGATAAGTGTATGAAATGACCTTATTGCCCTTACAATAAAATTAATATTATCCATTATATTTTTATATTATCTTATGTTACTTATTAATATAAGTTATTATATTAAAACTATTTTCACATTTAATATATAGTTATTAAAATAATATTATAAATAATATAGATTAATTTTTATTATTACCATTATCATATATATTATTAAAATAATATTATAGTATGATGTAATGTATAATATATTAATACATATTATAATATAATAAATTAATAATATGGGCGTTTTAATACATTAGTACATATATTAAACTAATATTATCAATAATGTAATAATATTGGTGTTAATGTATTAAACTATATATTAAAATGATATTGTAATACACATGAGTGCTATATTGAAATACTAATATAACATAATGTCATATATATTATAATAAATAACATAATATATAGAAGGATGGGCAAAAAGGTCATTTCGCCATTAACCTAATGGATGGTATTCATCATATCATATTCTCTTTGTTATTGCTTATACCTTATTTTTAGGTTATAAGCATTCAGAAAGTACTAATAATTCCCTCTCACTTTTTTCAACTAAATGCGGGATTAGAATGGGTCCCACGAACATATAGTCTATTCCCAAAGTCTAATTCAGCAAACAAACATAGTTAATATGAACAATCTATGATATATGTAAAAATAATACACAACAAATTATAAATTAAATAAGTCTAAAAGAATTAATCCACCAAAGTTAGGAGCAACTATCAACAAAACATCAAAGATACAAACCATCAGCCCGAGCAAAATAAATCAAATTGTTTCATAAAAATTTTGAAAAAGTCTAATAATTGAGATATAATTGAGTAAAATCGAGCCCCTGTTATAGAGTTCAAGAAAATAAAAATGGATATTAACAATTATAGTAGCACAATTACAAACGACGAGAAAGAAGACTGAATAGGGTTCGATTCTCAGATTTGGGGGTTAGAGTTACTGATATAATACATAATATACCAGGTCGAAAATGAGCGAAATTCTATAAATGACCTTACCTTATGAATTTTAAAAATTTTATTTTAAGGATAAAATTGTAAATATATGAAATATATTATGTCATATTTTATTTTATTAAATAGATACTTAACGGGTATTTTATGGGTATCAGATACCCTATAAACATAAACGGATATCGGGTACCTAGTATCTTACACACAAAAAATCCAAACCTGCACGGGCAATCTCAATCCAAACTCGTTCTAATCCCATTAAAGTATTTTTCAATAGATTTTTATCCAATTCGATTAATCGGATACTTTCGTATATCTATCCTATTGACATCCCTATATAAAACTCTACCTGATGGCAGGTTGTTTCGAGCTCTATATTTTCTGAAGAAAGCAGAGTTTTATGCTGCTTTGGACCTTGGGTATAATATAGGCCACATTTCTTTAGAGTTCGGACGAGAAATAAAGCAGATATTGTGCTTGGATTATTAAAGAGGCTATATGGTATTCTTAACAATAAATCCTACTTTTCATGTGTTGTTCTATAGGAGTTGGCTATATGGTATTCTTAACAATAAATCCCACTTTTCATGTTGTTCTACAGGAGTTCGAGATATTTTGTTTGATTTTGAAGGAGTTCAAAATCTGTGTTATTTGAGGAGTTGGGGAATATATTTCAGTTGATTTGGTGCATCAAGTAGTTGAGTAAAAGGACTCATATAATAGGTTTTAGAAATCCATCTTTTTCTTTCTTTTTTTGATCAATAGTAAACAATCTTTAGTTAATATAAAATCAAACAATATCTATTACAAATTTCGCTCTACCATGAGTTTCTTTAATTATTTTCCTAAAAACTTTCTTAGTACAATAATAATTGAAACCCAATAAGCTATTGTGTAAATCATGACTTTATAATCAGTTTTACCTAATAAAATATTTGAGTGATCATCTAAATCAAATTCAGGTTTTTATCTTATAAGTTTTGCAAGAAAAATTCGTTATTAACGTATATTGTAGATATGTCTTTACTTAGTTTTTACTTTTTTTTTTTTATTCTCTCTTTTTAAGCATTATCATTATTTACTCTTTCTATTTCCTAGTGTAATGGGTATATAGAAATAATGCAATGCCCTGCAACTCTAGACCAAACACTGATCAAACTGCATGAGTCGTCTAATCGGGTGGTCCAAATTGGTTTGGTTACTTACCCTAGTTGTTTGATACGCTGACGGCTGACTTCTTTCTCTTAAAAGTTGTTTGAGACACTGACAGCTGGTGCAATGCTTTATTTTTATTTATTTTTCTAAAAAAAATAATAATTCTTTAGTAATTAATTTTGTAATTTTTATTAATTTAACATTTTATCTTTTAAATTTTAAAAAAATTTTGAAAAATCAAAAAATTTGTGGAAATATTACCTTTTTTTTATTAAGATGAACATTTACTATCGTTACAATTGAATTTTTTTTTATTAAAAGAACAATTACTCAAATATTATCTAGAAAAAATTAAATAAAAAGAAAAGAGACATCACGTAATTGTAATTAGATTTTGTGATTTTATTCGAGAGTATTTTTATTATTAATTTTTTTTGACAATATTTTGATTAAATTTATTTATTTTTAACAGGAAAGCAAGAAAAAACTGTCGGCTGCTACTGGGTTGTTACAGCCCAGCCAAAACCAAAGCCAAGCCAATCTAAAAAGTCTTAACCCACGGGTCACTTAACCATGGTTAGCCACTCAACCATTCCCTATAGATTGTATTTTTGAGGAGAGAGTTGGCCTTTCCAGTTTCCACTCCTTTTCCTCTTCCCTTGTCTTTTCTACTGCTGCGCAACTTCATCAAAAGAATAGAAGGACATATACATACACACACGTATGAATGGATAATAGATGGATGGATAAGTAGACAAGGAAAAGGAAAGATGTTCTCGATGGCTTTTGTGCCTTTTTCTTTCAAGAGTTACTGATTTTTTTTTTTTCAAGCTTCTTCCAGAGAAGCCTTATTAGTATTAGATTTTTGATGGGTTGTTTGGAGACTATGGATAAGCGGTAGGGAGATATTAGAATAGAGTCCCTTTTTTTTTTTTTTTTACTTGGATTAGGAGAAAAAGGAAGTTGTGGATTATTGAAAAATTGGGATATATTTGGGTGTGTTTTTTTTTTTTTTTTTTTATGGGATTGATTTAGGTTGGATCAATAAAGAAGCACAGAGAAGTGAAACCCATAAGATATTTGATTTTGTTCAAGTGTTTTATTACACTTCTGGTAATCTTTTTGGGTTTTGGAATCGGATCCGAGGAAGAGAGATAGAGATGGGTAAGAAGAAAATACCAAAGAAAACGAAGGAGCTATCAGTAGCCATAGCAGAATCCTCATCCATAGGTGGAGAACCAGCGCAGCAACAACAAGAACAACAGCAGCAGACTCCTAGGAAAAGAGGGAGGCCTCGCAAAGTGATTGACAAGATCGAGAGCGGAGAGATTAAAGAAGAGCAATTACAAGTCGTGGAGAGTGAATCAAAAAAGCCTAAGATGAGCAAAGAAGAAGAAGAAGAAGAAGAAGAGCAGCCTCGGATGAAGGAAGTTCCTGCACAATCGTATGTTGTGGGAGACACAAAGGAGGAGCCACCACAGAGGAGCAGAAGAGCTCGGCGTAAAAGTAAACCCCATAAGAGCAGCCAAAACTGAATATGATTGGAAAGCTTTGTTTTTTGTATATTTGGGCGGATAAATCGAAGGATAGAAGATCAAAAGGATGAATATGATTTGCCATTTCTTCTTAGTTATCTCCTCCTCCTCTTTTTAGATTTATTTTTTAATTTCTCCTTTTTATTTTTTTCCTGTCTAACATGTTGCTTCTGGGTTAACCATTCGCGGGCTAGTTTTGATCTCTCTCTCTCTCTCTCTCTCTCTGCTAATAAAGGGAGAGAGAGGGCGAAAGGGCGTCAAATAAACTTTTGGGTCTTTGACGGAATGGAATGGCATGGCATGGCAGCAATACTCGTCAAATGTAATCTAGTAATTGCCAACTGATATACAGGGCCGTTTGGCGGAAAAAAAATATATATATATATATATATATATATAATTTTTGACGATTTTTTTCTTGATGCAGTCATTTAAAAAAATTGATAAAAGTTAAACAAAAGTTGAAAACTAATTGGATAAATTTTAGTAATTTTTTTTAAATTAACAAAAATTAATAATTGGTAAAAATTAGAGATTTGTCAAAAGTTGAAAGAAAGTTAAAAACGGAGACTTGCTACGTGTTCTTGTTGTAGCTTTGTTGAGTTGATTATAAATTTGGTTGAGCTTATTTGAAATATTAATTATTCATAATTTTAAACATAAATTAAATTTAATTAAAATTTAGTTTAATAAATATAATTTCGGTTTAACTTCGCTTAAAATATAATGAATCAAATGTGAATTATAATTTTTAATTTTTAATTCTATTGAACTTAATTACAATTTTAATTAATAAATATAGTTGTAAATGTCAAATAGACTTAAATTTGACTTCAAAGATAAATTAAATGGGTATAATCGAAATAATTTTTTAAACTCATTAAATTTAATTATCTTAATTTAAACACTAGATTATTGTTAGGCTTTTTAGCATGAGAAGTTTGAAGCTCAGTTTCTTTCTTCTGGCTATTGATTTTTAATTTTTTTTAAAAATAACTAAAATTATCTTGTTATATATTAATCTTCTTTTAAAATATCACGGTAAGTATAATAATGAACAACATCGAAAAAATAGTTACTAAAAAATTAACTTTCTTTTTCTTTCTTTTTACATCTCAAACACACAAAAAAATAAAAAAAATTAATAAGCAGTTAATAACTAGTTAACAAATTAAGTTGGACTCACTTAGCTGAATTACATCCAAATTTTAGAGGGATATTAATGCGGTACTTAGTTTATTAAAAAAAATCTATTAATTATTAATTTTTTAATTAAATTTTGTTATATATCATTTTCACACTAATTTTTTTATTTTGTTAAACTCAACACCCCTTAAGTTTGTTTGAAATAAAAAATGAGATAAAATAAAATAATTTGAAATAATTTATAAATTTGTGTAAAAAAATAAAAAATAAATAATTTTTAAAAATTCTGTTTTTCACTTTTTTTTTTGTTATGAATGAAGATCATTACAACGAATTTGATAATCCAGAGAAATGATAACTATTATTATCCCAATAACCACAAAAGAGTTGGTATGTGTAATTTCTTTCTGAAAGACGAAACGAATCAGGAACAAGACGTGTAATCTTCGGCTGACACTGCGTGTGCCAGCCCTTGGGCCATGTTTGTTTCCGACATTAAAATAGGGGATTGGATAAGTAATTTAACATTTTTGATCAAGTTGATTTTAGTTTAGTATTTGATTTGTAGTATTAAAACTCTGGACTGAATTTCATATACCTTAAAATGGGAGATGAGTAATACCATAAGGGATGTGGTGTTACTCATCCCCCATCTCTAGATTTATTTTCTGACAAAATCTAAAGATTCAGGATTAAATCCTATCACATCTTATATTACATCTTGTGTCAAATCATATCTTTTATCCCATTTTATATCCCACCAACTAAACACTAAAAAAATAATCCCATATACAAAATTAATCTTATATTTTATCCAATCCTATTTATTGTCCCATTATATTATTAATACGTAATCATGTACTCTCACTAAACAAACATACCTTTGGCTATTCGGTATATTAAAAATTGACTAAAAAAATATAATAAAAATAAAAAAAATTTATATAAAATATATATATAATGAAATTTAATTAAAAAAATATAAACAATTTATAAATTTTGATTGATTTTTGTTTTACCAGGATCATTCCAATCGTAATAATTAAATTTGGGGAGGGTTACAAGTTCCAACTTCGAGAACTCATGACGTGCTAAGCACGCTCCAGCAAGATCGTGCTCAGCCTGGTCTCTGTTTTGGAACCACCGTCGTGTGGCGCGTGAAGAGAACTTTACCTGTCAGACTGTCTACCACCAAACAAGCGCAGCCCCCAGAAACCCTGTACGCGTGTGAGTGGGCCCACTAACTTTTCAATTAAAAAGATATTAAATTTAAAAATTAAATTAATTTCAATTAAAAAGATATTAAATTTAAGCACTGTTTGGAGTGTTATAAAATTCCAATAAACACTAAAAACTTTTAAAACTCATTTATTTGTTACTTCACTGCATGAATTATAAACTTACATTTTATCTATTTTTTTATCACTCCAAACACATCCTTAATCATATTAATAGAATAATATGAAATATGACGAAAATAATGGATATATTTAGAGTTGTATAAATTTGTAAAAATTAATGTCTCGTACTTTATGTAGTAAATAAAAAATTTTAATTTTATAATCTTATAAATCATGTTTATAAAGTTTTGTAATTTTTTTTAACTCCAAACAAAGATGTTATATAAAAATAAATTTGTTCACTTATTTATTTATATAAACTAAGAAAATAAAATTTTCATCAAATTTTATTAACTTAGATTAAATTTTAAATGATATAAAAATTTTAAAATTTAAGTTATTTTAATTTCAAATATAAAATTTTTATCAAATCAAATCTATTTTTTTTCTAAATGGTGTCGTAAATCTCATTTAAAATTGTTAATAACATAATTTTCTTCTTGATACATAAAAAATTATTTGTATATTCTTTATTTTTAAAATTATATAAAAAATTAACTTTTATAGTTTATCTGTCAAATTTTAAAATTTTATTTTATGGGAAAATTGTGCCGAAGTCACACTTTTTAGACTTGTAAGGGTTTAAGTCATGCAAAAAAAAAAATTGATTGCTTTTAAGTCATAGTTGAGTAGAAAGTTTTGTGATTAAGTCACACATTTTAGTGGGCCCCAC
>QLOD02000001.1:5282139-5336646 GCA_003260245.2 Sideroxylon spinosum | reverse complement strand
TATTCACAAACAAGTTTTTTTTGCAATGACTTAATTCCTTAACAGTACATAAATAGTGACCGGCCTCCAAAAACCCCTTATTTTATTCCCAGGGCTTAATCACGTCACAGGCCACCATCCTAAATTCGATCAACTTGGAGTTGTTTAACCAACAAAAACAAATCAAAATTTATGTATTTTTTAATTAAATTTTATAACATATCATATTTACATTAAATTTTATATTTTTATTTTATTTTTTAACCAATCTTTTGTCAATCAAACATCCTCTTAAAAACTTCTAAAATTATTTTCTATCCGTCTCCTTCTCTTTTTTTTATTATCCATCATCTTGTTCTTTTCTATATTTACAATTATACAAATCTATTCTCTCTCTCTATAAACTCAGTTATTTTTTATCCGCTACAATATATTAAATTTAATTTTGTTTTGAGGAGGTAACAATATTTTTTTAAACCTCAAAGGGGAGTTATATTATAAGCAAACTTCAAGGGGTAAATAGTTTATAATTTTATTTATTTAAATCGTGTTTGATAGGGTTTTCTTTTCAATTTTTTATATTTATTTTCAAAATCTTAAAAATTGAATAACTTTGATTATAATTCAAATACTTATATAACAATATAAATTTCTTGTATGTATTTTTTAGTTGAATTCATGTTATGTATGAAACCGAAATTCTTTAATGGAAAATAAAAGTGAGAAAAAAAATAGAACAGTGATCAAATTTATTCTATATTTTCAACTAATTTTAAAAAACGTAAAATAAAAATGAATAAATATTTATCAAATTTTTTTACTTGTCTCATAAATAAAATAATCTTTTTTATTTTTTCCTCCACGATTTGTTGTATATGGGACCGTGAGCTCCAAATAAGTTCTAAAAATTCCAAAAGACTTCATTTGATTTGTTTTTCCGTAATCTGTTTTTTATTTTTTTCTATTTTCTGTTTTTAATTTATTTTTCATTTTACACTTTTAAAAACAAAGAAAACAGTTCAAATGCATTGATCACTTGTGTTTTCAAAATTTGTTTTAAAAAACAGAAAATGAATTCAGATATGAAATGAAAAATAACAAAAAATCATTTTGAGCGTTTTCAATCCAAAATAAAGAAAATCTTAAAACAAGCAAAACAGAGTACTTTCTATTTTCTTATTTTGAGACTTTTAACACATAAAATGAAAACAGAAAATAAAAAATAAAAAAACAAACCAAATGCAACCTTAACTTTTTCAAACTTAGAATTTTTTTTCAAAATCCGTTGGAACAAATTATTATTCTAATGAATTTTGATAGATTTTTTAAAAAATTGGATTGATATATGTACCAAAAAGTTTTACAAATCTTCAAATTTGTTTAAGATTCTACACTAAAATTTTATCATGTATAACAACTTTTATCAAATCCAACACAAACATTTAACTATCATTTTAAAACAACTTTTACACTTTAAATTCCAAAAACATTCACTTTTGTTAACTTATGAATTTTTTTTTACACTCCAAACGGCCTCTCTCTCTCTATATATACTATGAATTACATGTGCCTAAAAGCACGAAAATATAATTTAACATGTAAAAAATTCAAATATAAATTTGTAAAATAAATTTACATAACAAAATTACAAAAATAACTTATAAAATAAAAATTTTATATAAAAAGTACTTAAAAAGTATATGAAAAAAAGTGGAAGAATATATTTTTATGGACCGAAAAAACAATTAAAATAGAGAAAAAAAAATAGTCTTGATTATTGAACAATTTACTGATTAAAAATATATAAAATTCAAATCATAAACTGTATTTTGTTATATAAATTTATTACAAATCCATAATTCTAAATCACAAACAGGGGGATTGAGCAGACTGATCATTCTGGATTGGAGTGGGTTCTGCTTCGCGTTCCATGGCTGTACAATCTCGGGACTGCCTGTGGCGTTTCATTCCAATAAATGAAGAAAGTGACGGCTATGCTGCTTGTGCGAATACGTAATATGTACGTATGCAAATATAAAGGGTAAAGCTTGGGCCACGTGGCCCTCCCCCTCCTCACACTTTCAATTCTTAAATTTGTGAATTTATAACGAGTTTTGACCCAAATTTTGAATTAATTTAGTTGATTTTTTGAATTCAAAACAAATTTGTTTATTCTATGTATAATATTATGACAATTTAAATTCACCCACCTCTTTTAAAATGGTCAAGGGTTACAAATTCTCTTAAAATGACTTAATTATAATAATAATAATGATTATGTATAAAACTATTTTACAAATTGTATGTGACAGAATCACATTCCTACGTTAAAAAAAATTAAAATTTTATTTCTAAATATATATATATATATATTTTATATTTTCCTCAAAAAACCAATCTACATAATTATTAGTAAACTCGAATAATATTTTTCAAAAATTGACAATCCAGCTGAATTATGTGAATTAGGGTAAAATCTCTCTCAATGTTGAGAAAGCAGTAACCAAATGCAGCAGCCTATGTACCTTATCCAAATACGACGTCGTTCAACGAGTTCATGTTAGCCCCCACCAGCCACTTCGACATTAGCAGCACCCACCATTCCACCACTGTGGCAGAAGCTGCTAAAACAGCATTTTATTAAGGATTGATAATAACACAAAGTCTTATTTCAATTTTTATTTATTTTTTATAAATAAAAATTCAATGTTATTATCGTTTAAAAACATGAATAGATTTTAAAGGGAAATAGCTCTCACTCAACTCATGATTTTGATCAAGAATTTTCCATAGAAGCATCATCATGTCAATGTTGAATAAATTTTTGTTTTTGGGAATATAAAAGTTGCCGACTTCCCAGAATCTAAATGTAAATCTCCGTACTCTTCATAGTTTCTTCCATCCACAAAAATCATATGCTCACAAACGTACACCTCTAATAATTCATTTCCTCCTCTTTTTACATTGGTACCATGTTTGGTCCTATTCAAGAGGAAATGTCCCCAGCAAGCTGTCATTCAAAAAAAAAAAAATCGAACTATTTTGGCTTGTAAAAACATATCATTTGACCACGCTGACCAATCAGCCGTAAAGATAACCCAAAACTATTTTATTGTATATATATATATATTTTAGACCATTTAACGCTACTACATTACAATTCATAACCCAAAACCCAGCCCAACCCCATGAGACTCGAAGCAGACCAATCTTGTGGGTGGATGAGTTCTAACCACTTGAGCTATCCCTTAGTCTCAGTGTAAATATATCCAAGAGCAGAAGGTTCCTCCCTCAATAAGTTAGGATCCAGATATGTTGCACTGTTAGGCCACACGAACCCATGCACAAGAGGGGAGACAAGACACCCCATTTTTGTAAATTCAGCTACATCCATCGCTATTAACCATTCCAAGTCAGCTTTAATTTGATTCCTCAACTCAAACTCACAATTGGCATCTAGAAGACTAGAAGTTTTCCACTGAGTTCATGCAGGATAACAGACCAACAGTTTCAACCCACTTCTTTGATACTAAAAAGGAATGTAAAAATGCCTGAATGAGGAATATCCATTATTTCACAAACAAAAAATGAAAATATGGGAAGTAATCTAACTCAGATTAATACTCAACTCTGCTCTGTCTTTTCTCAACTAAATGAGGTCAGCTACATTGATCCTTTTCTCCATTCCACTCAATTAAGCGCCATGTTCTCCATTAAACCAAATCAAACACTTATTTAAACTCACATTAATCAGTACATAAAATGAGTCTTAAGGCACTTAAACTCTTTAACAGAACAATGTGATAATTCATTCATAACGCTTAAATATGATGCATTTAAATTTTGAAAACTCTTTTAAAAGATCAATATGATAATTCATTTATAATGCTCAAATATGAAGCATTTAAATTTTGAAATATTGAACGAAGTTCGTGCACCACTAAGCATCATGTCTGCCAGATTGCATTCTTATGTTGGTGGATAATTCAATCTGTTCTACAAAAACTAAACAAAGTAGGACCCAACTTTAGTGAACCAAAAATGGAGGCAATATGTGCTAGTCTACACCATCTCTATACTTGAAACCCTATTATCCATTGGTAGGCAAAATTCAAAACACACGTGAGCAATTAATGACTTGTTTTGTGATGCCTTTCCTTCCTATATCGAGATTGCCCTGGGTCAAAGCCACCTTCTGCTGCTCCATAGACGGCCCAAGATGGTGTGGCAGCCATGTAATCCTTGCTGTCAAAAGGTTTTCCACTAGACACCTAAATTTCAAGTAACACAAAATAAAAATAAAATTAGATTCATGTTTATGCTACCTGTAAACGTTTTAAGAATACACATTGAAAGAAAAAGGGAGTAATTACACTTTACCTCCTGGGGTTGGACAAAAGAACAGGTGATCTCCTTCTAGTCTAAAGGTCAAATAATTAACTCTCTCGTGATTTGGACTAAAGTACAAAACTTACTAAATCTGTTAAATTTAATTGGATTTGTACGTCATGAGTCAACATTGGTTTGAGGAAAAAAAAATTTCCATAAAAATAGATGCATAAATTTACATTTTTACCTATTTTTATGTTCCAATGAAACATTATTTTATTTTTTTAAAAAAAACTCATTTGCCCCTATTTTTCTTAACAATGTTTTTGGACAACCATACATAAGTTCATATGGCATCTGTTACACAAATCTAGTTAAATTTAATAATTTTTTTGGGTAATTTTGTACTTTAATCCAAATCAACCGGGAGTCTGTGTTGACTTTTAAACTAGAAAGGGATCATATTTTTTTATCCAAACCACAAGGAGATAAAGTGCAACTACCTCCAACAAAATAAATAGAGAGCAGTTACAAACCAGGTCATGAAACTTTTCGTAGTCAATCCAAGTGAACCATTGGCCGTTGAACTTAAACTTCTCTACTTTTGCCAAGAGGACACAACAAGAGTGGACATGCTCACAAGCAACCTCATACTCCCCTTTGCTTTTATGAGCCAAAGCCTCTGAAAAAGCTTTCACGTCAGAGTGCCAAGGTACATTCTCCATTGTCAATTTTGATGTGGCAGACCTATCAAAAAATTCTCTTGGTCATGTCAATGAAGACTGCAAATTAACAAAATAAACATAAAGAAAAAGGACTCGAGACAATAAAGCTTACGATCCACAATAGGTAACGCCTTTAATTTCAATAAAATCAGGACTTCCAATGCTAAAGAGGCTAGAATAAGCATCTACGTCCTCTGTATTCCACCCTTTAACCAAAGTCAACCGATAAACAGTGCGTTGCTGCTTCTCCCTTAGAGCTTTCAAGGAATCCTTGCATTTAAGTTTTGCAATACCCAAATAAGAATACCTTGCTAGATAAAAACCAAGACGGAAGAATATAAAAGATAAAGTCCAAAAGTCATGCAACTACAACTAAATCTTTTGCCCCTCTCACAAAATGGTAACAAATGACTGTTGAGACCATGATCTAATTTGTCAAACAAAAGTTACATGCAGAAATATATATTGGATAATCACGGTCATTAAATGATCCAAAATTGCTTGCAAAAGTAGTTAAACAAGTGTTCACAAAAAAACAACACATTGTTCACTGTTAGGTGTGAAAGAGGTCCTACTAAATAAAAAAGACAGCCCGGTACACGAAACCCCCACCTATATGGGGGTCCGGGGAAGGGTCGGGCCACATTAACCCTATTGTATGCAGTCTTATCCTGCATTGTAAGAGGATGTTTCCACGACTTGAACCCGTGACCACAAGATCACACAGCGACAATTCCACTGTTACGCCAAGGCTCCCTTTTAACGAGATCCTACTAAATATTTAAAAATATATATATATATATATAACAGGCACTTGTTAGAACAAAAAGATGGGCGGGTCTTCACTTCCCCTGCTTTAATAGCAGTGGAAAGAAAATTTAATAATCTTCGGGAACAGGTACCAAAATAACAAATAAGACATTACTTTAGTCTTCAGAAAACCCCATAACTCTATCCAAACAAATGGAGGGATTGAATGGAATGGAGTATTGAGCCATTAAGAAGCAACATTGATAAATAACTAGGGCAAGGGAAGGGACATGTAACAAAGAAAGAATTGTTTTTGAGAGAGACTATTTTTTGCTTTATTGGCTCATTAAGTTTTGGGTGATCATTGCCTGTTCTATAAATCATCTCCCTTCTCTCTATTGTATTATATAATTTCTTAGTAAGAAAAGTGTTTAAAAAATTCAAAAATAGATAGTTCACATCTAATGGTCAGCTTCAAAGAAAAAAAAAAAAAAAAAACACTTACAACAAATCGCTCCCAAAAGTCCCCAAAGAGTGGCCTATCAATTGCCTTCAAGCTATCCTTTGTTGCAGCATCCACACTAACATATAACCGCATAAGCCAAAAATTCAAAACGGCTCGCATAAGAATCCAAAGACATCTAAAGCATATCTGTATAAATCAAGTTGCAAAAGTGTGAGGAGGTGCCAAACCTGGGTAACAGGTTTCAGCATCTTAATCTTTTCAGGGAACTGTGCATTTGTCACAAGAAAAGTAGAAATACATCTTCGATGAAGCTCATCAATGAGTAAATTAATCTCGGGATACATGATAGGTTCACCAACAAGAGACAAGGCACAATGCCTTGGAGAAAGACCTTCCGACAAGCGCTCTGGTTGAACACCTATAACAAATTGTTTTCCTTTATTTCAGTTAGCAGACAAATTACAAGTGGCAAATACAATGTCAAAAGCAATTTTCTTGTTTGACAATGGGAACCAGCAACCACTATCGTACAGGTGTGCATTTTTGTGAATGGATAAAAAACACTTTCATATTCTTTACCATTTTTGTAGACGGGACTAAAGTCTAATTCACACAATCTAAAGGATCTTCGGTCTCAAAGTAGCTTGAAAATGAAAGACATACCTGGAACTCCTTTCATTTGCTTTATCATTTTTGTATGCAGATCTATTGCAGAGTTCACAATCTCTAAAGGATCATCCATCTTCCACTGCCAGCTCTTTCCCACTGGATTTGTGTGATGCCTCCAACAAAAAACACATTTGTTGGCACATGCCAAGCTTGGAGTTGTCTCCATGCACCTGTTCCATTCAAAAAATATATTTTTTTTTATGGGGGAAGAAATTGTTTTTTGGGGGGGGGGGGGGACTAAGTTTAAAAGACAGCTGGTAAATAAAATCAACAGCACATCATAAAAAAGACCATACGGCATCTTTGTATGATCAAAAAGTCAATAGAAGCAGAAATAATACTTGAACAAACAAGAATGATGTTTTAAAGGAAAGGAGCTTCACTAGAAGAAGGTAGGTGCAGCTTTTTAATAATAAAACAGAGGCACAAAACTGAGTCTGTAAGGACAAAGCTCAAACAAATCCTACATGTTTGTGTCATGATAACAAATATGTGGTCAACATGCAGAAAATACATATCAAGTATAAGAAATCCATAGTTCATGACCGGTACATGATATGATAAATATGCATAACAAGGTGATTATATGATCACATTGAATCCATAAGGCCTCAAACGGCATAGCTACAACTTGGAACCCACAAGACACGCTAACCCATCATGCACCCTGATATATCGTCATACAATACTAGTAGTCTAGTATAACTTGCACTAATGCAATATTCAACAATGAATGGTATATACTGTTAATAAAGTCATCAAAGTCACCTATGGCTCTCTATGCCATAAAATGAGTGCTTGTAGCAACCTCCACGTCCTCTAAGTTGTGACTTGGTCCATCGGCAGAGTTTAACACCACTATGTGAACCAATAATTTTATATCCCTGCAAATACAGTGTAGTTCAGAAAGAGTAAGTTAAACCAAAGTGACATTTATAATATAACGAATGGAATCACCCCACATGTAAATCTGACCCAAAACAAAATCTAGAACTAAAGATATCACAAATATCAACAACAAACACAGCTGCTAACTTATGTCTTTAAAAAAATATCATATGGTGCATCCATTGATACATAATATTCGAGATTTCTTTATCCAAAGAAACAAACCAGCCAAAAAACTCGGAGACAAATATGGTACAGATTTAAAGAAGATAAATGGAGAAACTGCTAGGAAATTGGATGATTCTAATACGATTTAAGAGTTCATTATCTCCATTGCATGAAGATACTAAAATGACGATTACAAGTAGGATCTGTACCCCTTATTTTTTTTGTTTTTCTTTGGCTGATAGCAGGCAATTATAGACAAGACAATGAATAGTCTTTATAAAGTGACAGCTAAATTGGAAATATATAGCTTAAACAAAATGGAAAAACTAACCAGAACTTATTTACACATCAAAATTCAGAATACCCACTCAAAACAGAAAGGCCAAATATTTAGACCCACAAGCAAGTTAAATAGCTGCAAATTCAACTAAAAAAAAAAAAGCAAAACAAAGGGCAGGCGACATAAGTCAGCATAATTTAGCTACCAAAATATATTGAAATAAAACAAACACAAGCATATTTCCAGAGTAAGGAAAAGCTATATATAAAAGCTAAGGGAAGTAGAGGTTATTAATTGAATGAGAAAAAAAAAAAAAAAATGAAGCAATTTGAACAGGTGTACCTGCTTCTCCAAGTTCGCTCTAATCACCGAAGTCACCATTTCCTTTTCACCATTTAATTTGCCGTTAGATTGAACCAATGTGGTTGATCTCCGAGAAGGAGCTTTGCCCGCAATGTCCTCAACATCAACGATATCAAATTTCATACCATTTTCTTCCTCATCTGAATCGCTAAGTATTTCAGAATCGCCCGCATTAGCACCCCCGTAACCAACAAATCCCCCATTTTGCAAAGAACCACTTTTCATGATCCCAATTAACTTCTCACTCCAAGCATCGAACACCTCATCCAAATCACCTCCATCAATGTCCCCCTCCGAAACGGGCAACAACTCCGCCGCCCCAAGCGCTCGCATACGCTTTGAAAACTCTGTCGCGACGGCATTGAACGTCTCGCCATACGCTCGGCTTCCGACACCAAAAACAGCAAACTTACACTTACTGAGCAGCAAAGACCCAACCCTGAAGTCGTCGGCGCTCTCTGCCAACCAGTTGGCAAAGAATCCGCCATTCGGAGGTGGCTTGCCGTCTTGCCAAGTGGAAGCAACAATCAAGACCAGGGTTTCTCTGTGCAAATCTTCAGGCTCGTAGTCCTTCGGATCGACGAGGTCGAATCCGAGGCCGCTCGAGGTGAGGAGATTGAAAATTCGTCGAGCTAGGGTTTTGGAAGTACCAGTTTGGGAGACAAAGAAGAGCGTGCCTTTGGGAGGAGAGAGATCGGGTATAGGGTTTGGGGAGGGTTTTTTGAGGAGTTTGAGGCGACGGGACTTGTAGAAGCAATAGAGGGTGGTGGCGGAGAGGACGGCGAGGAGGGTGAGACGAGCGACGCTGGCGGAGGAAGAGGACACGGTGATCATTTCTTGTTCTTGTTTTGCGTTTACAGGCAGATCAAATCAAAGTAGTGAAGAAGATGTCATCCACTCCAGGGGACGCGATGAAGAAGAGACCTTTTCATACTGAAACTGAACTGATGATCACTGCCAAGCTCGCCGGTTCTCTCCGAGGAATGCCTTTGGCGGCAAAGGCGAAATATACGTGTAATATATTCTTGAAGCATTTCTTTTTAATGTTTATAATCTTCTTTAAAAAATAAAATCTACCAGTTTTATGGCCAAATAGTTAAAAAAAAATGATTTAGAAATATAATAATTAATACAAAAAAGCAATTCACTTTTTAAAAGTGACAAATTTTAAAAACTTTGTATGGCATTTGATTTGTTTTGTTGTTTTTTATTTTTTATTTTTGTTTTATGTGTTAAAAATCTTAAAATAATTTTTTATTATTATTTTTTAAGATTTTTCTTGTTTTAGATTAAAAACCGTAAAAACAATTTTTTTTTTTTCATTTTCTATTACATATATAAGCTTATTTTTTTATTTTCTAAGACAAATTTTGAAAATAAGTGATTAAATACGTTTTGTACTGTTTTTCTTATTTTAAAAAACGTAAAATGAAAAATAAGGTCAAAATAGAAATAAAAAAATCAAATGCCATCTTAGTGATTTTCAATTTAATTCTAAATTTTTAAATAATACTTGCAATAAATGCTCTTTTTCGGCATTAATATTTATGATATTTACTGATGTTATTTGACTAATGTGCATAAAAGGGGTAAAATAGAAAAGGAAAAAAAAAAACGAACTAAAATGTTTTAATCTGAAACATTTCTTCATGCCTCGTATTCATATTAATTTATTAAAATTATAAACATTAATGAAAAAAATAAATAAATTACCATAAATTGATAGTTTAGGAAATAATATTGAGTTATAAGTGGCATTACCTTCCCCCATCTAATGCACCCCTGTTACAAGTATATACTTGCAACACATGGAATTTAAATTCCCTGTTCAAATCACAATCCAAACCCCAATTTTGCATGTTTGACAAAAATATATACAATTATTCATACATACTCTTCATCAAAATATCAACTAACAAACGTGCTATATGTAATTACAATACATCCTCCTGATCAATCTACCAAATATTCGACAGGCGTTTCCACCATCTTCTTGGATTTTGAAGTAAAAAAAACTCTTTACTAGACTACGTACATCCTATAGCTCTTGTCCTTCCACCAACCTAAGTTTAGTTATCATACCAAGAACAAATGAGTATCACCGGTCTAAACGAGATTCCTTTAATTACCCGAAGGAGGGAGATTCCTTTGTAGACTCCCGCGGTTGAGCAGACAGACGAAACTGGAGCTAGTGATCAGATGATGTTGGAGAATTTTGGTCGGGAGCCTTTTCCTGGGATGCATGCATGTTGATCTTTATCCTGCAACAATAAATAAATAGATAAATAATTTAATTACCCTATTCATTGCTACTCAGTAAACACCTGCCAAATCAATGTTCAAAGCCTATGTATTACTGAAAACACACTTATCAGCTTCATGATCACGATTATTTAGAAAATATGAAGACCCGGGCAGGACTCTCCTGAATCGAGATCGGGGTGCTGTGACTTAGGAGATAGTTTGGGTATGCATGTCTATGCAGGAGTTGAATTTAAATTGAAGTTGGTGAGAAACCCCTAAGGAGTTTTACCTGTTATGAATATTTACATATTCATCAGTCTCATCCAATATCTCCTCCTGACACAAGAAAACATAATGAGAAATAAGATCGGCAAGTACCGCTATAAAAACAATAAAACAATTGCAATATCGAGTAGTGTTAATAAATTATAAAACCAAACAAGAAGCCAAAACAATTAGAAGCGTCAGTCGCAATGCACATCTCTAACCGTTTATTTCAGAACGAACCCACACCTAAATTTTTGAAAGGCAGTGGAAAGACGTTTAGCTACCAGTTATAAACAAGACTTTGCAGAGGTTTAGGAAAGAAGAAAAACATGAGAACTTGGAGGAGAATATATTTTTTACTTCTCCATAGAGATTTAATACCCTCGGATTAATACCTCCAACACCATATATCCACAAATGGAGCTTCACATGCACCCACTCTGAAAAAGAGCAAGTCCTAAATCTTATGTTACATGGACTCTGTGCTGATATTAGGTACAGGTATGCTTCTAAGGATCGAATCTATTAATTGTTTTATACAAGGATATAGAGAAAAAGGAGAATATTCATATATTTAATATAATTAGTTTATTTTATAGGATTATATAGTATTTACAGCATGCCATTAGAGTATTTCATACACAAAGTATATATTTTATGTATAATTATGTGCTAAATATGTTTGTATAAATATCTAATTATATGTGGAACACATATATCATACCTTTGTTCAAATGTCAAATATCTGAAATGGGTACATCATATATTTAAAAGAGCCCATGTAACATAAAGTAAATATGAATGATCAGGTCCACACAGCCTGCCTTATTGACAAACAGGCAGGCATGAATCATGATGATTATCATTCTTATTGCCACAACAATCATGTTGGATATCTAAGTAATCGTGCATCAGAAACACCTACACATACAGGCCCATGATATCTGCAAACTGAGAAATTCAATTTGTCAGCATTACCTGAAGAAGCTCCTCAATGACATCCTCCATAGTGATTACGCCCACAACTTCTTCAGTAGGTGGGAATACAGGAATGGGAGTATTCTCCATGTCTAAAATGCAGAATGAACAACCTTTATGCCTCTTCTTAAAAGCAGGAGTGGGTGGAGGACTTCTCTTTTTCAGTTGATCACAATCACTCTTAGCAATTGCCATGTCAGCATCATGCGACTCGAACTTACTCCCCAGATTTTGAATGCCAGCAGCAGGGCCCATATCATGATGCACTGATAACCCACAAGGTGCAGTCATATCATGTGTGTGTATATATATTAGAGTTAGGGAAAGGAAGCCAGGTATACAAAAACCAGGACACAATCTATCATAAGAACTCAAAACTGAGGGAAATTATACGAGCAGGAGTAATTGAGACCACTAGTCAAAGTTGAGTGGAGTTTTGCTATAAAATTTCGGGGGGAAAGAGGGAAAACATGCAAAAAAAGAATTGAATCTAAAGACGAAATTAGGAAAGAGCAAAATTATTTTTTTTTTAAATTTGAAAAGAAAAAAAAATTCAATAAATATGTATGATAACAGTGATTTAGAAAAGTTGGGATCAATTTGATAGTTTGAAGAATTATTCAGGTGCAGTGAAACAACTCTTTAGCAAGTCAGTAAAACACCAGTACTGGAAGATATTAATCATATTAGGATTCAAAATTCTCACCATCTGTAACTTCATTTGGGGTTTCTTTTGTCTCATTCACGTCCCTATATACAACAGCAATGTGGCTATGACCTTTCTGAAATTCATTCAAAATATCATAAAGAGGCATGTTCTCTGAAACCCTGAAAAATGCATAAGAAAATAGACAAGTATTATTAAATAAGCTGCTATATCTTACAAAATAGAATGGGAGTGTATATATATACACACATGTGCTTAATACACATTGCTGTGCACTACATTAAGCAATTAAATGTTATATACACTGGTTCTATGTTACAAAATATGTTCAAGCAATTGTGGCAATCATAGATTTATTATTAATATTTTTCACTAAACAAGTACTAGTCCATATTTACGACAGATATGGAAAAACTATAAAATGCAATTATTGCTGCCAAAAATGGATTGCATAAATTGTTTATGTTTAAATCTTAAGGGATGAGTACAAGTACATTGTAAAATTGACCACCACTGCATAATCCTGAAGAATGCCATTTAAGAACTAGTTGATCTTAATCTGTTTATTATTAGCTCAAAATGACATGAGGATCAACAGGGCACATCTCCTTGCCATCCCGGCAGCAACCTTGACCACAACCTAAATACCCAGTGTCAACCATCCTCATCATAAGTAAGTAGTTTTGATTTGCCTAATTCTTCAACCAATTTTTTGGGACGACTAGCTTTATCTTTTCACTTGCTCAAATAGTTCACTAAAGATGAAACCAAGGGATATCACCCTAGGAAATTATAGGAACCCACAACACACTCCATACTAAAGGCCTAAAACTTTTGAGTCTGACTCAAGGCATGGTTAGATCCTTTGCAGGTTGGTAAACTCAACACAGAAACAGTCAGATAACGCATAATTAAGTTCTAATATCTGCCCACACAATTCATCCAACTAGAACATAATGCTAGCTGAGCTAGTCAGACCGGTCAAAAAACTCTCTGTGCAACCTGCTACCTAAAGGGCCATAAATATCTTATCAAATAAACAACAACAATCATGAGCCATAGGTGCTATTGACTTGAAAGCAGATAAGTGAATTTTCTCAAATCATAAAGGATGCATGAGAAATGAGATTAATCATTACCGAGGAATTTTTCTTATCATCATTTTTCTGAGAGAAACTGCATCTTCTGGGTCTACTGTTAAGAGGTTTTTAACCTATAGGTGTTAGAGATGATAAATTTAGTCCACTTGTAAACCATGAATAACAAAACACTCGCATATCTATAAAGCACGTAATTAAAAAAAAAAGTGAGTTAAGAAAATAAAATTTATAAATTTGAGGAGGCACCTCCAGTGTTTGTCTATCTTATTACATGTGAAGTAAAGATTGAAGATGTAAATAAAAACTGGAAGTACAATAAGAGTATCAATCTACGGCTAGATAGATAATTCACACGCAAACTCAGTCAATTCAATCTACCAAAACACACCGAAGCAGGGTCAAGCAAACAAGTCCTATTATACCATCTTGTCATTAGGAACAAAGTGTTTCTTTTTTCCCCAGTCAGGGTTACTGCCTACATGAGATCAAAGAACAAAGGTTCAAACCGAGCATATTGACTTGATAAAACTATTTTGCTTAAATCAAGGCTTTGTAGGTGCCCATATCAAAACAACAAGGCCCTAGACACAACATCTTGTAGTTAATTGAGGTACTTCTTGCAGCATAACTCTATAAGATTTTGACCACAGCTAAGCACTATATCAGATATGCAGGGGCTTTCGAATCTGAATGAAGGTAAAGGTAGTAATGTTATTCATTTCTCTCTTAAAACATGATACTCAGATGCCACCCATAATACATAACAAAGCTGAAAAGTACCATTCACAAGTTGTGATGAAGATCCAGAAAGATTTTCACCAATATAAAGCAGCAATAAGCCTCACTTAATTGAAGAATGATTTATGGGTAGGAAGCTGAAACTTTATTCAAACACAATACTTCTTGTTTGACATCCTCCACTCATAACCCAATCCCATATAAGATCTGGAAATCTCTATGCTATCGACTAAAGTGTATTAGAAACTCGACACTATTAATCGGAGTAGATGACCAATATATCTTGTTTTAACTTTTAATTATGCAGATATACAATCTAACATGCAGAAAGAAAACTAATTACCAAGATAAGCCCAATGATATTTGTTGGATTTCCAGCACAAACAGGAACTCTACTATGGCCCATCGTCATTATTGCATTCAATGTCTCCCTAAACAAACAGGCAGAAAGAGGTTAGAAAATAAGAAGAATGTGTCAGTTGTAATAGTAGATCAAACAAGAAGCCATAAACCCACAAATTAAGAGTTGCATCCAGATCAAGGGAAAATGCCTTTGATATGGGAGTCATGGCATCTTTTGCTGTCTTTTCCGTTAATTCCAGTGCTCCAGCGATGATGGTTGTCTCGTCGTGTGTTAAGTCCCCACCTTTCCCAGCCTGATAATGAAAGTATATGAAGCATAACTTAGCCATGATGAAGAGATGGAGGGGGGGTTGAAAAAATGGATAAAATTACAAGCCATGCCTAATGATCTACTAAAAGTATAGGTTTCAGGCAAAGTTTCAAGTGGGAGATTACTTAAAACAGGTGAACCAGGGAAAAAATGACCACTATTATAGAAAGTTAATATCTGAAAGTTTAGTCAAGTCGAGTACCTCGTTGCCGTGAAAACTCACAAATGTCTTAAGTTCTGCTCTGCGTAGAAGAACAGCATGTCCCTTACCCAACATCCAATCCAGAACCTAGATATAATGTATAGAATTTCAACAGAAAGGGAGGGAGTGATTAGCGGAAGACATTAGCCCAATAAGAAGAAATGAGTAATAACAATAATCGTATTTCTCAAATTATTTTTCAAAGAATGTGGATGGAACAAAGAAACATTAAATTTAATGTATTATGTTGTTCTATAAAAAAGACAACCCAATGCACAAGGACATTGCAAGATTTGGGGAGGGTCAGATGTAAAAAGCCTGGTGATTCCAATGCTCAAACCATGGCCCCAAGGTCACAATAGGACAATCTTACTGCTACTCCAAAGAAAAACAGGAAGTACAAAAACCAAAAGAAAATAAAGATCATGTCCACTCAAACCAATTTGTGTATTATTGCCAAGTGCAAGCTATAATGCATGAAAATTTTTCTTACTTCCCTTTTCCACATTTCTCAGCAACCAAAAACAGAAAATAAGCAATGCAATTCCTGATAAATAGAAATCACCTATATCCATAACTAAGCACCTCAATCATACCTTAAAAATTCAAGCATGTATACCTTACTGATTGGATAAGCAACAGGGAAGAACACCCAAAATAGAACACGAACAAAAGGTGCCACAGTTGCTCCAACCATCAAGCCATATCGGGTACAAATTGCTTGCGGCAATATCTATGATCAGAAACAAATTTGAGAATTATGCAGCAACATCAAAAAACAAAACCACGGGCAATTTACACTGATGATAGATCACCTCTCCAAACATGAGGATGAGAGTCACTGATACCACAATTGCTGCCCACGGAGGCACAAGCTTGTCCAAGAATATGGGAAGAGACTGCAGGTGATAAAAAATTTGTGTCAAAAAAACACTCATAGTAATTAGGAATGACTCCTTTTTTTTTTCTTTCAATTTTTTTTATTGGCGGGGACATAAATAATCTATATTGATCAGCTGAATGAATTTTTCAAACACCTCCATAGCCAAAGAATTGCCAATCAGTAAGGTACAGAGCAAAAGGTGCTGATTCTTTACAACTGGAAATATCTTAGCTGCCAAAAAAACAAAGCAGATCACTTCAAGATACTGATCAAAATAAAAACAGATAAAAGAAACAAACACATCTCTAAACTTGGCAGTTGGGTATTCAAGTTTCTCCAATGGATTCTCAGGCAACTCACAAACTAACTGGGCCAGCTCAAATCCCTAATCAGAACAAGGTGAGCGCAAGCACGCAGTGCTTAATTTGATCCCTCGTACCAATCAGCACTCAAAACATAAACAATTAACATCAGCTCCAACTTTGATTCGGAACTCAGTAAACTCACTCAGTCATGAAATCAGGAAACATAGACCCAAATTTTCCCTATAACCGTAAGCAACTAACATTCCCGCAATAGACAATTTCCCGGTTTTTAAACACTACAATTCTTGCTAATACAAATTTCCCTACATAGTAAAACATATGACAAGCTCCTAGATTGGTCACAAACCCACGTTTCAGTCTGAACACTCGATCAGTATCAATAACTGACACAAAACCCAAATCAGAATTGCTATATAATCATTAAAAATACGTATCTACTTATATGTAAATTAGAGGGGGGGAGTGGGCATGGAGAGAATACAGGCATGGATGCGATCTTGGGGACGGCCGGACTTCATGAGGACTTCGAGGTCGACGAGGCCGAGAGACATGAGTCCGAGAGTGAGACCAGCCATGAGACCAGCGAAGGCTACCAGTCCCACGATTATCACCACATACAGCGAGAGCGTCGTCTTACTGCACTCCGCCATCCCCTCTCTCTCTCTCTCTCTCTCTCTCTCTCTCTCTGACTTTCTGTATCTGGAATTTAAGTTATTCCTCGTGCAGGGAAGATTCGCCTGTAGCTTCCTTTTTTAAACTCTGTTTTGGCAGTTCGATTGCCTCGATTTGATCAGAAGTTGAATTGAATCCGGCCGCTTGTGCTCCAACATGCTCATATGGCTTGTCTAGCCAGTACCACATCAGACAACCACTTCCTTTTTTTTTTTTTTTTTTTTTTTTCAGTTTGCTGATTTTCCACCATTATTTCTTAATTGATTCTTTTGGTTATAGCTCCGTTTGGAGCACTACACTTTTTTTTTTTTTCCTTCAAATTTTTAGAAATATATTTAAAATTTAAATTTTTTATTCATAACATAAATTACAAAAAAAAAAATTTCACCCGTATACAATTGCGAGGTTACAATTTTTATAAATTTAACTAACTTTGAAGGTGTTTGGTTAATTAAAAAATGTTAAAAGTATAACAAAAATATAAAGATTTAATGTAAAAAAAAATATGTGATAAATTTAATTGAAACAAAGTATAAAAAATTTATGAATTTTTGTTATTTTTTGTTAATCAAACAACTCCTCTAAATACTCCCACAATTAAAGATATTTTTTTAACCCCTTGATGACTAACCATTAAAAAAGAAGAAAAAAAAATTAATTTTTTAATATATGATTTTTGACCTTTATAATTTAAAAGAAGTTTAAAATATAAAAAATAAATTTAATATATGATTTTAAGAAATAAAAAATTGAAAACTAGCTAACAAGCCTAAGAATAAAGAAATTTGCCCATATGAAAATATAAATGTTGATATGCGGTATAATAAAAAAATATAAACATAAACTTAAAAATAAGTACATTAGTACAAATTAAAAACTTGAGCCATGTTTCGTTGCCAAAAAAAAAAAATTGTAATTTTTAATAATGAAAATTTTTTATTTTTAATAATTAAAAATTTTTATACTTTCGGTAAAAAAATTAAAATTTTCAGTAACTTTTAATTATTTGATACAAAATTAAAAAAAATTTGAGAAACTTTTTGGACAAAAAGTTACTAAATTTAAAAGTTGTCCAACAAGCAAAAATTGAAAATTATCCATTTGGAACTCAAAAAAAATAATAATAATAATTTTTATTTTTTTATTGATAAATGTGCCAGCTAAAAATTTCTCAATTTTTACTAAACAATTAAAAGTCACTAAAAATCTTAAACTTTTATTAAATATATAAAAAAAAATTGATCAATAAAAATTACATTTATTTGTACAATCAAACGCAGCCTATGTTAATTTGAGTTAATGCGACAACCATGAGTTTCACATGGTTTTCAATATGAGTTTTTGCGTACAATTTATTCAATTAACCATAGTTTATAAAAGGGATGTATCGCATGGCATATAAATGTGCGTAGCATATGCCATGGACCACCTCCTATAAATGTGGCATAGTCACAAGTTGATGAGCAGATGACAGATTATATAGTCACAGCTTGGTTTGGGAGCCATTCTCTAGGAAAAATAGAAGTAAAATACATAGTTTTCTTGTGTAATCAAACAAAAAGAAGAATCTCATAAAATTTGTTATTTTGTTTCTTTTTATTTCCATTGCTTAAATTAAACAAAAAAAAAAAAACAATTAATCTCATCTTTATTTTCTTCTCCTTAGGTTTTTCCCAATCTTTATTACCTAAAACCATTTTTTTATTTTTTTTGTTCTGTTGTTAATTTAATTAATATGTTTGAAAATCTCATGATTTTTCAATGTTTTGTCAAATTACTTTCATTTAAGAAAATATGCACCATACTCTTTTAAATAACGTTTTCAGAAAACACCCTTTCAAACTGATAAAACATTCTACAATGACTTACTTTAATTCAAAATACGCATTTCAATATACATTACATTATGGTATATGTGTGCATATATTCTGTATATATAAATCTTATTTTAGCTTTGATTCTTAATCGTCCGACTTAATTCTTTGACGTCCTTCTTAAGTGAAAAGAAATATTACGAGTGACTGATTTAAGTTGTCGTTCTTCAAAAGAGAGAAAAGAGAACAAAAAGAATATCAGATAACAAAATTGAAAAATATAACTACACTTAAAACGTCCGTTGAAATAGTGTTTTAAAAAACGTGCTTTGAAATAACATTTTCTAAAAATGTCCTTTCAGAGACGTTTTCTCATTGAACAATAATTAAACAAATAATGAAAAATTATTAACATTCTCAATAATATTAATTAAATTAACAAAAAAAAAGCCTCAAACATTAGGAATTTCGACATTAAATGCTTGAAGTTTTAATTCAATTACAACTCAATCATAACGGCATCAATTCTAATTTGACTGTTTTTATTTTCTGACTCAATAGGAGCTCAATCATGAGAGCGGCTCTGTCTCACCTAGTTGTGCCAAGAAGGGTTGGTCTACTTTCTCTTCAGTTCTCATAAAAGACGAGCTTGAAGATGACCCTGAATTCCTCTCCCTTAGGGGTTGTAAAGACACAGCATGAAGATGTCAACATCTGGGGTTATTTTGTATTAAACGTTAAATTGAATTAAATATCCCAATCCACAAGAAATCCGATAGAGATGTGTGAAATCAGAGAGAGAATGCGAACCTCGCCTCCTGCTTTATAGATCGAATAGCAACAAAAGGAGTCACTCCTCTCAACTTCTTCCACTTCCTTCTTCTCCTTAATCAGCATCGCTTTGTCTTCTTCTCCTTAATGAAAGGGAATGACGTAGGTGAGTGAAACTAGCAGTTTTTGGCGCGAATCGGAAACGGTAATTTAAAAAAAAAAAAAAAAAAAACAAAAAAGTGGAGATGCGGGGGATCGAACCCCGTGCCTCTCGCATGCAAAGCGAGCGCTCTACCATTTGAGCTACATCCCCGCCAGTGAACTTTGTTTTTAATAAAAAAATTATATAATAAATTAATTTTCTCTTAACATCTTGGACTTATAGAAAGAAATTAATGTAATTTACCTCTAGTTATTTTAGATAAGGGAATCCACTGAAGTAATTTTTTATTATAAAATCGTTATTATTATATATTTTTAGACTTTATTAGCTAATTTCTAGTACAATTATTTAATAGTAATTCCGATAAACTAACAAATTTTCAATTAAAAAACCATCCACCTTAGAAGTGCATTTGGATTAAGGATTTGACTTGGGGGGAAAAAAAGAAGAAGAGAGAGAGAGTAGAAAAATATAAAATCCAAAACATTTGTTTTTATTAGAAATAAATTAGCTTTTAATTTAATTATTATTTAGAAATCATTCCTTTTTTTTTTTTTTTGTTTGGCTTGACCAATTGATGTTTGATCTATGAGCACATCCGAAAGCTGCTAACGAGAGGGCTAGATTCACCGTTCAGAAAATAGTGTTGGTCCTACAAATTATCTTAATAAAATTATAAATAAAAACTCTTCCGCTCAAAATAATTTTTTTTTTTTTTTTATAAATCAAAAGTAGGAAGCTATCCCTCTCTTGTAACTTGCTCGTGCTAAAAAATAAAAATAAAAATAACAATAACAATAAAAATAAATGGAACATCACACACAAGAAACCAAGCCTTGTAAAATTTACATTCCTTGCTGACCTATAAAATGGTGTAAATAAATTACAGGTAAAAACTGAAGCTTGTTTCCACAATAAACAAGCCTAAAAACCAATAAAGATCTGGCTGCCACAAGACCTCTCTCTCTCTTCCCTTTCAGACCCATGAACACTTCTCATGAATCGGCTATGCACACAATAAAATAAAATCAAGAGGAAGAAGAAGCTTCACAATTCACAAATGGTACTGAACAAATAATCAAATGAGCAGACTCAGTTGGCTAGTTCTGATCCTGCCTTTCTATGTCTTGCCCATCAACTGGTTCAGGGAAAATCTCATTGGATGATCTTTTATTTGATGAAGAAAGATCATTTGATTTTGCCCCACTTCCCTGAGAACTCACTCTCCCTGAATTTTTTAACCCACTCATACCCTCCCGGTTTGTTTGGACACCAGCGTTGCCACTCTCCAAGGAGCTCTGACGCCAACTACCAAAGAAAGCCGCACTCCAATACTTGTTTGATGAAGTTGTTCTTAGTCTAGCAGAGCTGTAAAAATTTTCTTCCCTCACCACCTTCAAAGGGTTTTCCAGCGCCTTAAGGATGTGTCTCATTAGGGGGCGCCTTGAAGGCTTGGGATTGAGGCATGACTTGGCAACTATTGCCATGGCCCACACTTCTTCAAGTAGATCCTCGTCTAATATAAGAGATTGATCAACAATCTTACCCACCATTTCCTTTTCATTTATACCGATGTATGGCAGATTTTGGTCTAGCCACTCTTTCGTTTTAGCATCATCTGACTTGCTGATGCCAAGCTTACCCGTGATAAGCTCAAGCAAGACCTTGCCGAAACAGTAGACATCATAAGCACAAGTGGGTGATGATGAGCCTGCCCAGTTCCAGAAAAATGCACAAATAATCAAGATAAGAACCTTGTGACCAGCAATTTGAACTTTACAGGGTTGGGAGAAAAATCCTATCCGATGCTCAATTTCAAATTTTCGAAAATTTCGTTGTCAAATCCCTAGCAAGGTAACAGAAGCTTGAACGAAGTTGCTTCAGCCAAGACTATGATTATATATATATATATATATAAACCTCGATAGAAGTAGAGTCGCTAGCTAAGTATATTGTTAAATTGGAGGATGAAGATGGAATAATGAAAAGATACTAGTAGTTTTTGTGGTAAAAGCCTAAGGGATATAATATCCCATACCTTTGTTTGAGTCCTCCTAAGGCCTTGAACAACATTTCACCACTACCCTAGTAATAGCTAAGCACCAAAAAACTTGCTGATCAAGAGAAAAAAAATGAAACTTAATTACACGTACCAGAAGGGCCTTCTTCAGAAGTGCTGCAAATCACAAGAGAAAGTATATCACAACTCTGAACAAAATTGATCAGGGTGAAGGGAGAAGCAGTTTCATTGTCAATAAAAGGCAATTATCATTAAGTTGTTGATCTAACAATCCTCTGCAAAAATTACAGATCAAAATACATTCAAAGCATAGTTTAATGGGCCTATATGTCAAATTCTATTTTTATATCAGACGTCTGCATCCTACCAACAGGGACAACGCATGCATTAAATAACTAAAGAAACCTGCAAATTGCAAAAGCTGTGCTGCTGGATGGGTGATGAAAGGAATTACTACAAGTCCTTTGGCAACTATTAAGTTTACAATCCTTTCAGAAAATTCACTCTAATCATTTTGAAACTTAAATTGTCCTTATGAACTTATCTGTGACCCTATTTCTTTTGTCAAGAAATATCAATTTTGGGAGGTATTCAGAACACAAATAGATCTTATCCATCAATGCCAAAAGCCAATAAGAGCATATATAAATTTATAAGCCAAAGTTATTGATTTGAGGTAATTTTGGCTACACTAATTCGCAGTTTTCCATCAGCTCGTATAGACAAAAAATGTTCATGTACGAGGCATTTTGATGCTAACTAAAAGCAAGATAAAAAATAATAATAATGAAAAAGGAAAAGCCCAACTGACAACAGCCAATGGAGAAAATATTTCCATTAATTACCAAGAAAATTTTAACAAGTCAAAGCTACATATACAATCATAACTTAAATAATATAAAACCACTCTGGTTTTGATCAAATGAAAAACTTGAAAATTCCCAACCAATGAGAGCTGATAAGTACTTACCGTGGAATCTGCAGGAACCTTGTGATCACATTCTGGTCATTATCCCCTCCCTGGACATGTACCTCACTCAAGCTTCCAAGCCGCACTTCATATTTATCATCAAGAAGAATACTGCTTGCTTGAATGTCTCTTTAACCACCAAAGTGAGAAATAACATTAACTATTTGCACCAATGGACATAAATTCTTTTTTTGCAAGTAAGATTCTTACAATATTTGATGTGAAGGGCATGCCACAAAGAATTGGGGAAAAAAAACACATACACACACACTAGACAATTCTACCATGCATGCTTCAACAAATTTATGGAAAAGTTTGTCATTTCAATAAGGAAAATGATATTCTAAACTGGAATGATATGGCAATGGTAATCTTGCAATTATAGAATACTTCAACGGATTAAGTATTTTAGAGTGATAGGCCCATAACCCCTCCAAATCATTCTAGTTGATATTTCAAGTTATTTTTTCTGTTAATATAGCATGACCCTTTCAATAAAACTTTATTTGTGATACTTAAAATACAACCTTCAATGCAAGATTTCGCTAGATTCCAACTGTCATTATGATTAAAGCTCCTGTGAACACTGAGGATGTTAAAACATGGCCACTGCATGCATGCTATCTAAAAATTGGGAAATTGTTGGCAAACAAAAGCAAGAGCTAACTCATTACTAGACATTTATACAAGCTGCCCATCCTCAAACTTGGCTATCTATTTATGTTGATTAGCACAGGAAATTAGACAAATATTTGCTAAGTGACATTATCTTGCACAAAACAGCACCAGAACGTTATTTCACTGTTTTAGTTTGCAGCATGAGCTATGTATAGAGGTATCTCCACAAGTCCAAATCAACCATTCATGCAAGTATAAGTCAGTTTATAATGATATCAATTTGGCCCAAGCATTACTATCTTGTTTAAAATATCTAAATCACAATGAAGATGCACTGAAGAGGCCAAAATAGCCAGTTTTACATACACTAGCTCTAAGTCACCATGGATAATAACCAAGAGAAAAATGCCGATCCAGAAATAGCAAAATTCATTCTATAAGAAATAAAAGAATCAAAAGAGCTGAAAAAGTGAGTATTGTGATACCTATGAACGATGGATGGGTAACAATCATGGTGAAGGTAAGATAAACCTTCTGCAGCTCCTATTGCAATTTTTGACCTTGTAATCCAATCCAAAGACTGTAGACTGTCATCTTCCAAATTTGTAAACTTATACAAAGAATTCGACAAATCTCGATGCGGCATGTATTTGTAAACCAAGAGCTTCTCATTCTCGTTCTCCAAGCAATATCCCAGAAGAGGGACCAACCTTGGGTGCGAAGTCTTGCTGAAAAAATCCAATTCCATCGTGTAAGATTCTTTCCTAAAGGAACGTAAATCAACCCTCTTGACCACCACATCGAACCCACCATCCAATGTACCCCGGAAGAGGTCTCCAGAGTGGCCATGTTTAATGAGATTTGTATCACTAAAATCACCTGTGGCTTGGAGCATCTGCTTGTATGTAAATGAATCACCAACACCTGACAAATTAGTAAAGGCCTTAGAAGGAGGTGAGCTGCCCCCTCGAACAGGCCCCTTGTTTTCAGTCCTCTGATTTGTATTCCCTCCTTTATTAAATGTTTTCAGAAGCAATAGCAGCACCAATACCAAAAGCACGATGAAACCGAGTCCACCAAATAGTCCTATCATTATATAGGTCACCCGTTTTTTGCTCTCAGAGGCAGGTTCTGGCGAAGGAGCCGGGGTCGGATTTGGCAGTGTACCATCATCAAAAATTAGGCCTCTATCAGTATAAAACAATCTACAATCCTGTAAGCTTCTCTGTTTGGGCAAATTCTGCAGACAGTTTCCGGTAACATTCAAGGTTCCAGAATTATTGGCGGCCCTGCCCTGAAAATAGTTACCCGACAAATCAATAAGGCGCAACTGAGGCATTGACTGAACTTCAGGAAGACCACCAAAAAGTTTGTTCGAACTCAAATCTACATACTGCAGCCGAGTGAGATTCGAAAACAAACTACTTGGCAATTGACCTTCTAGTCCGTTATTCCCCACAAGCATTTTCACCAAACTTCTCAAGCCCCCTAAATCCTCTCGTAAAGAGCCCGAAAAAGCATTGTCTCCAAGATCAAGTTCAATCAGTTGAGAGAGATTACCCAGCTCGGCAGGAATAGAAGCAGCAAGGCTATTGTTGCGCAGATTCAAGAGCCGAAGGCTAGAAACTGAGCCAAGAACGGGAGGAATTGGCCCATCTAGGCAATTTGAAGAGAGGTCGAGGGTGGAAAGATTCTGAAGAGCTGAAAACGAAGACGGAATTGATCCTGTCAATGAATTCCGCGAAAGACTGAGAACTGATAACCCTGACAACTCGCCCAAAGTAGAAGGAATTACTCCGGTGAGCGAGTTATCAGACAAATACATAGAACTCAATGCACTCAAATTTCCAAGCGACGAAGGAATTGGGCCAGTTATCGAACAAGACCGAAGATCGAGCACTTGGAGGGCACTGAGCCTCCGACCAAACCAGTCCGGTATCGGCCCCGGGAGCGGAAAACCGGACGAGTTAAACGTAGCTAGAAGAGTCAATTCCCGCAAAGAATCCACCGCAAAGCGGCGATTTTGACGGCCAAAGCGAGTCCGTTTCAAACCGGATACAGAAATCCCGACGACTCGGCCGTTCCGGCACTCCACCCCGGTCCAGTTGGAGCAAGGGTCAGCCTTTCTCGGCCAGTATTTGGCTTTGATCCCTAACGACGATCGGAGGTTAAGCAACGCCGAGAGCTCCGAGTTGGAACTCAGAGGCACCTCCTGCTGGGCTAAGGCCGAGCTAAGAATAAAGAATATCAGAGCCGCCACCATGAGTTGAACTCGGTGAGCTTCCATGACTATTGAGTAATAATAAAGTAGAGACGAGGATGATGGTGGACTATGGAGGCTCTCGTCTTCGTCGTTGGTCACTACCATTATTGCTTTTCTCGATCATTCATTACATCGTCCGTGCACTCCATTACTCTCTCTCTCTCTCTCTCTCTCCAGTGAACGTGTAGTACAACTTATAACTGTGAACCGATAAAACCCGTGCAAATTAATCTCTCAATACAAGAATGCAATGTATTGTGTGCCTTTGTCTAGTCTTCAAACTTTTACCTCAATCACGAGCCTTGATTCTTCGTTTGCTGTGAATGAATCTCTTTGGTTAACTCTCTGCCTGAGGCATTGAAAGCAGGGAAGGAAAGCAAAAAAGAAAAGTTTTAAGGTTGACGCATTAATGGAAAAACACTGACTCTTAACAGTTCGGAGTTGAGAGTCGGTTTCACTGGCGCCGAAGCTATTCAATGGCGAGCTGCGTTTGAGCAGACAAGGGAAAAACAGAGAGTCGCCGTTCTGTTTCTTGTAGTTGTAATAGTAATAATATAATGGGCTAAAGTGCAAATAAATAGAAGATTATCCTGACTTTGAGGTTTCGTATTTTCTCTTGTTTGGAACGGAAAGCTCTTACTATTTGTTCGTTAGCCAAATGGAAAAGTCCTCGCGGAATGTATTTGCCTGGAAAGTAGGCCACCAAAATGGTCGGAAAAAAACAAAGACTACCTACACACTGAATTTTCTTTTTTTTTTTTTTTTCCCCTTGTATACACTTATCCAAACTTTATAAAAATAATTCATGTAATCATTTTAAATAATAAAAATTTAAATTTATCAGAGAAAAAAGTCCAATTATTCGAATTTTAAAAGGGCTTTTTGATGAGTCTAGTTTTAAGACACTATTAATGTAAATTAAATTTTCTTTTTGGGTACAAATAATATATCATAATATGACATGCTTTATTTTATAATTTAATAAAATATAAAAATAACAATTATAAAGAAATTTTACGTTCTGACATTTGCTTGTCTAAAAAAATCGTGGTACTAAGTATGTATCAAAATTTATACTCCATTCATTAATGTCATTCTTTAATAAGTTCTTATATTCAATGTTTTTTTAATTATTTGAAAATGTTGTTCTCATTTGAAGGGAATAATTTCACTTTAAAGTATGAGGGCTTTTTTTTTAATGATAAAAGACATGAATTTGTAATTAATTAGTGATAATAATCGTCTCAATAATTATTTTATTCTTAAAAGTTAATCAATTAATGATAAGAATGTTTGGACAAAATAACGACAAAATGGAAATTGTATCTAACCGAACGCTTATGTCTCAAAGTGAATTTTTGATTAACTCTGAGGACAATTTGGATTTTACCAAATTGGAAGTGACCGTTTTTTTTTTCTCCAAATGTATTGATTCTAAAACTTGAATTTTTAATGGTAATAATTAAGGATTTAAAATTTTAATTAAATCAAATACTTAACCTGTGTAAATTCTGTTACACTATGTTTTAAAACGATGGATTTGATTTTCATTTGATAAAAATTTCCATCAATTCTTATATTTGAAATTAAAATAAGATACGAGTTGGATTTAATTTCATTATGTAACTTAAATTTTAAAATCGTTTGAAATCTAACCCAACATAATAAAATTTGAGGAGGATTCATTTTTTCTTAAAACATATAAATAAAATAAATAAATTTAATCTCATATATCATATTTTTTATGTTTTCTATTTCTTATTAACATGATTAAAAATGGTATTTTCTTAAATCAATTCAATAAAAAATTTTAACTCAAACATATATTTTAAACACAAATTTTCATTTATCAAATTAAATCAAGCCAATTCTAACAAGGAAATTCGAAGAAAGTTTCTGAATAATATTTTAAACATAAATTTTTATTTATAAAATTAAATCAAACCAATTCTAATAAAGAATTTAAAGAATGTTTCCAAATAAAGTGTTACTATATCTCCCATTAAATGATACAGTCTAACCCTTTGATAAACAGTCATTTGACTATTTAACTTAAAATTTACTGTCAAAAATTTACCGTCATAATAAATTAAAATCTCATTGCTATAAACTGTTATAACGGTGTTTGGATGGTAACTAAAAATAAATTAGTATAAAATTGACACGTGACAAAATTTAACGAGGAAAAGTTTAAAAATTTTGATAAAAATAAAAAAATTTATTTCTTTTTGGGTAAACGAACACTCCTAATATATTTATACAGTCTTTTACCCAATCAATGTGATTTTTGATTAAAAGAAAAAAGAAAAACAATTACTCTTTAAAAAATTAAAACATTTCTTAGTTAAAAAATTACTCTTTAACTTCTTTTGATTTTAATTCTTTTAATAAATTACCAAATCTATATAACATATAAATATTAAAAATTATACAAAAACTCCTTAATGTTAGATGAATTGGTTATGAATTGATCAAAATATTCTCATTAAAACCTGTTTGGTGACATAATTTCTGTCAAAAGTTACTAATTGTAACTTTTTATGTATTTAGTAAAACATTCAACTACTTTTAGTGAAAAAGTTATAAAAAAAAAAATAGAAAATTAAAACCATCTAAATGTTATTAATTATAGATAATTTGATAGTTTACATTACAAATAAGGAAATCTTGATTATTATTATTATTATTATTTGACCGATAAAAAAAAATCACGTATCTAATACTTACTCAGTTGAGGATTTAATTTAAATTTATTATTTGGCCGATAAATACAAAATTTAAATTTATTATCTTAATTTTAATAATTTATAAAGACAGAAATTTTTGTGTTCGACATTCATTGATACATACATAGAAATCTTAGAAATACTTTTTAGTGTTGGCCATTTAATAGTAATTAAAGACATATTTTGTGTGTTGAAAAACAACAGAAAATTTTTAAAATCTTTAAAAATTATTTATTTTTACTTTATTACATAAATTATAAACTTATAAATTATTTTAAATTATTTTACTTTATCTCATTTTTTTAATATCTAAATCTAACGATGTAAGTACGTCTACGTGTCTGGCACTAACGCTTTTACATGTCTGAAATACAAACATATAATCTGCAGCCAAACGTTGGAGGAGTCTTTTAAAAATAAATATTTTTTTGGTCAAACCATGTCATGGGATTCCCTTCATCTTTCGCCGTCAGTGCCCATGAGCTCCACAAGGCCAATTATTATGCTAATAATATAATAATATAGCATTGGATTGGGTCGGATTGGACCGAATCGATTTGATTACCCATGAAAAGGACTTCACTCCACCGCACCGCTGCCCAATTTGTTAACGCGGAATCCGCTATCGGCCGACACCCACCGCGTTGGCTTTCCCTCTCTCTTTCCTTTCCAAATTTCTCTTTCATGTACCCCATTTTCCCTTCTCTTGTTAAATGAAGAAAAAAAAAATATTATTGGATTAATTACCTTTTATATCCCATGTAATTAAGATAAAAATTATTTGAATTTAAAAAAATTTACCTTTACATTCTTTATAGCTTAAATTAAAATAAAACGGTTAAAAATAGATAAAAAATAACAATTTTTATTATTTTTTATCTCTTAATAACTTATAGTTCATATTATCTATCAGTTTTATCTCTTAATTACTTATAGTTCATATTACCTACACTTGTAATTTTGGTTCTATTTGAATTTGAATGGGTATTTTTATCTTTCTACTTAAAAATTTAACTTCATTTATAATTTTATTTTAGTCTCGAGTATAAGAGCTATAAATTTTAAAATTCAAGGGTATAAGTAGTTTTTGCCATAAGTACAATTGGAGAAAAAAAACTATCCTAAAAACATTTTAGTTAAGGTTAACAAAAAATAAACTTTTTTCATTTTTCCTTATTAAAATTATGATTTTTCTTTTTCCTTCTTTTTTTTTTTTAATAAAAAAAAGACTAGGTTTGATTTAATATATTTAGAAAAGGCTAGGTTTTGATTTAATATATATTCAATCAAAGAAAATGAATGCAAGAGTTAACAACCAACCTTGAGCATATAGGTTGGCCTACTCCCTAACAATACCCGTTTTGGTTTCCCTAGATTAGGTATATCTTTGTTATTTATACTTGAAAAAAAAATACTTCTATTCTTATATCAGGAATAAAATAATGTATTTTTTTATTTATTTTAACAAAATTATTGAAAATATTCCCATTTTTAAAAGCTCGAAACAAGTAGTGGTAAATTAACAATTTTTGATATTATACATTCAACTACAATCAAAACACACTAAAATATTACGTAATACACATGCATCAAATTAATTAACAAATTTATCAATACATTTACATACAATTTGATTGAATCAATTTATATTTCCGAAAATATATACATAGTTTTCTTTTTTATTATTTTCAAAAGATTTCTAAAAAAAAATGGGAATATTTTTCATTACATCCTTTATGTGTTATTTGAAATACTCAACGTTTATATATATTAATATTGTGCACGAAAATCTCTTTTTTATATTTTGAATCCTTTCCAAAGCTGGCGCGCACAACCTTTGAGATAAGGAAAAAATTTTTTGTTATATTTGTCTCTTTTAATTACAATTGTCTATAAAATTATATATAGGGCCAGTTTGGTGCTATGAAATTTTCTGTTACACTTTTATATTTTCTTTCCTTTTTAAATTTAAAAAAAAATAAAACACTTTTTAAAAAAAATAACATAAGTAGAATTCTGTTAATCGAATGAGTAAATTTTTTTTAGGAATGTCAACACGATCTTCTAAGCTATCAAATGACACCCACTTTACCTATTTTTTGTATATTTTTTTTTGTATACTGTCCCGACGAAAAGTACTAAATCGTTTTGATGATTTTTTCACTGCTTTATTTCGTCCAAACGACTGATGCAAAAATTAAAAAAATTTTAACCAAAAACGTTCTGACGGTTTTTCTCTCTAAAAAATTAATACAAAAATTAAAAAATTTTACTATTCATCTTTGAAAAATATAATTTGATAACTACACACCAAACGTCAAAAAATTTTCCAAACTATATCTTTTTTACCCTTTTTTATTATTTTTTACCGGTACCAAACGGGTCTATGATATAAAAATGTCAGTTTTTCTATAAAAGGTTAAATCTCGTGTATATAAACTAATCCTAAAATAAATGGAGGGAAGGAACTGCTTGGAAAGTTTAGTTAATTGCTTGGTCCAGTCTGAATGGCGGCCAAGGCAAAGTTCAAGTTGAGTTGTATTGATGATGAAAGGCGACAAAAGCAAATCTCAATCATGGGGGCACTGGTTTTGTTGGCTTATGGTTCAACAGTGATAGATTCAACCGGTCACAAAAAGGCTTATTGACCCGGTCATGCACCCAATAGAGAGATTCATACTGAATTATATATATATATATGAGGGTTTACTCTATAATTCAAGTCTAGTCACTATCACCGTTATATTCCCAAAATAATTCCAGGTTCACACAAAGCTTCAAATTTCAAATTTTTTAGGTCGGCAAACTAAGGGTGAGTTTCGTGCACAAAAATTTGTTAAAAAATTCTAAGAATATCTAAAAAACTCAATTATATTTTTACATTATCTTTTTCTTCAAATTTAAAAAAAAAAAGTGACATATCTAATTAAAAAAATAATATAACTACAATTCCATTAATCAAATGAAATTTTTTTTTGGAAATGTCAACACGAAATTATACGCTACAAAATGCCACCCATTTTACCTATTTTTTTTACTTTCTACATGCCGTTCCTACGGAAAGTATCAAACCGTTCCGATAGTTTGGTCACTGCCAAAAATCTTTCTGGCGGAACTTCAAAACATATCCGACAGATTCAGTCATGTCTTAGTAGAATCTTCAGACCAGCCGTCCCGACGGGCAACAAAATAGTCGGGATAGATTCGGCACTGTTCATCTTTAAAATTTGTGGTTTGAGTTAGGCGCACCAAACACTAACAAGTGACTCAAACCACATTTTTTTACTGTTTTTCATTGTTTTTTATTGTACCAAACGCACCCTAAATAAATATTCACAGTTCGGTTTGAATCTTCAATATCACGAAGAAAAGAAAAATAGGAAAAAAATTATGAGAGTTAAACTATTTTTACACAAAATTTGTCTTTAATATCTGTCAGAATTGTGTACGTGGGGGAGGAGGGGATTGTCTTGCCCCTACACCTCTACTCACATTTAAGTATTCTCCACCTCTAAAATATTTAGTTTGACATTTTATTCTAAAAACTCAAATAAATTAGTTTAATTTAAGGTTATTAATTGATTCAACTATTATTGGTTTAGAGGGAGATTGATGTGAAATAATTGAGTATTATTTCTGTAAATTCAACTCCAAACTTGGTTGGATTATACTACTTTCTACTCTTTGTATTTGGAGAATTCCCAAACACCTTTACTTCTGTTTTTTCTTTTAAAATTGGAGCAATTTGGTCTGAAATATACACTGTTATCACCGGAAAGGTCCAGACTTTAAAAAGAGGCTGACATCGCTCAAAACATTAAATAAAAAATCTTTGAATTAAAATTATTAAATTTAATAATATAAATATATTAACGTTGAATCAAGTCGAAAATCATATCTAAACCATTAAATTTTAATTTTCGAAGCAGACTTTTCAATTCTAACAAAAATAAAAAATGGAGGGAATGGTGGAAAGCTGCTTGTATGTATTGATAGTCTTTTAATAATATGGCCAAATATTTGGGCCAGCCTCATTTAAATTAAAGCTATGCTTTTCAAGAAGTCGGCTACGAGATTTTTGTTGAGCTTTTTCGATATATTTTTAATTAAAATTTACATAAATACGAATAAAAAAAGAAATTACAAAGTTCATTTTTTCGACCCATGTGTGGGTTTTTCTAGTTTTAATTTTTTTAAAAAACTTTTAAAATATAATAATATGACTATAAAAAAATTAAATTTTAATATATAAGGGATTATTAATCAATTGTGAACCGAATTAATGTCAGGAGAGATGGATTCTCTTCGAGTTTTGAAAAATTAGCAGGGCTTACTTTGAAAATGGGGGATGGGTTGGAAATTCATATTTATAGTTACACCCCCGGGGTTTTAGGAAATTTCATAAATAAAGTTTCTGGGAAATTATTGTTTATGGTTGTTGACAGAGTCAGCGGCAAGCTCTTTGATCATTAATATGCCTACGGCTGTGACTATCAGAGATTGCGATTTTTCAACCAGAGTTATTCTCAGATGAGACCTGCTTTTCCCACTCCGCCTGACACCCGCCCCGCAGGATAAAAATCAACCTTTCTAAATTACTTTAATACCCATATTGCTTTAAATAAATTATATTTTTATTTAATTATTTTATTTCTTTATTTTACTTTTTAATCTAATTATTTTACTCATTTACTTTACTTTTTAATTTAATCCTTTTACTTTTTTATTTCACTTATTTTTCTTTATTTTACTTTTTGATTTAATTATTGTATTCTTTATTTTATTTTTAATTTAATTCTTTTATTTTTATCTCATTTATTTTTCTTTGTATTTATATTTTTTTCTCTTTTACTTATTTAATAGTCTTTATATATCTATTCTCTTTTATTTGTTTAACAAATCTTGTATATTTTTTATTTTTTTATTTATTTTATGTTTCTTTATTTATTTAAATTTTTGATTAATTATTAATTTATTTAATACTACTTATGCATAATAGAAAATGTTCTCTTTTATATTAAAATTAATTTTTTATTTGTGACTAAAACGATTATATGTATAACTTACGAACAAACACTTTTTCCAAATAAAAATTCTTTTAAACTAATCTTGTTTTAGCTATGTTCACAGAATAGTTTAATTAATTTTTAAATTCTTATTTATTTTATGCATTATTAGTTAATTAATTTTCTCTTTTATTTATACTTTTTTTCTCTCAAACTTAGTTGATATTTTTTATATAATTGTTCTCTTAAACTTTTTTCCCTTAATTTTTTTTTTAAAAAAGACTAATGAGTATTTGGCACATAAACCAATGATCATTAAATGTAAAGAATATTAAACAAAGTAGAAAAAATATAAATATAATAAATAAAAGATATAAAGAATATTAAATAAATATAATAAATAAATAAATTTGACACATTAACTAATCATTATTAAATATAAAGATAAATATTAAATAAAGTAGAAAAAGATAAATATTATAAGTAAAAGATATAAAGAATATTAAATAAAAAATTCAAAAATAGATATTAAAAATATTTAAATAATGAATTATTTAATTAATAAGATAGAAATAATAAATAAATAGATTAATTAATAATTACATATATATATATATATATGTATATACATACATATACATATATATATATATATATATATATATGATTTTGAAAGGAAACGGATAAAATGGTAATTTGACTAGGGGTGTGGGGCGGGGGGGGCCGACTGTCATGAGAGGTGAGAGAAGCAATTTTCTTATTAGATTACAACAAGACAATGAATGGACAGGCAATGTGGGACTACCATGGAAAGTTAACGGACGGTACCCAACGTTTTCGTCCCAACAAAAAAAAAAAAGGGAAAAAATTATGGACTAGAATAATTATATCATAAAAATATATTCTAGTAAATTTATTGCACCTTAAAATTAAAATACGAGAGACAAAAGATAAGAAAACATGAAACTAAACAAAATTAATTTCAACCAAAATAAAAATTAATTTAACGTTTGGTCACATTAACAACAATGAACAATAATTATAAGTTACCATTCAGGTCAACTTACATAGCTTGCATTAATATACATTACAGAGTTCTAACATACACCGCTCTTCAATCTCATATTAATATAACAAAGTATTATTTTGTAAAAATTAACTTGTGGTCAATAGCCACACAAATTATATACTGGGCTATTACATTTTTGGAATGTTAAAAATAAATTTCATACACATTATACAATTAGAAATTAATTCATTATCTTATTCCATTATAATCAAACATAATATAAAAACAATTTCATAAAATATTTGATATTATCTCTTATGGCTACGTTTGTTTGATGTACTAAAAAATAGAGGATAAGTAATACTGTGGGATTAATAATACTGTGATGTGATAGATGTAGGATAAATAATACTGTGATGTGATAGGGGATAAGTAATAATGTGTTTGGTGTATATAAGGGAGAAAGGTATAAAAAGTGGGATAAATATATGAAATTACTTTATTACCCAATCAACTTTTAAGACCAAAAGAGCAAGTAGCTCTTTGCTAATTAAAACAAAAGTTTCGGTTAAGAACTATTAGTCAGATGTTTTTTTTTTCACAAAAGAAAGTACAAAAAAAAATAATTCCAAATGAACAAATTTATTTATTTTCTTTCACAAAAGAAATTACAAAAAAATAATTCCAAAGTAAAAAATTTATTTATTTATTTTCACAAAAGAAATTACAAAAAAATAACTCCAAATTAAAAAATTTATTTATTTTTTTCACAAAAGAAATTACAAAAAAATAATTCCAAATAAAAAATTTTATTTATTTTTTTAACAAAAGAAATTACAAAAAAATAATTCCAAATAAAAAATTTATTTATTCTTTTTCACAAAAGAAATTACAAAAAAAATAATTCCAAATAAAAATTTATTTATTCTTTTTCACAAAAGAAATTACAAAAAAATAATTCTAAATAAAAATTGATAATTTACGTGATGGGGGTAAATTGGTAATTTATCCTTTCATCTCCCACCTCTGCATTAGATATCCCAAGGGGGGTGTGGGTTTAGTTATCCACTAATTTTTGTGGATAACTCATCCAATGGATAGCTTATCCTAAACTTTATTTCCCCACCAAATACTTCATAATGGGTCCCACTGGATAACTAATCCAATCCTCCATCTTTAATTCCACAAACAAACACAGCCTATATGTATTACTTTATACTATTACCCTTGTGAATATCTTACCGGATAATGTATTAATTTTGCTATTGGCATAACGTGCACAGTAAATTTTGGGGTATTGTCTCGAATTTATCATTATAGAATTGTATATTTATACATTTATTTTTGTGTATTTTAAATGCTTAATATATCATTTAAATAATTATAAAATAGAAGTCATAAATACCATGTTAATATCGATGGACAGAACTAATTTATCATGTTTTACATTTTATAGTAGTAATAATAAAATAAAAAACAATTCCTTATGTGAATTTGAATAAGAAATGAAAAGAAATAAAAAAAAAATTTTCCTTCTTGATTTTACAAGGTTTAACATAATCAATAAAATAAAAAAAAATACTAGATAAAATCGTTAAAATTTTAAAATTTTTGTTATCATTTGATATTTCTCGATATTGACTAATACAAATCAAAATACAAAACATATAGAGGAAGGTATTATTTTTAAACTAATACGCTATGTATTGATTGATACAAAATGAAATTCACAACACTGTTATATAAATTATTTATTCCTAATCTCATCCCCGTAAATAAACTTGACTATGTATATTACATTATAATATTGGTCTGTTTTTTAAAATCAAGGTTGATATTTCAACAATAATTTTTTTTTTGACCTTTCAATTAAAAGGTTATTTATAATAAATTCATTAAACACTTCACTTAAATTTTTTTTATACATCCTTCGTCCCTCCCTTCTTTCTGAAGCAGTGGAAGAGAGAACATATGGAGATCAAGCCGAAAGCATGACAGTTCAAAATTAGCCTAAATTAAACTTGGGAAAACATTTTCGATAACCATTTTCCTCTCTCAAAATTTTTAGTAACTGGAAATTATCAATTTATAATACATATGAAACTCTCAAGTTTCCATGCCGACTGACTTTCTGTTCGAGCATCAACCTCAACAGAGAACCGATCAGCTTTCGCCAGGTAGGCCCTCATTATCCGAAAATTAATCATTATTATGTTCCAAGTTACTAGTTGTTTTGCATTTCATATTCCTTGATTGTGGTTTTTCTTTTTATCGTTTTACTTTATATATATACTAGTGTTACCCGGTGCCTAAAGGAACAGTTGACCCACGCATCCTCCTCTCTCTCCGTTCTTTACCAGTTGGGACAACTGTCCTATCGGGTAAGCTATATTATAAAATAGATATTTACATATATTTGTCGCACTTTCGTCAGTGCTGTGATGTAATATCATAAAAAGAAGGGAAGGGAGCAGCTTATGAATATCTACCAGCCAACACCAAAAAACTTACCCTAAGTAGTCCAGTCTTCCATATCACTTACTGGTAATTAGATGCATTGGCTCTTCAATGCATATGATAGCTAGAAAAGTCATTACCTAGCCAAAAATAAATAAATAAATAAAGTCATTTAAAACTTTGGTTTGTGCATTTTTCATTATCTAATTTCTTTAGGATTTTTTTCGGAACGATGACTTGGTGAAAGAAGACAAAATGGTAGAGAAAATAAAAAGAAAAGGAGAAAAAAAAATATAAAATATCCTCATATTTTATATCACAAATCAGTTGGGAGCCATTTTGAATCCATATATATTCTTTTTGTTTTTGGTTGACAAATCATCAATTAACTCAAAATTATGAGGGTCCTCCACCCCCTTACAGTTTGGAATTTGAGTAACTAAATATATATTTCCCCAAAATCCAAAATTTAAAACTTAATTTAATGAGGCAAGAAGTCAAAACTAATTGGGTTCCAAAGAAATTGTTAATTGATGACCTTAGAGGTTAGAAAAAAGAACGTGGGCGCATTACTTTCCTCCCCATATTTCTACAAAAAAAAAATAATTTCAATGATTCTTTTTAATTAATAAATTGAAATTCCAGAAGTACTTCAACTTCATAGTCATCTCCATGGAGTATCTGCCTTCCTCTTACCTAATTAATTAATCTATAAACATTATGTCTTTAAGTTACCAATATTTGTTCTCACTGTTGGCTAGTTCGAAACTTTTAACTGGCTTATTATTGTTTGCCACTATAATCAGCAGTGAAGCAATCAAATGGTTTCCATATATACCCATGTTTTCTTTTTCTTTTTAATTATTTACTGTTAGAATTACTTTTTTATTAGAATTTGTTATTAGAATGATGCTACCATAACATTTATGTAATAAAGTCTGTGTTACTGAATTATTATTTTAGAAATAATAAATTTGTTCATATATATATCTGTGTATGTAGATATATATATATATATAATATACCTTAAAATTTTATGAGCTAGAAAAAGCATATACACGGGCATAAGAATCCATATCCCAACATATCTTGAATTTGTCCTGCTAAAAATCCTCCAACAATATTGGTTAATTTGTGGAGTATGATTCTTCTTGTCCAACACAGCCTGGAAATTCCAAACTTTATTCACCCCTCTGCACCACAATTCAATAATCCTTTTTCAATATCTCAGGATGGGTACGTACATAGCTGAAATTATTTCCTCGTCCATGGTGAGATTTATAGGCAGTCATATACATACATATATAACATTCCAAAGCTACCGATATTATGAATGGATTCTGATATCAATTTAGCTCTACAACCACGCATCTGTAATATCCAAAATAATTACGTTTGTGATTATTTGCCTGATATACAAATATCCCTGCATATATATATATTTTTTTCCTTTTTGGTAGGTAAAAAAATTTGTTGGTAGGTATATCCCTGAATATCGATCTTTGTTAGTAGATGTACACGTTGTTCAAGTGTGTTTCTTCAAAAAATAAATCATCCACCCCATAGCTACCACCTCCGGTACTGATGGATTCAGAAATTTAATACAGTGTTGGTTCAAATCACAAGTAAAATTTTAAAATTCAAATAAATATATAAAATACTATAAATTATAAACATTTTTCTTACACAAAATAATCTTCAAATTAACAAAATAAGGTACAACAATTCTATTCGCTCTTTTATATTCTAAAAACGTTCAAATTTTATTTTATTTATAAAAATTGAATGATTATTTTTATTTTTTTATTAGATTATCAATTTAAGTAATATTAAAATAAAATAACATTAATTTAAAATTACTTAAAATAAAATCAAATAAAAAAATTTTAAAAGCTGAATATAATATAGATAGAGATGATAATATTTGATACAACTTGAACAGAATATAACCTATGTCACGCCCCTAACCAAATTGTCCGGGATGGATGGAATGAGAATATGAGAAACGATTTGAATGAAATAAAACCTAATCCTAGGTCAATTCATAATGAACAATAATAATCAAATAATCTAATATCATCATTTATTCCCATATAAAGGAAAACTGAAAGTACATTGTTCTCAATTACACAATTTTGTATAATCTAATTAAACGTTGTTCTCGATAACAACATCAAAGACTTACATGGCCAGAACAAAGATATATAATTATATTAATATCTCTCAAACTCATAACATCATAAATATATCTATTGGACCTATGCTTTGGATGACAGAATTTATAATTCTAATAACCTAACATTTAGTTAAATAGAATAAACATAAATATCGTTATCCAAAGTTAAGACCAGACTTGGGCAACTCAAGTTTAAACTGCCAACATATCCCACTTCAGGAATTAGATCACCGTAATTCCTATTTTATTATTCAGTGTTCACAACTCCATTCTCAACCAATAAATCACATATTGAACATCATCATAATTAATAACCTCAAGATATCAACACACAATAATGATGTGTGCAATCTCATGTAATGGATAATGATATAATGTAATGCCAATACATATTCTCTGATCTCCATCTACCCACAACCTTATCCTAGGATAGGTAACTCCTAGCAAAACCCATTGGGTCATCAACTACACCATTTAATGCTCATGGTAAACGATAATTCTAATATATAATCATAGGTGGGGAACTGTGTTACACCCCCATCAGTGTAAGACTCAGGGAAACATGTTACATCTCTTAGTCCTTCTGCTAGGGAATCATGTTACACTAATAATTAAGCATCTGCTTAACTCAAGTAGGATTCGACTACAGTTCAAAGAATATCTCATAATAACATCTCATAATTAATGTCCCAACTCCAAATAACTAAACTTTAGCCATATATATCGACAGGTGATCATTTGGTACTTTTTCAAATCTTATTTTATCATTTTTCTCAAAATCATAGATCCTATTCATATATATAACCTGTGCCTCAGCATGTCACAACATAAATATGGCATTCTTGACCAATCAATACTTACAATATCAAATCTGATAATATAACCCCAGCCCCATGTATTTGATATGCTCGATCATGTAAACAAATATCATCTCAATATGAACATGCATTCTCATTAACCTTGATGATGATTTGGGATTTATTTAATCTTTAGAAATCAAAAGTTAATTGATTTGGTCATAAAACAGATGTTTAGAAATTAAAATTTAACATTTTTGGACATTCTGCCTGATGTCGTCTAGAAGCCAGCACCAAACGCCAGCAGTTGGCTTTACTGCCAAGTGCCGTCCGGACGCCAGCAACAAAAATCCGATTCCTGAGTTCGTTTTCAATGGACCTAACTCCAAAACAATCTCCAAAATCACTCATCCAAGCCACAAACTCAACAATTAATCATATATAAATACTTAAACACTTAACCACCTGTTTTTACAATATTCAATCAAATAATAACTCAAAATTATGCAAAATCTCCATATATATATATGAGTATATATACACATTCATACATACATGTATGTATATATAACAAATTCCACAATACTCAATCAAATCAAATATATAATATGTCAAAATGATCTTAACAATGTCTATAGCATAAATATAAGTCGCACCTACCTCAGATTTGAAGAAAAGAGAAGAAATGAGAAGATTTTAGTTTTGGCTTCCGAACTTCCGGCGTCGATTTCTCTAACCTCAGGCAAAACCACACAAATAGACACCACCCCGATGCTCACGGTATCAAATACTATCTCAATCTGTCGACCTTTCTTCTCGGAACTCATTTTCTCTCTTTACTCTCTCCCTTTTCTAGAAGCTGCCCTAAGATGAAAGAAAAAAAAAAAAAAAAAGGAAATGAAGGAAAGAGAAAAGAAAGGTTTGGCCTTTGGCAGAGATGTCCAGCCTATTACAATTCAAGCGAAATGCGACCCAAGAAAAATAAATGGATCAATCTAATTTTAGTTTAAATATTTTATTGATCCAAAACAACACATAAATTGTCAAAATTAAATAGCGGGTATTATAACGAGTTATTCAGAGAAAATTCAAATATGATACAATATAAATACTTAAATCCAAAACTAACTCAATTTAATATAGTTTGACTTGATTATAAAATAAATTAATTATTAAATATACTCATTAAAATTTTGAACTATGTATTTACATACAAACATGAATCGCTATCTTTAGAGCATATGTACAAGTGGAAGTCATGGTGATGGAGATACAATGTTTGGAGTTGTAAAAATTGTAAAAATTCGTAGAGTTTTTATCTCGTAATTTGTACTGTGAGAGGAAGAAAATTGAATTTTGTAAATACTTTTAGGAATTTATAAAAAAATTGTAGAATTTTATTGAGTTTTTTTTTTTAGCACCAAATGCAGCAATATAAACCTTTTTTTTTCTTTCTAGTGGTGGCCCACGCTCGGCACAGCGTGGGTCTGTCACTAACTACTACGAATTTATTCATTTTTGTTATAGCTTCCCTCATAAGGTGATTAATTTATTCTAAAAATAATATATAATTAAAAAATATACTTTTTAATACATGACCAATGTGTACTATTTTGTACTTTCTAATAATTGTTTTTATACTAAATAGTATTTTTCTTATGATAGATGTTAATATCAATCGTAATAATCACAATCAAACTTGACCATTCATCTGTGTGAATTTTACGTAATCATCATTTAGACATCTGATTAATTCTAACCATTCATTTGTGTAAATCTTACGTAATCCTCATTCAAATAAATGAACAGTCGAAACTATTTCTTCACCCCTATTTTTCTAATTCTAAATGCCCGTTTGAAATGTTGTCATTTTTTTGTCTATATTTATCTATTTATGTTTATGTTTTTGGTTGTCGGTTTTTTTTTCTAAAATGAAAACTGAAACTGTGTTTGGAAATGTAATTTTTTTCAAAGTACTAATTTTTTATTATCATAAAATATTTAATTTTAATTGAATTTAATAAATATATTTCATAGATTAATTAAATTAAATAATCAATTAAATTATTTATTAAAAATCATTAATTCAAAAATACAATATATATTAAATTATAATTCATATGTATTATTCACTAAAAACAATTGAATAAAATATAACTATAATATCATTTAATTTAGTAAATATAAAATATATTAATTATAATTTAATTATCTTATTTATTAAAAATAATTTATAAAACATATTTTTATAATAATTTAAATAATTTAATTTCCTATTTATTAATAATATAATATAATAATTTATGTTTCATATTAATTGAACTAATCAAATTAAATTAATTATTAAAGTAAATTCAATTAATTAAATTAATTTTCTTATTTATTAAATTAAACTAATTAATTCTATTTTATTACTTAGTTAAAAATAATTTAATAATATATTTCATATTAATTTAATTTAATTTGATTATTAAAAATAAATTAATAAAGTATATTAATTAATTAATTAAATAATTTAAATTGATTATATTATTTATTAAAAATAATTTTATATTAATAAAACATTTGATTAAAATCATTAATTTTAATATAATGCAACAAAAATAGAATAAATATTAAAATTACCAAAATGTTTACAATAAAAAAAACAAAACAAACACTTTTTTTTTAATTTACGTTTTTGTATTTAAGTTTTTTGCTTTTTTGGAAATAAAAAACTCAATAGATTTAATAATATATTTTTATTATCAACTTACAAAAATTTAAAAATAAAAAAAAAGTCAAAAACGTTATTAAACGGAATCTAAAATTGCATGTTCTACCTTTGCATACAAGTAGAGGACGGTAATTTTGACACTCTTGCTCGGGAAAAAGTCACGGATTCCCCCAATCCTATCAGGTATAATCTGACCGAACCCATTGATAGCTTATTGGCCTGGTCCTAAAGAATCCACACAAATAAATACAACTGTCTCGTGACCACTCAAAGCTTATCAAAATAATTGGACACCAAAAAGGAAAAATATTAAAGCTTGTGAGAGAGAAAGTTAAGGTGACCACATAGATGAATTTCTATTGGGTAAGGGGGATGAGAATGATAAGGATTCTAAATTCAGTGGCATCATCTAACTTTTTAAGTAGAAGTTCCTCTAAAAGTTGCCCAGTTAGATTTATCAAGAAATGGTCTCTCTCTCTCTCTCTCTCTCTCTCTCTCTCTCTCTCACTCACTCACACACACACACACACACATATTATATATAACGTATTGCGGTGCAATCAATGAATGATACATGGCGACATTGAAGAAGGCAAGCACGTAGACAAAAGTCATACATTGCCTTCAATGAGTTATTCTTTTTATACCTAAAAAAGTAAAAATAAAGAAGAGATAACAATATTTATACTATTCTCTTTTAACAAATTCTTTAAATAATGTTAAAAAAATAATTATTTTATTCCACACTCTATATTTAGAGTGCATTTAAAAAAGCTGCAAAAATCTGAAAAATTCTAAAAATCTCTAGAATTATTTATTTTTTATCTCACTGTACGAATTACGAATCTATAAATTATCTTACTTTTTTATTACTCTAAACACCCCCTTAATAATAATTTACATCGGTATTTTTGAACAAAAGTTTAAAATATTAAATAATAATTTCGTTAAAAAATAATGAATAATATGATAAAAAGAGAGAAATGAAAGAGGTAGATTTAGAGAAGGAAATATAAAAGGAAGAAGAGCATTAAAAAAGGCCGGTCTTCTAAATTTAGAATAAATATGCCTTTTAGTCTCAAAAATATTACATTTTCCTTTTATACATGGTGATATAATTTTAGAAAATAATTTCTTAACTTAATATTATCCGAACATATCTTATGATCATGTAACCCTAACTAAGATTGAGTCTGAGAAGTAAAAGTTAGTTAGTTACTAGTTGTTAAAAAAACTAGCTGGTTTGTTTGTTTTTTTTTAAAGGAAAAAAACTAACTTTTTAATTTTTTGTTAATTTAATGTTTTTATTTTTTGTGGTTTAAAATAAGTTAAAAATGTAAGAGGATAAATTTGATCATTTAAAAAAAAAACTGAGTAAATAGAAGCTGGGAAGCTAAGATGCTTCCCAAACACACCCTAGTAGAAACAAATCTTATCAAAATTTTCGATTACAACTGATAATTCAATTTGTAATAAATGATTTACGCCAATTAAACATAGTGATATTAGTCCAATTTTAACAAATTCATTAAGAACACTTAGTAAATCTCAAAGGGTTACAATAGGTTAAGCCTATTTCAAAGGGTTACAATAGGTTAAGCCTATTTCTTGAAAGATTCTTTAATGTTATGAAAAAAAAAACTCTTAAATACGGTCATTTAAAATTGAAAGATAGAATAAAAAATAATTAGGGTAAAAAGATATGATTTATGCTAAACAGGAATCACAAATTCAAATAAAATAATTTTAGATAAGAAAATAACAAAACCAATTAGAAGTCAATATTCTAGTCCTATTTTTCTAACAATGAATCATAGTGAGAGAAAAAATAAGAAAAGTTAAGATGATTATCAATTACAAAAAAAAAAAAAAAAAAAAAAAATTGAATAAAAATTTGATATTTGATGAGTATTTTGTATCTAGCTTAGATGTTTTAGTACCCCTAAAACAAAAAGACATTTATTCTTCCTACAAAGGTGAAAAACTTGGAAATGGGGGAACATCTGGCTTTTTTTTTTTTTTTTTTTTTGAGTTTAATCTTACTCATGTTTATATATATTAATGGATTTTACCTGGAACGTGAAGGAAAATCATATGAATATTTTTAATTTCCTCTTGATTTTCATGGAAAGTAACACCTAACAAGGAAAGAATATTAGACGCAAAGTAGTATGAGTACAACGGTTTCAATACAAATTAAAATTAAAAATTTATAAAATTGACAAGACATAAATTTATTAATAAAAATGAATTTAATTTTAAAATAAATTAATTATTTAATATATTTATTATCTTTTAAAATATTTAAATATAACCACCATTTAATACGTTTGTGAATCCAAATATAATTTGTATCTTACCATTGGCCAATACATCTCTATCTCTCTCCCCCGCAATAGATAATAACAACAAACACCTTATAAGGTTAAAATACTTGTGGGATTAATATTAATTACAATAAATTTTTAGAGTGGGGATATCAAATATTCATATTTAAAATTTTTTTAATTATAAAATATAAGATAAGGTGGATTTTTTAATCATAGAATAAAAGAAATCTACAATACCTATGATATAATGATCATAATCCATCATTACCTTTTTGTAATTTTATCCTTACTCTCCATTCTCCTATATATAGATAAGAGATGGTACGTTCTTTTCAAAATGTTTGCATAGGAGGATTTCTTCCGTATATATATATTTTTCTTGCTATATATAACTACCTATAGAAGGTAGTTTTTGCAATTAAGTGGTCGAAATGGGTTCGAACCCAGCTTGGACAGCGAAGCAAAACAAGCAGTTTGAAAATGCACTGGCCATATATGACCAGGACTCGCCAGACAGGTGGCAGAATTTGGCCAGGGCAGTTGGTGGGAAGACTGTGGAGGAAGTGAAGAGACACTATGAGATGCTTGAGGATGATCTCAAACAAATTGAGTCTGGCCAAGTTCCCCTCCCCAATTACAAACCCGCCGGGGGGAGCAGCAAGGGGAGCAGACTCTCGGATGAGGAACAAAGGTATATAAAGCTATATAAATATATATATATATCTCGACATGCACTGATGCACATATTGTTATATGTTATCAAATTTCTACCTCATAAAATGTCAAACAGACCATGCATGTGTTTAAATTTTTTACAAGCCGACTATTAAATACAATATGTTTTCACAACTAACCCTCATCCTCCCAAAACAAACACACGTGTGTGGACAAAAAGAGAGATAACATATACACATACATATTTTCTCTTAGGTTTAATTTGGAAAGCAAAAAAAAAAAAAAGTTATTATTTATTTATTTTTTAACGGGGAGAAATTTTCGTTTAAATTTTTCTGGTTTTATGAGAATAGCAAACTTCTCGAGTTAGCGACAGGCATGTTCACACGACAATCCTTGCGTCAGTCATGAGTATCTTTTTAATTAAGTTGAACAGCTTATGGGGACAAATTCCAAGGAAATAATACTCTTTCGAGTCGAAATTGAGGCAATCCTTAAGAAATCTCAAACTCTGGCCAAGTGAGTGACTATTTATTAGCTAATTAATAAAAGTTATTTTTTGGTATTTTTGAAGGGAAAATACTAACTTTTTGATAGATAATTTTTAACTTTTTATTAATTTGATATTTTTGCCTCTTATATTTTAATTTAACATGTAAATGGATAAATTTGATTATTTCAAAAAAAGTCCCAAAAAAAAAAATGACATGCCAAACGTTAAGCCTTCCAAACGGAGCCTTAATATGTTGCATGTATTATTATGTTTTTATTCCTTTCCTCCTGTTGTAGTGACTGCTGCTACGTTATTGTTTTTGTTCCCCTTTTCCAATCCTTAGCAGGTCGGGGGTGTCTGAAGCTTCAATGAAGCAGAGAACCAGCTGGAAGCAGAGCAAATAAGGATCCATTAATTGTTTCAGTGCCAAACAGCTAGCAACTAAATGAAGAACCGAAACCAAAATAAAAATAAAAATTTGTATTATGATTAAGCTTCTATTTATCTTTATAATTACTTTCTTGCAGATTAATTATGTTACATGTAAGCTTTTGTGGTCCAATATTGTAAAAAAAGGTAAATAAAAATGAGTTACTAAAATACCGTGACCAGCACAATTTATGCTTTTCTTTTAATTCATCCTCATCGAAATGTTCTCCTTCTTGTGTACCAAATGCTTACCAAATTTAACGTTGATCTGAAATTGTACACTTGACCAAAGGTAACACATATGGGTGAGTTTAGAGTGATAAAAAATGAGATGAAAATGAGATAAAATGTGGATTCGTAATACGTGTAGTGAAATAAAAAATAAATAAGTTTTAGTGGTTGTTGGAGGATATTGGAGGATTTTGACACACCAAACGGTACCAAAATTTGGAAAGGGGTGCTAGGAATCAGATATATTAATTTTTATCTAACTAAAAGAAATAGGGATATGTGAGATTATTTTATATTTAATATAATTATTTTGTTTTACAGATAATATTTGTATTAAAAATGTTCTATATTATATTATGTTTGGAATATGAATTTGTTAAAAGAAAAAAATAAAGGAAGGACGAATAAAATTATTAATTTATGTAATGTTTCTATACTTAAGTAAGTAATTTTTATTTTTTTAACAAATATCTATTCATTTTAATCTTATTTTTTAACTCAATTGAAAAATAAAGTAAATTCAATATTTTTACTTCATTTAATGATTTGTGTAACTTTTCCATCCATAACCAAGTAAAATTTACTTTTTAATAAATATCTATTAATTTTACTCTTAGTTTTCTAATTCAATTAAAATTATAAAATAAAATATTTTTGTCCAAATATTGAACGCGAGTTGTACAATACATTTAAAAAATTTCACAAAACATAATTTAATTCGACATGTTAATATCATTAAACCATCCATTTTCCAAATATCCGAAACAAACGGCTAATCCGCTTTAAAGGGGAAACTAAATTGGCGGGAATGTTTGTACCACGCGGAACTAAATTGGTTTCGTTTTATTAAAACCATTTTAATCCTACCACCATATAAAAGTACGAATAATTAAAAAAATATTTTCTAAATAAAAATACTCTCATAAAAATCATAAATAAATGTAAAATTCATGATTTAATACATATTATGATATCAATATTACTATTAATACTATTTGGATTGACAAATTATTCCTTGTAAAAATCACAAGTACCTACAAACTTCATGATTTATGCATATTAATATTATTATTTAGTACTATTTAAATATGTCAATTTGTCAATTTTTTTATTCTTTGAAAATCTATTTAATATTGATTATTTGCTAGCTTTATTATTTTATATGTAAGTTAAATAAAATAAAATTTTATTTTTATTACTACACTATTTTCATACTATTTTGTTGATATACTCAATTATAATTTAACTTAGAATGTAAATAAGTTAGTAGTTTTTATTTTCATTAATTAGATTATTATCGAATTGAAGAGAATAATGCGTTATTTTATAGGTATAATTTAATTTTATAGAACATATTAATGTAATAAATTTGGAGTCATCTTTAATTAAAAATAAAATTGGCACGTGTAGAGTATAAATGTTTTTTTATTATAAAATTTTACATCAAATAAAAAAAGTTGATGTACCAAATAATTATAATAATATATTATATACATTTATATGTTTTCAATATTTAATTATTCACTCTAATTATTTTCAAAATTAATAAAAATAAATGGAGGATTTGGTCTAAACAGATTTGATTGGCATTGTTAAATCTATATAGCCGATCCCACTTAGTAGGAAAAAGCTTAATTTGGTTGGTTTAATAAAAATAAAATATTATTTGCTTAGATGTAATATCTAAAATTTTATTTGAAAAATAACCTAATAGAAGTGAATAAATTGAACTAATTTAATTGTATATATATTTTTAATAAATAGTACTTTATACTATTTAATTTATATGTAAATTAATTTTTTTGTAACTAAGAGGGTGTTTAGAGTGACAAAAAGTGATAAAATTTGACAGAAATTGTAAGTTTGAAATTCATACCGTAAAATAAAAAGTAAATAGTTTTTATAAATTTTTATTATCAATGATTTTTAGAGCTTTTTCAAAGCTCCAAACGAAACCTAATTCTATTTTAGCAAAATTAATGTAGCAAATATTGAGTTGACTTAATAGATGTGTTTGGAATTATATAAATTTTTTAAATTTGTAAAAGCTACAGTCTCATGATTCCTGATATGAGTAAAAAATTTAAGTTTTGTGGAGATTTATAATAATTTATAGAGATTTGGAGTGCTCCAAACGCTCTAGTATTAATTAAGATTATATCAACAAAAATTTGACACCATGTTTAGAATGCTGGAATTGATAGGATTTGATTTTCTTTAATAGGAATTGGTATTAAATTCCACGTTTGTAATAAAAATGATATTTAATAAATCAGATTTCATTTCATTTGAATACCAAAAATTTTACAGTTTCTTCACAATTTCAAATCAAACCCAATTGATAAAATTTAGTAGGAATTCATTTGAATTTAATTAATTAAACAAATTTATCCTTAACTTACTTTACTCTTTTTCAATTTTGTTGCTCATCCTCCTGCTAATTCAATAAATTAATGATAAGGTTAAATTTGATATTTTTTTTTCACATTTATTCAATTCTATTTAAGTTTCAAATATAAAATTTAAAAGAATATTATTAAAATTTAAATATAGGTTTTAGACATAAAATTTTATTAGTAAAATATAATAAGAGGAAATCGATTATAATGGTAGGATATTTTCAAACGAAATATGAGTGATTAAGGTATTCCGTGGCAGGTTTAGGACTGTCTAATTCCGACGGGTCTTTTGGGTTCTTGTTCGAACTTGTAATAAGTTTCCTTTTCTTAAAGGCTTTAAAATTAAAAACTGATTAGGGGTTCAAAAACCGGCCCGAAGCAAGAACACTTGTCACTGGTGCAACTGCTCTCCCAGAAAATGGAGGCCACTGCTTCTCCATTCAAGGTATGCATCGGGGGAAATTGTTCGTTCTAATAGCAATTTGAGTTCCAGATATTTGTTTTCCCTTCTTTTTTTTTTTTTTTTTTCGCGAAAGAAGAAAGAATAGCAAGAAAACAAGAAAGAAAAGGAGAAGAAATAATAAAATAGGTCAAAGTATTTAGCTTTCGATTATGTGTAAAATTTCGACTCTCTTGGTCACGCCGAGGCGACTCGGGAATGAAAGCTGAAATTACGGTGGTTTTTAATCGAGAAACCTTATTTTCAGCCTCAGAAATGTTCTCCTAAAAAGTGTGTGCAATACAGTATATATATATATATATTTTTTAATAAATTACACTAGTCCTTAATTATTTCTGATAATTGTATGGAAATAGCATCTAGGAAAAACAACTTATGGATAGGGCATACAAGTTCTTTTTTTTTTTTTTTTTCAATGAGTAGTCAAGGTTTGGAGAGGTTTCTATATATATATTTTTTAATTTGTTTTGAATATCGATTCTATCAATTCATTCTTTGTTGTTGGCTGAAAATTTGTGAATTAGACCCCTTTGGCTTCTAAAACTGGTTATACATTAGGGGACTTGAAAGTTGTTACAAATCCTATTGACATTTGAGCTGAAAACTCTTTTTTTGCTTATCTTCTTATGGGAGGATGTTATTTTATTTTATTTTTATTTTTAAATTGTGTAGATAATCTTGGGATCATCTTCGGTGTTTCGTCGGCAAATACTAGCTGAGATGGGATATGACTTCACAATCATGGTATGTTCTAGTCAAATCTGTGTTATATATTTCATAGATGCCAAAAGGTTGACCATGCATCTAGTTTAGACTGCAGACATAGATGAGAAAAGTATAAGAAAAGAAAAGCCAGAAGAGTTGGTAATGGCCCTCTCAGAGGCGAAGGTATGTTTTCTTTTTGGATAGCTACAATTAGGATCTGACCTTTGTCAGAATTGTGAACTGCATTTTGTGGTTTTTATGTTTGGCTTCCTACTTTAGAAGGCAGTCACCCTTTTTTTTACTTGACTTAGTTAAAGAGTTTGTATGCTTGTATCTGTGTATGTCCGTTGAATCATTCAATCACGTGAGGACAAATGCTGCAAAGCCTTATGTGTCTCTTTATTGCCTTTCCTCAATTTTATTGGATGTTTAGGTGTATAAACCATCTAACCTTGCTGTGATTGCATGGTGGTTTTAAATTGTTTCCGATCACGCGTGGACACACGTGTTCCAGTTTGCCTCTCGAATCATATTTGCCTTCTGTGCTTTTCTTGTCTACGTATTTTACGTTTTTATATTTTCCCAGCATTCTGTTTGGATTTCTTCTTTATTTGCATTGCACTTAAGATAGAGTTGATTTGCTTCCAGTTTGCTCCATGTTTTGGCTTAAAAGCAATTTGTCCCGTGCTGATGCCATCCTATTTAAGGTTCATATGATAATAACCAAGAGAAGGCTGTCAGACCAACACTATTGATTGTAGCTGACACAGTGTGTTCCATTTTCTTAATGCCAACACATGGGTCTATCCACTGACCTGTCATTTTTTTTTTGTTTGATAACTGAAGAAAATTGCAGCGAAAGCATCAAGGCGATGCTACCCAAATTACAAAAGTATCAGGCGCAAATGGCCGGGCCAGGCATCTAAAACACTAACCAGCCATATTGTCCACAAAATACAAAAAAACTATGAACATCGGGACCGGGCTTACCTGATAACCACCTAATCAAGGTAGACAAAAGTAAAACCTTTAGCATTAGGATAGGCATCTCTACACCCTAGAATGTGCACCTGTTTCTTTCACCACAAAGTAACCACTCCAAGCAAAAAGGAATCAAAACCCAAACCTTTCTCCTTCTTTTCCTAACCTGAGCACCCCACCAATCTTGTGAGATGTGATGAACCCTCCAAGGAAAAACCCACTGCATGTTGAAGCATGACAAAGCCACTCCCCACAATTTTCTAGCCATTGGGCAGTGGACCACAATGTGGGGAATGGATTTACCATCTCCTTACAAAGACGACCCCAGTTAACCATTACTGTTTTTCTTTTTCTCAAATTGTCAATTTTAAGAATATTTCCGTGCACCGCACACCATAAAAAAAGGGCCACTTTAGTACAACTCCACTAGTGCACAATTTGCTCCACCAAAACATGGTCACCCCTACCCCTAGAAGATGCAAATAGAAAGATTTCACCGACAAGACCATGTTTTAAAGCCTCCCATTTTAAGGTATCCTCCCTTTCTTCTATCGTTGTAGCAAACAAAAGTTGCAATAAATCCATAAATTCTTCCAATTCTCAGTCCTGAAAATTCCTGATTCTCTGCAATTGCGAACAGGGCAGGAAACTCCTCAAAGAGCCTAGCATGATAACCTCTCTACTTATGCTTCTGGAATTCTGTTCTATTACCACTGTCCACTAACACTGAGCAATAATCTATGAACTCCGGCCAAATCGAGCATATGCTCTTCCACACTCCAATTACATAAGGCTGAGAAAGCTCTTCAGAAGTCAAATCACACCACGAGAAACCATATTAGGGCCATCTATGTGCTGAAAATGCATTGCATTTTTTAGGCTGCTTTCTTGGCAGTAAAAAGTGATTGTTTTTTGTTCTTTCGTGTCCAAAGAGTAAAATAATTGCAATTCATTTTTGTTGATTTAACTTATTTGTAGGGGTGGAAATATTAGACATGACACGAATACAAAATTACTAAGAGAACACCCGAATATGACATGGCGCGAATATGTTAACTTGGTTATGAAATAAATTAACTATTTAACATGTTCACATCAATATACACAATTATGAACTTGAATTTTCTCCCCTAATTGACTGTGGTTCATAAGGCATACTGATATTTTTATTTTAGAGGAAAAGAAAATGTGAGATTGCCTGGTATTTTAGTTATACTACACTGAGGGACCCAGCTTGTTTATGTTTTTTATTTTATTGAACTTCATGGGGTATCTGTATAATATTTTGCATTTTCTGAAACATTGATCTAGGATAAATTTTTGAATCCATGTCAAATGTGATGAACCTCTGTATTGTTAGCACTATGATATTACATTCCATGCTAGTCTATTAAGCAAACTTGGTAACCTGATGATCTTCTTTGGGGTAAATAAACTTGTGCAACTGACATTTATCATTTTAGTTCAATAACTCCAGAAAAATTAACGCTTGTTCGCAGTGAAATGGCTGGAAATTTCATGCGTAATTGAATGATTATACTGTTCTATTCCATTTGTTATTTGATTTTATTTTTTTTCCCCTCCCAAGTTATTTTGGGTAGTCTCTTTTCAAAGCCATGATTTATCTCGGTTTGGAGTCAATTATGCTGTTATAGAAGGAGATAATATTGACTTTTCGATCACTAAGATATGATGCCACAAGGTTCCATCATAACATGCTTAAATTTGTTACCTGATATATGTGCCTGTGGTTTTTGTTTCTTTCTGGTCCTTGAACTGCTGTACGTCACTTCATTTGATTATTTATCGCAGGCACTCACCTTACTATGGAATTTTTAATCAGGCAGAAGCCATCATACCAAAGCTTCCCATTGGCGATTACAAGGAGGATGCTGAGCCATTGGTCTTGGTAACTTGTGACCAGGTATAAATAATTTTCTTAGCATTTTCAATTTCTTGATGAGCCATACGATGAAATTATGGGGGAGAGTTATTGAGAGACGACTAAGAAGGACAACAAACGTTTCAGAGAATCAATTTGGTTTCATGCCTGGAAGATCAACCATGGAGGCTATCTTTCTCTTGAGGAGGTTAATGGAACAGTATAGAGAAGGTCAAAAAGATTTACACATGGTGTTTATTGATTTGGAGAAGGCATACGACCGAGTTTCTAGAGAGATTCTATGGAGAGTATTGGAAAAGAAAGGAGTGTGTATCGCATATATTGAGACATTAAAGGACATGTATGATAGAGCCGTGACATCTATATGTACGACTGGAGGAGAGACGAGGAAATTTCCTATCACGAAATTTCCTATCACGATTGGTCTACACCAAGGTTCAGCATTAAGCCCATATTTGTTTGTCTTAGTTATGGATGAGATTACAAGGCATATTCAGGATGAGATACCGTGGTATATGCTATTTATAGATAACATTGTCTTAATAGATGACGAGAGAAGAAGTAAATACTAAGTTAGAATTGTGGCGGGAAATGTTAGAAACAAAAGGATTTAGACTAAGTAGATGTAAAACGGAATATATGAATGCAAGTTTAGCCAAAGTAAGACAAGTTTGGGCACACAAAAGATTGTAGAGAAAGAAAACTTTAGGTACATCGGATCTGTGGTGGAACAGGATGGGGGGATTGATACTGATGTAAAGCATAGGATTCAGGTCGGGTGAACCAAATGGAAGAGTGCTTTACGGGTCTTGTGTGATCGAAAAGTCCCCCTCAATGTGAACGGAATGTATTATAAGGTCGCGGTAAGACATGCGTTATTGTATGGATCGGAGTGTTGGGCAGTAAAACATAATCATATTTAAAAGATGGCAGTTGCGGATATGAGAATGCTAAGATGGATGTGTGGGATCACAAGGAAAGATAAGATTAGAAACGAGGAGATTAGGGGCAAAGTAGGAATAGCACCA
>QLOD02000001.1:5236346-5282039 GCA_003260245.2 Sideroxylon spinosum | reverse complement strand
GAGATCTAAGAGAAGTTGGAAAGAAACAATTAGACATGACCTTGTCTCTATGGATCTAACGGAGGACATGGCCCAAAGCAGATTTGATTTGCGTCGTCAAATCCATATAGCCGACCCCACCTAGTGGGAAAAGGCTTAGTTTGGATTGGTTTGGTTTCAATTTCTTGAAATAAAGTTTATGCCATATTCTGCAGTACACAAAATCTGCATTTACTTGTGTATATCAGAATGTTATGGTGAGTAGTAGCTTTTTTGCAAGTGGTTGACCACATCTGTAAGATTGAGTTGGGCATTTAACTGTGCAATTATGTAAAAAGGAGCAACTGTCTCCTGTAGATTGAGGCTTCTTTATTTGGCATTAGTATATACCAGCTATGACCTCTTGGTCGCTAGATTAGGTCAGAGGTCCAAAATTGTGTCGATTGGCAAAGGAGGCCAGGGGGTTGGGATTCTTTAACTATTTGCTGGAGGAAAAAAATAGAATTTGAGAAGAATTAATATTATAATATGTTTTTTGATAAATAGTATAATATTTCATTTATCTATTGTTACAAGTTTGAACATGGCTAAATGCAAGAAAGGGAAGGGAATTTTTGGAGCCTGGTGTTGTAAAAAAATTGTATATTTTACAAATATGAGTATTCTTATTTATTTTTCTTTTCTATTCTTTTAAAATATGGTGTGGATGCATCAAGTTTCGTTCCAGAATTTGATTCACATGTGACTTATCAGGGATGGGATATGATCGAAAACATAGTCAGGGATTGTTCCATTTTTTTTTTTTTTTCAAGAAATAAAATCTGATTTTAATATATCTTATCGCTAACATCAAAAGATTTGGAGGTGGTTGTCCATGAAGGTATGATCAGGGAAAAACCATCAAGTACAGAAGAAGCACGCCATTTTGTCGAAGGTATGCTTCATGCTTCTACCACAATTTCCTGCTGTTGTAGTTTATGGTACCGGCAGTTGTCACCAATACACATTATAGGTTATTCTGGTGGGAAAGCGGCGACAGTGAGCTCAGTTCTTGTTACAAATCTAAAGACTGGATCCAAGAAAGGAGACTGGGAAAAAGTGGAGGTACAATTTACTTCTACTCATTACATCATGACTTGTTCTGAAGTCTCTGTTTGTTAATATTTGTGTAATTCTTGTTTCTTGGTCACATAGACTGATGTAGCCAATAACTTAACGACTAATGCATAGTTTGTGGAAGTTCTACAACTGAAGAAGTTATCCTTTATCACCCTTTTTTAAGCACCTATATCAGGGAGAAAATTCTTTACAGTGGATGCAAGCGCCCAGTTGTGGGGTTATTTGTGATGTTGATGTGAATACGTCACATAGATACAGTGTGTGAAGCTTGATGAATATGGGATAGAATTTTCGAAGCTTAACTAGAGCCTATCAAAGCCCTTTATCTTATTCCTGCTTTCAAAGGATTGGAATTTAATATCACTACTACAACCTCTGTAATGAGATGTGGAGCTCCTCTGCTGTATCAGGGCTTGGAATGGTAGAAGACTGAGAAATATATGATTTCACCAATAAGAAACAACGAGTGGATTAAAGTAGGAGTAAAGAGATAGAAATACATATTTTTTATAATCTCATGAAAGAAGAGGATTCATGTACCTGACCACAACATGTTTGGGACTAAGACTACTATTTTCCAGTTAAATGTTTTCTGGTGGTTGTCCTTTTGCATTGTGGTTTCTTAAATTGATTTTTTGATGAGCTATTTATCTATAATATATTGAAACAAACTTGTGGTGATGCTTTGCAGATCCATTTCCATCCCATACCAGATCAAGTCATTGATAAGCTGGTATAGTATGTTTTCATTGTAATTGTTGGTTGTTCTTGTACTGTTTGATAAACGAACATGCCCCTTATTCCTTTCTTTGAGTCCAGATTGAGGAGGGGACTGTTCTCAATGTTGCTGGGGGATTGTTAATAGAGCATCCTTTGATACAACCTTACGTCAAACAAGTGGTAGGTTCCACGTTCCCCCTTTTTTCCCCCCAGTTTCTAATCGCAGTTAAAATAAATACTAGTCAAAGGAAGACACCGTTGTTAAGAAATGAATAACACGTGGACAAACATTATATTGTTGTGATCATTATGGTCGACAGGTCTGTCTGTTTGATTTGGATTGGACTAATTTCCAAATCCAAGATTACAATCTGATTTTTTTTGAAAAGGAAAAAAAAAAGGGGGGTAAGAAAGAAATTGCGGTAAAAGCGCTCCTAAAACATGTCATGTCAGGGATAGCAATCGAGTCATGTTGTGTTTGTGCCTTGTTAAGGACTATTCAACTCTTTAGGTCATCCTGAACAAGACACAATTAATTAATTGTGTCAAATTGGCCAACACTAATACAACCTGTTTATTACACGGGTAACACAACATGGTATGACATGCTTAACCTGCTGATATACATGTTGGGTAACTCGACTAACACGTTAAACATATCAACCAAAAAATTACATGACCAACTCGAAAAATGCATGACTTCTGTAACATGTTTAAGATGTCAACCTGAAAAATTTCACCACGAACTCAAAAAATACGTGAACATAGTTAATTATACCTATTTGATAGGCTGACCCATTTTTGACATGAACATTACCTGTTTATAATCGTGTACAAAAATGGATTAACCCGTCTATTATCATCTGGACTTATTTATGCTTGACCATAACACGTTAATTATCTGTTGGGTTCGGATCATGTTCAAGTATCATTTGAAATTGCCACTTCTCTGGTTACTAATTAGTTTCTGGAATTATTTCTCTCTCTCACTTGATAGGCATTAACTTGAATTTGTGCTGTCTTTTGCAGGTAGGAACCATCGATAGCGTGATGGGACTCCCTAAAGCTCTTACAGGGAGACTGATAATGGAGGCTCTCTGGTATAAGAACTAGGAACGAAATCTGATTTAACTCCAATTCCTGTTAATCAATATTCTATCTTATAATTCTTGTATGGTAAACTCAATAACCGGTGACTTTATTTATCTGTCCCGATGTAGAACTATTTTGGTTTAAGTAACTTATCATTTGGGTAACGAGGAAATAGTTACTCTGAAATTTGAGCCTGCAATTTTCTGGTTTGCTGGAATTGGTTTCTGTGTGTGTGTGTGTGTGAAAGTGAAAGAGAAGAGATTTTTTTTGGGTGGGGGAGGTTGTGAATTTGTTTTGTTTGTTTGTTTTTTTTTTTTTTTTTTTGCCAATATACTACTTTCTGTAGAATTGTTGACTGCAGAATCATGAGGCGAATTCAGTGTGTTTCAGCTGGTGACAAATATTAATTTTTAGACATTGTGCGTATGTACAATGGGGGTTGGATATTTGAAAAAATTAAAAAAAATAATAATTGATGTAAAAATTTTGATTGAAAGGTAGTTAAAAATTTTTGGAGTATTTAGAATTTTTTTGAGCTTCAAATAGCTAGTGAAGAAGTTGCTTTCTGTATTTGCTTGCTTTTTTGTTTTTTTATAAAAAAAAAGCATCTCATGGGACACGAAAGAGTAATTTTTTTTTTAAATTTAGTTTTTTTTTTGACTAAAAAGTTGTAAAAAAAATGAATAGCAAAAAAAAGGAAAACAATGTAATTTTAGTTAATTTCTCTATTTTCTTAAATGTGATGTTTATCATTTATTTTTAGTAATAAATTAAGTCATTAATAATTTTTTTAGGGGAAATTCCAAAAATAAAACAAATGAACTTTTAGTGAAAATATTTTATCTCCGTGACTCTAATTTTTAAAATACAGTTGAAGTTTAAAAGATAAAATTTTAAATTTATGAATTTTTAAGGGGAAATTTAGAAATTGAAGTTTTAAAGTTTTTAAGCATTTTTCAGAAATTGGGATGGTAGAAAGTCAATATTTTTATTGAAAGTTTACTTTAATGTAATTTTTCTTAAGTTTTTGGACAAATATTTTAATTATCACCACTTTTACGAAATCTTTAAATAATTAAAGCAAGTTTTATTCAAACCGTTATTTTTACGTTATTTTAAAATTAACTAATAAAATTTTAAGTAAAACTATGTTTTCAAATTAGAAGAATTGGAGGAGAGAGAATGTTTGGTAAAAATACACTTATGAATACCAAACTACATCTTTTTTAATTATATATATACTTTTTGATGGGACATTTTTAATTATATTGTGGTAACAATATACTTAGTAATACTAACGATATCTTTTTTAATATATATATTTTTTGGTGGGACCTTTTTTAATTATATGTATATTGTGGGAATAACTTTATTTTATATATTTAACAACAGGCCGGACTGCGACGGTGTCCAGTTGTCAACCGCGTTAAATAATCAACTGGGGTGGGGGGAACCTTTTCCAGAAAAATCGAAACGTTTTTGCTCTCTCTCTCTCTCTCTCTCTCTCTATCGTTTCTTCTTTCTGGATATTTCAGAGATCTCCGCTCTTTCGTCACTTTCGGAGAAATCAGAATCGAATTCGTACACGAAATCGCGTCAGTGACTACGATCGGAATAGTTAATGCTTTTTTGGTAGTCAAAATCCAATCGTCTCCAAGTCTTCACTCTTCTTCGTGGCTCCAGAGAGACACAGAGAAGCGTATCCGTAATCCCTCTCTTCGATCTCTCGGCATTTACGCGCGCTTTACATTTGTGAAATCTTAGTTCGTTTTTTTTTTTTTTTTTTCTCACTGCAGGTAGACTCTGAGGTAAGAGTTGAGACACCGCTATGGACGGAGGAGGAGGCGACGCTCGAGTCAACGCCGGTGGTGGTGGAGGTGCAGTTGGGGTTCAGATCCAGCAGAGTCGGAGACTGCCGGATTTTCTGCAGAGCGTGAATCTGAAGTACGTGAAATTAGGCTATCACTACTTGATCTCGCATTTGTTGACTCTTTGTCTTATTCCGGTGATGGCCGTGATACTCGTCGAGGCCTCGCAGATGAATCCTGATGATATTCGCCAGTTATGGATACACCTTCAGTACAATCTCGTGTGCGTTATTATTTGTTCGACCGTTTTGGTCTTTGGATCGACGGTCTACATTATGACCCGTCCTCGACCGGTTTATCTGGTCGATTATTCTTGTTATCGTGCGCCGGATCATTTCAAGGCTCCTTTCGAGCGGTTCATGAAGCACTCGATGCTCACCGGAGACTTTGACGAGTCTTCGCTTGAGTTCCAGCGCAAAATCTTGGAGCGTTCGGGGCTCGGGGAGGAGACTTATGTCCCCGAAGCCATGCATCATCTTCCGCCGCAGCCGTCCATGGCGGCTGCGAGAGCGGAGGCTGAACAGGTCATGTTTGGCTGTTTGGATAATCTGTTTGCTAATACCTCCGTTAAACCCAAGGACATCGGTATTCTTGTTGTGAATTGTAGCTTGTTTAATCCGACGCCTTCTTTGTCTGCTATGATTGTTAACAAGTACAAGTTGAGGGGAAATATTTTGAGTTACAATTTGGGAGGTATGGGTTGTAGCGCGGGGGTGATTGCGATTAATCTGGCTAAGGACTTGCTGCAAAATCATCGGAATACATATGCTGTTGTGGTTAGTACTGAGAACATTACTCAGAATTGGTACTTTGGGAATAAGAAGTCTATGTTGATTCCCAATTGTTTGTTTAGAGTTGGGGGTGCTGCAGTTTTGTTATCTAATAAGTCTGCTGATAAGAGGCGTGCCAAGTATAAGCTTGTTCACGTTGTGAGGACTCATAAGGGGGCAGATGACAAGGCTTTTCGTTGTGTTTATCAAGAACAGGATGATGCTGGAAAGACTGGTGTGTCCTTGTCAAAAGAACTAATGGCCATTGCTGGTGGGGCTCTTAAAACCAACATCACTACGTTAGGTCCCCTTGTGCTCCCAATAAGCGAGCAGCTCCTGTTTTTTGCTACTCTCGTGGTTAAGAAATTGTTTAATAAAAATGTCAAGCCTTATATCCCGGATTTCAAGCTGGCGTTCGATCACTTCTGCATACACGCTGGGGGGAGGGCTGTGATTGATGAGCTAGAGAAGAATTTGCAGCTGTTGCCTGTACATGTGGAAGCTTCTCGAATGACTCTTCACCGATTTGGGAACACTTCATCGAGTTCAATTTGGTATGAACTGGCATATACTGAAGCTAAGGGGAGGATACGCAAAGGGCACCGTGTCTGGCAAATTGCATTTGGGAGTGGTTTCAAATGTAATAGTGCCGTCTGGCAGGCACTGCGAAATGTGAAGCCATCTCGTAACGGTCCCTGGGAGGATTGCATTGATAACTATCCTGTAAAATTAGAACTGTAGCTCACCAAGGGGGTGGTTAGGCTCATCATTCAGGGTCTTGCTCATCAGTAGCTTAGTCTTTCTAGTTATCTTCTCAGATTCTCTTATGTACTTTACTGAGTCTGTTTGTTCATTGAAACATGTTAAACTTCTTGGTTTTAGTTGTGTGAGAGTACTGTTTGACTTTTCTATTAGTTGATCTTGTATGATATTGCCTCATAACTTTTCATGCTGTATAACTTATCTAATGTGTGATAATGCTGAGCCTTGATTTATTATAAATTTCAACTTCAAATTGTTGTGCCATCCCTTTCTATTTCTTTGAGCGGAGAAAACAAGCGTAACTTCTCATTATACTGCAGAACTGCATTTGCATTTAACTGTTAAGAGGGAAGCAATGCCTAAGTAATTAAGAATCAGGCACAAATGATTAGCATTTCTATATTGGTTAGCTTACACTTTGGCAAGTAATATTAATACTCTGTTAGCTGTATTGGCATTTAACTGTTCGAGGGAAGCCATCGGTATCACATGTAATTAATTATTTTGGTTAGCTGACACGCAAGTAAATATTATGAATGCACAGTAATATGCCTTTTTTCTATAATCAGATAGTACATCTTTCATTTGGAATTAATTATTCTGATCTGATGAATTATAGACCAAGGACTGTTAAATGCTTTGTCGAAAATTATCTCAGTTCCGGCCGGTGCCTCTGAATTTAAATATTGTATGGAATTAAGTCAATTCTAGTTCTTTCAATAGTGTGGAGCCTTGCATTTAGTTTCTAGTGGTTTCCTCCCCTAGATTGGCATATAAGGAACTCACTTTGAGTGATTTTTACTGCTTATTTCACCTTTATTGTTAATTTGCCTATTTCATTCTCACCCAAACCTGGTACAGTTTCACTGTCACTAATTCTGTTCTCCTTGATCCCGCTTCAGGAACAGACCTGAGCTGCATAACCTAATCTATCAGATGATTCATATGGGAAGGCAGAGAGATGATCCTGATCCATCTCTTTCAGATGTCCACAGGTTGATCCCTTGTTTGTCTCGACCTCAGCCTAATATTTTTGTTTGATCTGGAAGAGATCTAAAAGCAAACATTGTGAACGCTGATCACAAGTGGCAAAAGCTGCCAGAATGCTAACTTTTTTGTCCATAAGCCTTCCTTGCTGTAATTCCCTCCGCTTGTACAACCCTTTGAGTCCATCAAAAGATACAAATGAAATTCTTTAAATCGCGGGGGAACACATTTCTCTAAAAAGAAAAAAAATTCTCAAAATTAAGAACCTATCCAATTGATGCAGGGCTCGGAGCGCTTTTTAATTCCCATCCAAAATTAGCGAATCTTTATTTTTCTTTAGCTGGGAGAGACAAGCTAAAGCCTTGTTTTGTGTTGGTGAGACATGCACCGTGGGAGAAAGCCTTTGCAATTGAGGGGAGCCTAAGAATTTTTATGTTCACATTTTGGTATTTTAGATTTTGGTTTGTTCATGAATCCATGCATGACCTCTAGAAGATTGAGATAACATTGGTTATAATGTAGGTTTTTACTTTATTTTATTATTATTGCTATTATTATCCATTGAAGATTTCTGCTATAATAGGAGTGAAATGAGATTGATATGAACCAATTGTTCTAGGACAGTTGGCCAGAATTCTTGGTTTTTTTAAGAGAAGTTGCGAGTCCGACTCCAAGGCTTAGCAAACCTTGGAGGTTGTGTAATCTTGGATTTAATCGGTTCGTGTGGTATTTGAGATGTTGTGGTATTTGAGATGTTGTGGTATTTGAGATGTTGCGTGAGCCTCCGGTTTATCCACCCGTTACACGGTTTGTTGAGAATTACAATAAATAATTGGGGTCCGATTTACCAAAAAAATAAAAATAAAAATGAGATTGATATGTGGATTTCTTTTGAGGTTGATAATTTCCTTATCGTGCTTGGACTTTGGAGGCTTCGCTCTAACACGATGTTGACAATGTTTGCATCTTATTCCTGGCTAATCTATTATGTCAGCTGCACTATTAACATTGCAAGCAATGATGCTGGAAAATATTGACTTTATGGATTATTTTAGTTATGAGATAATGTTTGTTGAACTTTCTCTCGACAATAACCATAATCCTTTATTTTAGCATATCACTTCACTTTTACGTTTATTTTTTATTTTTTTCCCATTTGCACGCGATGCTGCTCAGATATGATATGACATATTTCTTAATGAATAGTAGCTCCTGCCATGAAATTTCTTACAGGTGGTAGGAAAATGTGCTTTGCTTAAACTTGACAACCTTTGTCTCTTGTTTGCATTCTTGACGATGCGTGATTGAAGAATACTTAATATAAGACAGCGAGGAGGTTTTACTTTATTTATTTATAGTTATTGCTTGGAGAAAGCTTGAGTTTATTTTGCAGCCTTTAACCCGATGAAAGACCTGTTTTTTTTTGTGAAGTTTTTTCTCTTTGCGTTGGTGTTTGTGTGTGCATTTTCTGACGACGTGTTAACGCTGTTAAGCTGCAGAAGAGCTGTTCTCCCGTTGGTTTTCATTCCTTTCAGACGTGTTTGTAATATTTCATAATAAAAAGGCCTCCAGTTTTGGTGGTAATAGTTGATAGCTGTGGCTGCTAACCAAGCATATTAAGATGGGAAACTTTGATTAAAATATAGCCATCACTTGTGCAAATGCTAATGAAGTAAACATAAGTGGTATTGGAGAGCAAAGAACTCTTTCTTTTAATGGTATCGGTAGATGTAGGGGAAAAAATGTTAGGCGCAACTATTACAGGTCTCTTGGCGATTTGGTATAACCACCAACTAGGGGGATGATTCAGAGCCGGACAAGAATGTTACGAATTTGGTCACCAATGTGTCACGTTGGTTGTATAGTGACGATGGACACGACCCTTTGAAGTCCAAGTCCACTCTTGAATTTTAAAAGTTTTGATTTTTAGTTTGTTTCAGATGGGATTGAGAAAGTTTTGAAGCCCAATATTTTTAAATAAGGACCGGAAGGAGAATAATGCTTGGGATGTGGCCCAGCTCACTAAGATATATTTTTTTTAGTGTTGAGGCATATTTTAGTGTCTTTAAAATATGTTAAACCTCGGCCATCTATATTACAAATCCGGTCATTTGATGTGATCGGTGTCTAACGTGACGCACTGAGATTTTGGTTTGAACCGTGCCTTTAGGCATGGGGTAGATCTAGTTAGTATATATTTCAAAGGTGAGAACCGGGGGGGGGGGGAATGGATTAATATTTAAAAATCACAATGATCCAAAAAAAATTTTTCACCCGTTCATTCCAGCTATGATGAATATAAAGCAACAACCGGAGGTTCTTGAAGCGAAGGCGAACCCACGATGAGTTTGTTGGGGGACAGTTGAAGGTATTTAATTTAATTTTTTTATTATATGGTTATTTTTATATTATTTTGTATAATTTTATTAATTTACATGCCCTGTTCACTTGCCATTGTTTTTTATTATTTGGCATGGTGGTGCACATGTATGAGATTAATTCACAGTTTAAATTATTAATTTTCTTAAAATAAATTTAATTTTTTTCAAAAATTATTCTTGCAAATTTTATTGCACCACTATAATTATGCATTATATTTTTATTATAAGAATATTACTGGATATTCCTAAAATAGTGTAACTTTGCTATTGATGACTAAGAATATTGTTTTACTCCTTACTTGGAAAAACACATTCAGAATAACGAAAGGCTGACATTGCCTGTGATTTTAAAATTTAATGGTTCAAATCTGTTTTAAGTGTTTTTAAATTAAAAATATATCAATAGATTTAATCCATTCAATTTTAATCTAATGATTCAAATATGATATTTGAGTGGTATTTGGGGAGCGATTTCAGCTTTCTAAATCTGTCTTCGGATGCTGCATAAAACCACCAACTACAGCGATGGTAAACGGGCTGAACTTGTACGGCCTCGTTTGTGGGCCTAACTCTGTGGTGGAAATTGGGCCTTAAAGGGACTTAGATATGGACTTGTATGCCAGAAATTGGGCCTGATTTAAAAGTCATGTATGATTTTTTTTGTAGTGGATTATTTGTTAGGGGTTTTTGAAGACCGGCCACTATTTATTAACTTTTAAGGATTTAAGTCATACCAAAAAACTTATTTGTGAATAAGTTATACTTGAAGCAAAAAACAAAAAAGGACAACATGGGTTTTTCAATATATATCAAAACTGTCAGTTTAATCCGAAAATCTTGTACGCGTATCTCCTGACCTCCACGACTTCCCGCATTCTTTCCAAAAGTAAGAAACCGATTCTGAAAACCTAATAAATATTGCTCCAAAAATTATGATTTTCCATCTTAATCGTTCATTCTTTCCAAAAGCGATAATTGATTCTGGAAACCTAATAAACACTACTCTAGAAATCGTGACTTTCTATCTTAAACGTTCTTACGCATAATATTGACAATGCCAGATACAATTTGGACAGTATTAGATGTAATTTGGACAGTACCACATGTAATTTCGACAAAACCAGACGCAATTTTGACAGCACTACATGTAATTTTGACAGTACCACATGCAATTTTGACAGCACTATATGTAATTTTGACTGTATCACATGCAATTTTGACAGTATCACATATAATTCGAACAATACCATACATATTTTTGACAGTACCACGTACAGTTTCGACAGTCTGGAAACCTAATAAACATTGCTCCAAAAACCGCGACTTTCCATCTTAATCATTCTTACGCATAATATTGACAGTACCAGATACAATTCGGACAGTACCAGATGTAATTTTGATAGTACCACATGTAATTTCGACAGTATCAGATGCAATTTTGATAGCACTACATGTAATTTTGACAGTATCACATGCAATTTCGACAATATCACATATAATTCGGACAATACTACACATAATTTTGACAGTACCATATACAATTTCGACAGTACCAGATGCAATTTTGATAGTACCACGAACAATTTTGATAGTATCACATACAATTCAGATAGTAGCATACATAATTTTGACAGTATCACATGCAATTTCGACAGTATCAGATCCAATTTTGACCGTATCACGTGTAATTTTAATAGTACCACATACAATTTAGACAGTACCATATGCAATTTTGACCGTATCACGTGTAATTTTGATAGTACCACATACAATTCAGACAGTACCATATGCAATTTCGACAGTATCACATACAATTTCGATAATACCACATATAATTCGGACAGTACCACATACAATTTCGATAGTACCAAATACAATTTTGACAGTATCACATACGATTCAGACAGTACCACGTGCAATTTTGACAGCACCACATTTTATTTTGACAATACCACATGCAATTCTAAATCTTCACGACTAAAACTATTTTATTTTATCTATCTGCTACTGTAATTTTGACAATACCAGATACAATTCGACAGTACCACACATAATTTCGACAGTACTAGATACAATTTCGACAGTACCAAACGTAATTTTGACAGTATCAGAAACAAAAAAAAATTATCCAGTGCAACATTTATGTACAAGTAATGTTTGTTTTTTGCGACAACTATTGCGTCCAAGTTTCAACTAATAGTCAAGATTCTATTCCCTCTTTATTAAAATTATGAAAATTTTATTAATATACCATAAATAGAACTCTATTAGTATTTGATTGATGTTAATGATGTTCATTTTAATTGTTTATGTACAGCTTTAAAGCTATGACAGTTTGGGTCGATCTCTCTAAACTTGGGATTCACATCATCATCATCATCATTCCTGCGAATGAATGTTTCTTTTTCCAGAAGATATTTTGTATTGATTCTAACCATTTTTGGTTCACAAATAAAGATGGAGAAGCACCTTTGTAACGGTGTCTGTCTTCTTCTTCAATCGAAAGTATTTCGGCAGCAATTAATTCTGTGTATTATTTTAGATATATTATGTATGTATAGGTGAGAGGTGAGACAGAAAATGAGATCAATGTGATTCCTATAAAAATGATAGCCGTATCTGTCAATTACATAATATAAACTGAATTATAGAAACAAAGGGTATTATTGATAAATTAAAAAATACTTTAAAACATATTCATGTGATACATTTAAAATTGTGGCTTAATCACAATTTTCCGTACTTGTTAACACGCGTTCGTAAAGGAGCGTGGAAGCAGTATGACCTTTAATCCACGGGAGGGGGGGAACTAGAGACCCACTTGTCAGAAGTGCGGACGGTAGTGGTTGTGGCCGTCTATGTTTTGTGAGGTCAAATCCACTCCAACTACTAAAGATTTTCGTGCGATCTATCGGCCATGGCTTCGATTCCAACCTTGTCATGAACCGCCGCCGCCGCCGACTTTCTTCCGCTCGACCAGCAATTGAATACAGTCACTCATGGGTGAACAAACCCTAGCCCAAACTCCCCGAGCTCGAACTCAAACCCCAATTCTGCCCCACCATGACCCCACCGCCCCGGACTCTGCCACCGCTGCCGCCGTCGACACCGCGACGACTACCACCGTCGCCAATGCTCCTTCTCAAAACCCCTCCCCGACCACCAAAATCCCCCTCCGCCCCCGGAAGATTCGAAAACTCTCCCCCGACGCCTCCAACGGCAAATCCCCTCAACCGGACGCCGCCGAAAACCCTAAATCCACCGCCACTAAAGCCACCAAGAACAAGGTCGTGCCCTATCAACCCAAGCCGGTACCGAGAATCGTCGCGCGATCGTTATCTTGCGAGGGCGAAATCGAAATCGCCCTCCGGCACTTGAGAGGCGCCGATCCACAACTGGCCTCGTTGATCGACATTCACCTCCCTCCGACCTTTGACTCTTTCCTCCCCCCATTCCTCGCCCTAAGCAAAAGCATTCTCTACCAGCAACTCGCGTACAAGCCCGGAACGTCGATCTACACTCGCTTCGTCTCCCTCTGCGGCGGCGAGGCCAGCGTTCTTCCCGACACTGTTCTTGCCCTAACCCCTCAGCAACTCCGGCAAGTTGGCGTTTCGGCTCGGAAAGCCAGTTACCTCCACGACCTGGCGAGGAAGTACCAAAACGGGATTCTTTCTGATTCGTCGATCGTCGAAATGGACGACAAGTCTCTCTTCACAATGCTCACCATGGTTAATGGCATTGGTTCTTGGTCAGTTCATATGTTCATGATTTTCTCGCTTCACAGACCAGATGTTCTTCCGATAAACGATCTTGGTGTTCGCAAAGGTGTTCAGCTTCTTAATGCTCTTGAGGATTTGCCTCGCCCGTCTCAGATGGAGCATTTGTGCGACAAGTGGCGGCCGTACCGTTCTGTTGCTTCTTGGTATATGTGGAGGTTAGTGGAAGCGAAGGGGCCCCGTTCCGGTGCTGTTGGAGCAGAGTCTGCGGCTGCCGCTACTTTGCAGCAGCAACAGCAGGAGCAACAACAGCAACAACAGCAGCAGCAGTTTCTGGATCCAATCAATGGCATTCTCAACCTGGGGTATTTTCTCTTCCACTTGAATTCATGATTTCGTTGTATGTTAAAGCAGGAACCTTTAAGTGATTGCATTACCTTATCTTATTTATTCTTCTGATCTTATTGCATTGTGAAAAACTGAAAGCCATTGTAATTCTCCAAAGTTTAGTACATTGCAGATGTTGACAATTCATATCGATAGGAGGATAACTGGTAGTTTGGTTCATAATTGGAAAAAATTTGAGTTGCATTGTACGTGTGTTTTTTTTTTTAAATATGTTCTTCCTTGACTTTGTCTTGGTTTGATTTGATTAGGTCATTGTAAAGTAATTTATATGGAACTAATGATTCTAAAATAGAAGCCCATAAATTTAAGCAGGGGACACAGTTACAAATGCATCCATTTGATTCGTATGGAAGTATATTTGTACTAAAAATTGGGAGCTGCTTTTTAGACAGCCTCTTTGGTCTTGTTGAGCACTGGTCCGCTTCACACGGGTGAAGGTGTAGCCCCTTCCTAGAGTTATTAAATTAGGATGCATATCATTGTTGTTACAAAGCATTTCCTTTGGGAGGATGAAGTATAAAAGTATCCACAATTCTGACATTGGTGGATGTCGTTGTATTATTGTGCCCCACACACCACATGGGCGGTTTACTACTGCCCAACCGTTACTAAATGTATTTGTATTGATGTTTGTCTGGTTGCTCTCAAGTTTGCTAGCTCTTTATACGACTTTCGTTGCAGTAGCTATCGGGAGCGTGTTTTTCCCCAAGATTTTAGGAGGAGTTAATTTTAAGGTTCCTCAGATTGTTACTGACAAAAATCTTGTTTACTTGCTTTGCATTCCTGTTCCAACTATTGTCACGCTTTATTTTTTTTTTTTTAAGTAATTTAAATTTTATTTAAAAAAAAAAAAAGCATGCTGGAGTTGCCATCGTATGCAATTTTATTATCTCTGCTATTACATGAGAATTTAAGAATATTTTTTGAATCGAACTGTGGATTGTATTAAAATTTTCACATTAGGATAAGAGAGTGCTACTAAGCGATGAAAATTAGTTCATTTATTTTGGAGACTCTGAAATCATGTCCCTTTTTTAGCAACCCTCCCTCTAGTGGTTGTGCTCCACACAGTATCATTATAATAAGATTTTACTCCTGCAGCTCTGGTCTTGTTGACACTGGTTAATTCTGGTCAGATGTCTATTTATATCTGCTGCTGGATTTTTTTAGAATATTAATTGTTGTCCATAACAGCTGGCCTTAGAGCAACAATAATGTTGTTCCATTGCAATCTTGTTCACGGGTTCAAACTGTGGAATCAGTTTCTCTGCTTGCAACTCCGGATGATGCAATGCTGGAGCATTGTCCACTATCAGTTCAGAGTCGAGCTATTGGCGTTCTATGTACTAGTGGTAGTTCATATTGTTGCTTTGGATTTAAGATATTATTCTCAGATAGCATAGGTTTGTTCAATTTTGTTTTAGTATGAAGTGTTTATTTTTAAATTAACTCAATAGGGAATAATTTTTGTCTTTCACTTTTCTAGAATTGATTATTTTATTTATTGTCCTTGGAATCTTCAGATAATTTTCTTGGTTTAATTTGTGTTTTTTAGACTAACTATAGAAAGGGTGCCTCCAGGTTGTGCAATTAGGTTTGATAATCCCTTTCACTGGTTATGATTGAAACTATGTGACATGAAAGCCAAGTTGGTATTTGAACTTGTTTTAGTTCAACTAGCCTTTGAAACTTGAATTGTCATTCTGATTATATGCACACACACACACATACACACATTTTATGAGTACAAAAGCATAAATAGACCAAGGAAGATGTGGCAATAAATAGACCAAGGAAGATGTGGCAATCTTTGGGCATGTCTGTTCATGCACCCATCTATTTTTACCAAAACCTTTATCCGGACTTAGTTAAGCCACCTAGAATACTATTTTGTCATATGAATCCATCTATTAGCTCGTGTCCAAACATTGGTCATCATTTCGTTAGTTCAGTTATGCTAGGTATTTAATTGGTCAAATATGATTCTTTGTGTTTACTACTTAAAAGACATGGTATACCTCTTTTGTTGCTGCTTTTCTTGTTATTTTGAGATGTTTGATAGTTTCATCTGCTCAAGGCGAGAATGCATATGGAGATTTATGATTTTAATCTTTTAGGCTATGTTTGATTGGAGGGATAAGATGTGTTTGGATATAATATGGGTGTAGAATTTTTTTTTTTTTTTTTTTTTTTTTTTTAGTGTTTAGTTGGTGGGATATGAACCAGGATAAAAGATGTGATTTAATAGGAGATACTTTTTAACTTTTGAATCCTGGTGGGAAATCCAAAGATAAGGGATATGCAATTTCAAATGGTGTTTTGTATATACAATGCCATTTTGAGGAATATACATTCCGAACTGGATTCAATATCCTATGCATTAAATAGACAAAAATGAAAAGAAAAGAAAAGGAAAGAAAATTCCCTTGTGGGCCCCACAGAACTAATAGTTCAATCTTGTGCCATACTTACTGCAATCAAACACAGCCTTAGAGTACTATGTATCAATTGGCTTTGCCGATGTAAGATTTGAATTCTCTTTCTACTTTTCCTCCCTCCAATTTGTGTGTGTGGCTGTTGCCTCAAATTAAATTAACTTTGTTAATTTTTGAGCACGTGTGTAACCAACTTGGGTAGGCATCTTCTGCACTTTAAAAAAAATAAAAATAAATAAAAATTATGCTATGTTTGGTTTGGTGGGAAGAAGAGGGGGCGGGATGTGGACTTGGTATGTATGTTGGGTATGGATATGTGTGTAAGAGGCGGATCCATTAATTCTCTTATTCAATGATACGGCGATATAGGAAAATATTTATGTTTTTAATACAGTTATTTTATTTTATTAGTTAATATGATATTCACAAAGTTCCATTAGAGTATTTCATAAGTTCTATACATTATTCCGTGCTAAAATTAAAATTTTAAACATGTTTGTATCGATACAAATTATATATCAGATACATATATCATATGTTGTTGTCCAAGTGTCAAGAACCCGACATTAATACATCTTAAATTACAAAACTCCATGTAACATAGGAGGGGCACATTAAAAGAGAGTGAAGAGGGGGAGGGGGCTTGGAAACTCCTCGCCTACAAAAAATCATTCCACCCAATTTTGGTGGAAGAGAGGAAGTAAAGAACAAATTCTCTTCAACAAAATATTGAATTATTTCTTTATACCCCAGCCTTTGGTTATTTGTTTTGCAATTTAAGGGCATAATTGCAAATTGACTACGTTATTTCGTTTTCATGCCAACAACTTTGAATTTAGCTATATTTATTTATTTTCTTAAAATACAAAAGGGACCTTGAGGGGAGCCACAAGTTATTCTGTTGCATTGCTACTCTTTTCCCGCGCGCTTACTTTTCTAGTTTTCTTGTACTAAACATATAGTAATAATTTAGATTATAGCTCACTACAAATAAATGTAAAATGTGAGGCGTTCTTTGGGACGACTTTCTCATTCCCCATTGAAAATGTTTTAAATCCCTTGTTTTGGACATGAGAAACTCTCTCATTAGATATTTTTTATTTTATTTATTCTCACGGGTGAGGGGACTGAAGGAGTTACCTTTTTATTTGTGGTTGTTGTTGTCATCCATGCTAGCTTCAGGTCATTGCCTGGGGTGGGCATAGTCAAAGTGGTGGTGGATCCTCCTAGACTTATAACTGACTTGATCTTAATCGATTCTAAAAATTTGGATCCGAAATTGAATCAGTCACACTTACGAATCAAAATTGAACCAACCCAATTTTGATAAGTTCGTTACGCAAAACATGTTGACCCAAGAACTGAACTGAACTGAACTGAATTCTTAATATAATCGAACCAGCATGATGTTGGGTTGGTTCAGTTCTCAAGTATTTTGTGCACCTCTTCATGTCAGCTGCAGCAACGGAAACTTACGGGCACTGCCATGTTGCCGTTCCAATTCAGATGGATACACATCCTCTCGAGGCTTTCTAGGCAAAGTCCAAAGAGAAGATTTCTCGCAGTGCAACAGGACCTTGTGGTCAAGATGCTTCTCATCATCACAAGGTCTTGCAGCACTCTACCTCTCTCGTAGGGGTATTTTAGATTCCAATGCTTAACTTCAGTCAAGAATGTGCTAACACACTGGGCAAGGATTAGACTCAAGGATCACTTCTCCGGAGGGATTGTCCAATGATAAACATCCCTAAGGGTCTCAGGCCTTTTACTTGATCATCAGATACTATCTGCTTGATCAGTAAAGTTAAGTATCTGTCAAGATTCCCTGATTTATAGAGAGTACCATAGGACAAATCAACCAAACATGCAGTACGAGCATGATCTCTATGTTACCAACCATCTAGCAAACCCTGGACTACATAGTCTGATCATCCTCATCAATGGATGGGTCAACGTCAGACCATGTAGAATTGGCCATTTAACCTATGAACCATCATTATTTGCGCATGGAAACTAACTTATATGGTCCGACCCACACCTATAAATACTCCACTAGTACTGCTATGCACTCTCTTTCACTCTGAACTGTCCTATTTCTCACTCCACTCGCATGCCAAGACTCCTGCTGTCGGCGACTCTCAGTGTTGTTTCCAAGATGGTGGAACCCTCCCACTATGTTCCAACCATCCAGAGAAAGTAATTCTGGTAGAACTTTAGAGGCTATAACCTGAACTCTTCTGTGTGTGTTTATGTGGCCTATATTTCATTGGTGGATTTGGGTGCTTCTGTATCACAAATTCCATCCGTATGAAGAAAAGCTTGTTTAGATGGTTTGCCCATGGATTGTCCAATGGCAGTCAAAATTTACGTCTCTCTCTCCCCGTCTCTGAAAACATAAATATGGGGGGAAATCCTTGCCCATCGGTCATATGCAAAAGCCCTAGTACCTTATATCCATCAACATGTACGAAATCAGCCAAAACCAACAAAAGAAGTATGTTAAATAAATCAAGAAGGATTAGGAAACTACAATAGTTTCTTGATGCTATGAACTGGGTAGTCCAATCCTCTGAAAGCTCTAGTATTTCTTTACCACTAAATATTCCATATTTCACCAATGAGAATAACATTCCAAACCGACTCTCTCCGTCATTTATTTCTAATCTCTGCATGTGCAATCTCTCTCCTGGATTATTTGTCTCGAGACGTCAATAATAATTGAGGGAACAACAATGTATTGGCATTGATAGCAGATGAGTAATTGGTAACTGAATGTTATTGCCTCTGCTAAATGTTATTCAATAGTTTGCTCTTTATCAAGGTTAGCATTGGGTATTGAGTTGTCTTGAGATGGTTCTGCTTGTTGCTTGATGAATTATTAGAATTCAAGGTATCTATTGGTAAACACTACATGCCTTTTTCCTTGAAAGGTGCGATATTTGGTTGGAGCCAAAGTTGTGCTGTCAAAAATGAGGTTTTTGAATTATGATGTTAAAAAAAAGTGTGGAGGTTTTTGAATTACCTATGTTATGCTGTTTATAAATAATAACAGCTTTTGTTGTGGGATGGTGGGTTTTAGGCTTACTATATTGCTTTACCAGTTAGAATTTAAATCTGAGAAGAAGCCATGTGGAAACAAAGTGTGATTCAGGATCAAGTTTGGATAACCGGAAAACAATAAGGTTTGCAATAAGTATGCAGTTTTAGTGACATCTTTCTGTTCCATTTTTGATACATCCGATCTACTCAATCATATAAATCTAATTTGCTTGTTTAGTTTCTGTTAATAGTTACTAGTATGTGTTTATGATGACTGTCCATGTTCTTTTTTCCTGTGCTTTGTGATTCAGGGCATGTGCATGGGGACAATGATTGGATGTTGTTTATAATCAAAGCATGCTTCGTTCTTGACTGAGAAGTGAGTCTTCGAAGCAAAACTAGGAAGTTACTCGTGGAATATGTGGTGCAAAAATCTTAAATTGTTGACCTTTGGAAACAAGCAGTTCAACTTATATATATCGAGTAGGTTATGTCCTCGGGTTTCAAAATAAAAATAAAAACTATATGTACTAATTAGTTACTTCGTATCTTAAGCAAAGCCAGTTCTAAATTTCATTTGTCTTTTATAGGATTTATTGCAAACTGATGTCGCTTTGATGATTTCGGGATGCATTCTTAAATTGGATACTTCGTGTTCTCTCGTCCTAAGCTCTACTGCCTTTTCAAATATACATATATATAATCTTTTTCTGCAAATGTCTATGTATAGTCTTGACGATTAGTAGTTTATGCCTGAAATGGATTCAACTAGGGTTATGTTTTGTTGCAGAAATAGAATAGGTGAGCGTGAAATATATATAACTATTTTTCCTTGTGGTTGTTGAGTGGAATAGATGTAGTAATGACTCGATCATTTTTGTTCTAACATGTGTTTGAAATAATTGAAATGCTGGAGTTTGAATTGAGAAAAGAAATCCATTTTTCTTACACCTATTTTCTTCAAAGAAGTGATGGATGATGAGGGAGGTTGTAGTCGGGGTGGCGGCGGCGGGGAGCATTGCTGATGAAAGTATAGGAGGGGTGGGGATGGTGGTGGTGGTGGATGAGTTAGGGGCCTTATGTCATCCACAACAGGTTTATTTTAATCCATGGAACACTCTTTATTTATTTATTTTTTATTGGGATAAAGGTTATCGATTCTTTTATGATTGTTGCTGAAGATAAAACATTCCATTTGTTATTGATTCTTAAAAGGATTTCTATATTAAATATATTTTCTTTTTATTTCTTTATTAAGTAATTTTTTTTTTATATTATTTCTATTCCTTTCTTTAATAATGAAGATATATTTGAGAATAAAAATGTAGTAGAGCATAAATTAGAGAGGTAGTTTTTAGAATATTAATTTAAAAAAATTGTCATAAATGCCCTAACAATTGTTTTCTTAATTTTTCTCTCTTTTCCTAAAATTTCCCCCCTTTTCTTATCGGGGACAAAAAGAAAAGACAAATTATGGGAAGGAATTAGCATCTTATTTCAGTTTATTCCCTTAGAACTGGATAACAATTGTATTATATAGTTCTATGCGCTTTGGAACATGGAAAGGTTTTGTTTAGCTTTTTCCACGGCCTGCAATGATTTTGTGAATGCCCTGAAAATTGTTTGGACTTACATCCTAATTGGAGGAGGAGTTTAGGTAGTATTTGGTTTGTTTTTTTTGTATTCTGATTTTATTTTATATAATAAAAGTCTCAAAACAAGGAAACAGAAAATACCTTGTTTTTCTTATTTTGAGATTTTGCTTGTATTGAATTGAAAATGCTCAAAAAGATTTTTTATCATTTTTTATTTCATGTATAAACTCATTTTTTTTTTTCTAAAACAAAATTTGAAAACACACCAAATACATTTGATATGTTTTACTTGTTTTCAAAAGTATAAATTGGAAAATGAAATCAAAACAGAAAATTAAAAACAGAAAAAGAAAACAAAAAATACAAAAATAAATCAAATGAGGTCTTAGTTTTACAAGTGCGATGTATCCATTTTTTACTATAAATCTTCAATAATTATTAATTGTAAGAATAAAAAAAAATTCTGAAAAACATTAAGAAAACCTTTTGTTATCTTATTTTTCACTTAATTTCCCAACCCAAAAGTTAAAAAACCCTTGGTCTCAACTTAGGGTACGAGTACAACATGTTCTCTATAACAGAGCTCAAAATTAGTCATGAAATTTTAAACTTGCATCGCTCATGCATGCTATTTGTATGACGATACAAGCTTTTCATCGAGCAATTTTGTAATTTTACTTTTTTTTTTTTTGTATTTATGGAGGACATCCAACGGCTTTCCTAATAAAATTTTAGACCTAATGCACTCCTCTTGACTTTCCCCAAGGAGTTGTCATTTTGTTGGTGCCTGAGTGATAATTATGAATCATAACTTTAATAGTTTGAATCAAAAATTTATCAAGGGAAAAAAATGATAGTAATTGAAAATCACTCTTCTATCTTTAATTTGCGATGAAAAAAAGAAAACTATGAAATTTGATAAATTAAAATTAATTTATTAATAAATGCCTCTTAATTCTTTGTGTATATATATATATACATTATTATCTACTCAAGTAAAATTATAAAATTTGAAATTTTATATCTCCTTCTTAATTTTTTTTTTTTATTTTTCCTACATTTTCGTTTCCCTCACCAAGTCCGCTCTCCAAATACACTCTTAATGCTTTTAATGAGGAAAATATTTTCTACCACAAAAAGTATACCAGAAAATGTGTTAAAATAATAGGATAATAATATTTTTATTTACTAAATATTTTTTTTATTTAAAATTATAAACTCACAACATCCTACGTTATTCTCTATCCTCTCTTTATGATACATTGATCTACCCTCTTGAGATTATGTGAAGAAAGAACGGTATAATATATCGCTTTTCTAACGTATTCTTTCGAGATTATGTGAAGAAAGAACTCCATAAATGTAAGTGTTTATCGAAAATAATTGGCTATTTCAAACCACTAAAAGTTTTATGTAAATTAATGTTTGTAAGTTTAAAAAAACCCAAACATTTTTTTTTTTTTTTGGTAGATATCGTCAGCTACCATGCATCCTTCTGTGTTGTCGTAGTCCAGATCATTCGGCGCCCAATATATGGATTCCACCGCATGAAGTGCAATTGTGACGTTGTAAAAGCAACAATTTTTTTCCTAAAAAAAAATATTCCACGTAAGCCGAGCTTTCGGGAATATGCTTTACGAAAATCACCATTTGGCATTGAGAACGACGAGATATATACAAAAGAGTATAGGCATCAATTTCACGTAAACATCAATTTTAATCCGGGTCGCATATTCTCATCGAATATCTGCTACATTTTATCTGTTTACTATTGTTTTCTTCACCTGAGAACCGAACCAAGAACCACGTCTTCTCTTCTACCATTTTTAAAAGGTTAATCTTTTTTTTTTTTTTTTTGGGCTATATAAGAGACCCCAAACGAGGTTGTTATCCACAAATAATATTGATCACATAGAGAAAAAGATCATGGACTACGAGAACTACGACCCATGTTTCCCCGACCAGCCAGTGGTCGACCAATATCTCCCACTGTGGTCCAACCTCCCAGCCTTTGGGTCCAAGCCAGCCTTCATTTGGGCCGAAGATGGCTCCGCCGGTCCGACCCAGGAGGGCTCAACCCTCACCTACTCTCAGCTCAACACTTCAGTCCACTCCATTTCTTCCCACCTCCTCTCTCAGTTGCAGAGAGGTGACACTGTCCTCATTCTCTGCTCCCCAGGGCTCGAGCTCGTCCAGATCATCTTCGCCTGCCAAAGAGCTGGCCTTTTGGCCGTACCCATCATCCCTTCAGACCCTTCTTTCACCAACAATTCCCATCACCACCTTGTCAGAGTTCTCTCCCAGACAAAACCCAGAGCAGCCGTAGCTCACTCTGATTACGTCAAAAGTGTTCGACGATATGTCTCCTCTACTTCTTCCGGCAATAGACAGCTCTGTGAGCTGTTACAGAACCTCACATGGGTTTCCACCGAGGAGATTGGGGGAACGAAAGTGGACTCCAGACCAATCTCTTCATCTTACAATGGTTGCAAACCGGAGGAGGTGTATCTGATTCAGTACACTTCGGGTGCAACTGGGATTCCCAAGCCGGTTCTTGTCTCCGCAGGAGCAGCAGCTCACAACGTTCGAACGGCGAGGAAATTCTACGATCTTCATCCAAATAGTGTCATTGTTTCGTGGTTGCCTCAGTACCATGACTGTGGTCTCATGTTCCTTCTACTGACAATTGTGTCTGGGGCAACCTGTGTGTTGACACCCCCTGGTGCCTTCATCAGCCGCCCAAGGCTATGGCTCGAGCTGATAACACAATACAAAGCAACCTGCACCCCGGTTCCATCCTTCACATTGCCTCTTGTTGTCAAGAGAGGTGGGATTAGTGAAGGAGCTTTCCCCATCAGTCTGTGGAGTTTGAAGAACTTGATCCTCATCAACGAGCCGATTTACACGGACTCGGTTGAGGAATTTGTTGAGGTTTTTCGGCCTCTCGGACTGAACCCATCTTCCATTGCTCCATCTTATGGGTTAGCGGAGAATTGCACTTTTGTTTCGACTGCGTGGAGGAGCTGTTGCAACAATGCTAGTCTCCCAACTTACAAAAAGCTCTTGCCTAGCGCAAGACTTGATTCTGATGGGAAGGAAGAAGAGGAGGAGATTCAAATCATGGTGGTGAATGATGAAACTCAAGAGCCTGTGGAGGATGGGGTTGAAGGGGAGATATGGGTTTCGTCCATGAGCAACGCCTCTGGCTACCTCGGACACCCTTCGTTAACTAGGGAAGTGTTTCATGGGAGACTGAGGAACAAGTTGAGCCGGTGCTTCATCAGAACCGGTGATAGGGGAATTGTCAAAGGAAAGGAGAGGTTTCTCTTTGTGATTGGTCGATCTTCTGATAAATTCATCCAAAATGGTCAAGAAATACACCCTCATTACATAGAGAGCTCAGCTTACAACAGTTGTCCACAGTTTCTGAGGGGAGGTTGCCTCGCTGCATTCAAGATTGGAAGAACAATAGCTCTTGTTGCTGAGATGCAGAAGAGGGAGGGAGACGTGAAGGTCTTGAGGAGAATTTGTGAGGGAATAAGGGAAGCAGTGAAGAAGGAAGAGGAGATTGAGCTTGGTTTGGTGGTTCTTGTCAAGAGTGGAAGTGTTCCAAAGACCACTTCTGGGAAGATACAGAGATGGTTAGCTAAGTACAACCTTTCAGAGGGCAAACTGAATGCGATAATGCAAATGCGTTTTGATGATAATGGGTGCGATTCAACATCTATGGAGAGTAAGGTTCATGGAGGCGAAGGGAAAGGAGGAAGTGAGGAAGGCAGGAAGGTAGTAACTAAAGTGGGAGGAGGGATGTCCGTGTCGCTTTCAAATGTTCAAACTCATCCTTCCATACCCTCTTCCCTATAGGAATAGAATACACAAGCTTTGCATTAATGACTTAATGATAGGTACGGCTTTTCAATAACAAAAAGTTTTGTAAATTAACATTCTACGATAACAAAATTTGAGCCTAAAAAAATTCGACTCGAAACATCGCGAGTTAATTCGATAAAATAATATAATTATTATAAATATATTATTAAATAATAATATAATATTTTCAATAACTAAAAGTTGAGTTTTTTAAATTAACATTCTATACTGACAAAATTTGAACCTAAAAAAATTCGACTCAAAACCTCGCGAGTTAATTAAATAAAATAATAAAATATTTATAATAATAATATAATATTTTCAATAACTAAAAGTTGAGTTTTTTAAATTAACATTCTACACTAACAAAATTCAAGCTTAGAAAAATTCGATTTAAAAGCTTGCAAGCTGACTCGTTGAGCTCAAACCGACTCATTGAACTCGAGCTCGAATGCAGTATAAATAACTCGAATTGAGCTCAAATAAGTTAAAACTCGATTCAGCTCATTTTCACGCTCCTTCGTCGCATAAATATTGGGTTAAACAAACTTGAAGATAAATATTACCCGGTAAGCCGGGCATGGGCTTCGATTCGTAAGTCTGATTTCGCGCAAGTTTCATATTTTCTCATGCTAGGCTTAATCAAGCCTCAAAACATGCACGTTCAACCCACCCAAATTGAATATGAGTATATGACTATCATGACAAGGCCCAAGCATCACACGGCCTACATTGAGCCCAACCTGGAGTTAAAACTCAACCCATTTAATTCCCACCAAGAAAATGTTAATGCTTTATTTTACATACAGCTATTGTTAATGCATAATCTCTCAAAGAATTTAATGAGTTCGTGCAATTATGGCAGAAGCCACCGTTATTGGCAACAGAGTTGAGCTTTATTTTTTGCGTAATTAGATGATTATTAAAAGATTCCTATAGTCTGATAAATTGTGGTTCTGTTCACACTTTGCATTTGGTAAAAAAAAAAAAAAGGCACCAAAGCACAGTGCTGAGGGGGGGGGGGGACAACTGCAGGACTGTGGACCAACCATGCGATTTTTTACACTCTTTATGATTCTAATCCGATTAGTCTCTAATGCAATGTGTAATAACAGTAATATCAGCTTCACCTGGAAACTTAACAAGAAATTAAGTTTCAGATTTGTCGAAGAAGTGGTAGCAAAAGGAGAGTCAGATCAAATCGAATCAAATCTCACAGAATCGGCCTCTTTGCATCATTTTGTAGAGTGTCAAAGCAATGGAAGTACCCTAGAGCTCGCAGTGACAAGAAATAGTAAGAGGCAATCAATAATTAAGGAGGGGAGCGATGATGATGATGGGAGGGCCAGGGGAAGTGTCAGAGGAGGGTGAGGTCTGAACATGGGCTTGTCGGTGGTTTTCGAGCTCACTAGTATTCCTCAAATTTTCATCACTTCCCAGCAGTTGTTTCTCACTCTCTCTCTCTCTCTCTCTCTTCCCTTTATTAGCTTCACCACAAGCAACCGACCTGTCCCTTGTTGGATTCCAAGTCGGCTTGTTGGTAGCACTGAAGCAGTTTAATTTTAACCCCATAAGCCCCCACTTCTCTCTCTCTCTCTCCCTCTCTCGGTTTGTGAAATACTGTTGAATTTTAAGAAATGCTTTGGTGGGTTTAGTTTAGTACCTAAAAGTTGAAAATTAGGATGCAGAAAGAGGCAGAGAGGATGAGATTTAATTCGTTAAGCTTCTAAAGTACAGATTTATTTGATGTGAGACAATTTTTTTGAAGCTTAGCAGAAATCAGAGATTTATTACTACTTAATTATCGTGTGCCGTGCCAAGAAATGGAATTGAAAGGGCAAGAAGGAGCTTTAGGTTATAACCATAACATTAGAGAATCGTCCGAAACCCTAGATCGTCTTCATCTTCAGCAAAATCCGTCGTCAGCTGCTCGAGGCAGATGCCTAAACACAAATCACTTAATCGAAGAAGGCGGTGAAAGGATCGAGAAGAAATCAAGCGGATCAAGTGTCAGATACCGGGAATGCCTGAAGAACCACGCGGCGAGCGTCGGCGGAAATGTCCTCGACGGCTGCGGCGACTTCATGCCGAGCGGCGACGACGGCACCTCCGAAGCTCTCAAGTGCGCGGCTTGTAACTGCCACCGCAACTTCCACCGGAAAGAGGCCGACCACGGCGGAGCAATGTTGCATCCGCTCCGGCTCCCTCCGCCACTGCCATCTCCCCCACCGCTCAAGCAGCATCCGAGAGTCCCGTTGGGCATGCACGCCAACCATTTGATTCCATTCGTTCCACCGGTGAAAATCGCCTTCTGCGGCGGCGGAAGCTGGGGTACCGAGTCTTCGAGCGAAGATCTCAACTTCCACCAGTCAAATGGGCCGCCGCCTAGGGCTCCGGATCCGGCTCCGGCGGTGGTGTTGTCGAAGAAGCGGTTCAGGACGAAATTCACGGAGGAGCAGAAGAAGAGGATAATGGAGTTTGCGGAGAAAGCGGGGTGGAGGATACCGAGGGAAGACGATGAGGAAGCCCGAAGGTTCTACGACGAAGTTGGGGTAAAGCGACGGGTTTTGAAGGTGTGGATGCACAATAACAAGAAACACCGCCACCACCACCATGAATCACAAGAAGCAGCTTAATCGGCGGCGACTGGTTTAATTTTTCTTTCGTTTTTTGAGTTACTGTTTGTCTTGCGCTTCCGTTGTCCTTCTGATTGCCATCTTATTAATCGTTAAATTCATGCTCAAGATCTGGGAGTACTTTGGCGCATCGCGGTTAATTACCTTGTGACCTGTTTGGTGATTAATAAATATTTTAATCAAATTGATTTGAGTAATTTAATTATCCTGCTGCTTATATAACATTTGTTGAATCATGCTGGATTTAAGCACAAATCTATACTGTTATATAACAAGGTTCAGCGGGGATACTTATCACCCATTGTTTTGGATAATTACATCAAATTTCTATTGATTTTTTTTTATTTTTTTTCCTTATAAATTACATGTTTTACTCTATTGTATTTTTACTTTTATTCCTATTTATCTTGAAAATATAATTTTACTCTTATTAATTATAAATTTTCAGACTGTCCTATCCTAAATTTAAGAATTTATTTATATATTATTTTTATTAAAATTATTATTTTATCTTCTACTTTAACCCATAAACAAAAGCTACGCAAAAAGTTTTATAACAAATTGATCCAAATGAGTTTTCACCAGTGAAAAATCATAACGGGGCTTTTGGAACTCTTCTAATTTCTACCGACCTTTATAAATTTTTATAAAATTTAAACTTTTTATTTACCACCTAAATTATAAAATTATAATTTTTACAAATTTAAGCAACTTAAAAAGAAAAAACATAATATTCCTTGAGAATTGGAAAGGGTTTTTGTCAGGCCAATACCTGGGATTCCTGCAGTGTGCAGGGCAACCATTACCATCGGATACCATCAGACGCAGTGCACCCACCTCTCATCCAATTTTTACAATGCATGGCGGTTTGCCTACCTCTAATTTTTTTTTTACAAATTTTTTATAAATTATTATTCGTTTAATTTTCCGTCAAAATTTACCAACCATTAATTTTTATTAACTTTTTTAATTTTTACCAACTATTTTTTGAATTTTCTTTAATTTTTACTAATTTTCTTAAATTTTTTTTTTTTTTTTTTAAAGTTTGGTGACATTTAGGACTGCTTCCAAACAATTCAAAAAGCAAGATATACATTGCAGGAATACAAGAGAATGAAAAACAACTACTTTGCTCACTTATGAGATTTCAGCTAGGAGGCTTGCCAGTTAAACACTTAGGAGTTTCACTAATTTCAATAAAGCTCAACTTTAGAGGTTGCTTACCTTTCATAGATAAGCTAACTGTCAGAATTAAGAGTTGGACTAACTGAAGACTCTCATATGCTGGAAGGCTTGTACTCATTAAATTAGTACTATTTAATATTCAAGTTTATTGGAACATTCACTTCATTTTTCCAAAGAAAGTTTATGGGGTCATTGAGCAAATCATGAAAAGGTTCGTTTGATGCGGTGCTGAACTCAAAAAGCATAGGAGCAAAGTAGCATGGGCTTGAAGAAAGAAGGAGGACTTAGGCTTCAGAAGTTATCAGATTGGAACAAAGTAGTCATGCTTCATTACATCTGGAACCTCTGCTTAGGTAAGCACTCTCTGTGAGTCCAATGGTGTCATAAACATTTATTACGGGAAAAAGATTTCTAGCAAGTTAATACATTCTTTGACTACTCATGGACATGGAGGAAGATCCTGAAGGTTAGAACTATTGCAATCAAAATCTCCAAATATAAGATAGGCAATGGTAAGATCACATCTTTATGATTTAGCAACTAGTACCCTCTTGGCCTGTTAATTCCCAAATTTGGGCATAGAGTACCTTATGATGCAAGTTTATCAGCTAGCTCCAAAGTTTTAGTTGTCATAAGAGAAAACAATTGGCCTTGGCCTCTTCCAATCACTTGGATGCTATAGAAGATTGTTAACCATCTGGGGGCACAACTAGACTGCACTAAGCCTGACCAACTTATCTAAACAGCCTCCAAATTAACAATGTATACTTTAACACCTATCTGGAATACAGTAAGACAGCAACGACCATAAGTCATATGGCATAAGCTGATCTGGTTCTTAACAAACATACGAGGCATAGTTCCATATTATGGATTACAATCAAAGAGAAAACTAAACACCAAAGCTAAGCTAATTTGATAGAAAACAATTAATGAGAATATCTGTGATTTACACAAGTCTAAACAAGAAAACATTTAAGACCTGTTCTTCGAAAGGTCTCGACAAAACTGGTCAACAGAGGTAAATTTGGTAGTTGGCAAGTTCAACAAAAAGGCTTTTGGGAATGCCATAAACAAGCTTGCTTGGTCAGTTATGGTTTATAATATATAGGTTAAAAGAAATGTCAGAGTCTTCAAAGGTATAGCATCGACAGTTCTTATTATAATTGAAAAGATAAAAAATGAAATTAGAGCCAAAGTCTTACAACTTCCCAAGATCAAAGCCACGACTACTAACATGGACTTATGTGACAATTGAAAGCTTCTAACTTTTGTATAGATTAAAATAGATAATTTTTTTATACAACAGGGGTATATCTTCTAAATCTTATAAATTATTATCCCATTAATCCAAATCTTTATACTTACTTACCAAAAAAAAAAAAAAATTTAAAGAGTTTGTTGTCATTTGGCTCACCAATAAAAAAAATTATTAATTTTCTTTAATTTTTTTTTAATTTTTCTAACTTTCTTTATAATAACACCAAATTACTAACTAAAGTATCATGTGTTTGAAAAAAAAAAAACACACATACAAATTTGTACTTTTTTTGGTGCACTCAAATGGTCCAAGCTCTTATTTTTGCAAATTTTTATCAACACATGACTTTTTTCAAAAGTAATACAAAACAATATCAGAACAAAAATTCAGAATAAAGTTATTATTATTATTATTATTTTACACCGAATGCACCCGCCGTTAAAAACTTTGAAGGAAAACAAACGGAAAGAGAGTCCTGACGAGAACTTTTCTGCCTCCCACAGCTCAGTAGTCAACTTAATTCGGGTTTCTGGCCCCAACCCAAGAATCAAGATCATTTGGTGTTAAGGAAATTCTCTCTCTCTCTCTCTTTTTTCAGATGGTCTGAAATTAATAAAAATATTCTAATACATTAAATCAATTAATTAATATAAATTAATTGGGAGAGACAACCTAGCAAATTTTTTTTTCCCCCATAAAAATTAACGCGTTTCGACAGAATTAAAATTTAGAATTTTGAAATCCTGCAGAAGAGATTGGCTATTAATTAGAAGCTTAATTTTTTCGTGGGTAGTGGGAGGCTCTGCAAAAAAAAGGGGGGGTGAAAGTAGGGCAATTATGAACTGCTGAATATAATTATATCAGATCAAACTAATCCAAACCATAAGGTTAATTTGTTTATATCTTTATAATGCCAAGGACCTGACCAATACATACTGAAAATTAAACATTATGTAACGAAAGAGGGAAAAAAAAAAAAAAAAAAAAAGCTAAACTAAAGCACTCATAATAAGAAATTTATTTAATTTAATTCCCTAGTATTTATATAAATATATATATAGCTCCCCCAGGTTCATTATTCAAAGAAATCTAATTAATACGAGCAAGCCATAGCACTGATAATCTAGGCATATCTATGCAGCAAAGTTGGTCTTCTTCCAATTCATAAAATTAATTAGGTGGGTTTCTACCGGAAACAATGGCGTTCATCTCCAAATCTTCTTGATTATTCCCGGACTTAGTAATAGTACTCTCGTCTGCTGAGCAAAATTTTAGGTTTGTATTATCCCTCTCATAGCTCTGCAGCTTCGTATTCATCTTCGAATCCTTCTGTGCATCCTTGTATATGAAAAACAATATCATTTGGGTGATTCCAAATAGAAACCCCAGCACATTTGGCACCTAATTAATCATTCACCAACACCCATCATCAATATATATATAGTAAGTATGTCTATGTATATGGAAAGTGTTGATGGAGATGAAGAAGAATAAATCAATTGTTACAGTACTTACTGCAATGTAGAAATCTTTCTCGAAGAATCCATAGAAAAACCAAGTTGCGGCGCAGAGAGTGAGGAAGAAGGAAAGCATGAAAGGCATGAACTCTACGCTCTTTGTTTTTATCACTTGCCTCTGCAACAACAAAATATTTACAGCAACAAAAAAAGTCAATTAATAATTTATTTATTTTTTTGAGAGAGATGGGTTATATATATATATATATATTTAAATACCTGTTTGATTATAATTAGAAAAAAAAAAAACTTACTAAAATATTCTTTACTTATATATAAGTACTATTACAATTAATATCACTAATTATGATTTGAACATTTTGTATGTTTTATTAAAACAAATATTTTGCTAAAGAAAGAGAACTATATTAATTACCATGACACTGAGAGGAGCAGCGAAGACAGCAAGATTGAAAACGGCGCAGATCCATCCGACCACATCAACTCTTTCTGGGCCCTTTAAGAGGAAGATCGTTAAGACCATCACCAAGCTGAGTCCCCCCGCGTTGAATAGCAGTATCAACCCCATCGTGAACGCCTGCCAACACAAACGTCAAGAATTGTATTTATAATTTGCCTTTGATAACTCTCTTTTACCCTTTTTTTATTTTTTTGGGTGACAGATAATATATATACACGTTTGTATAGATTTGGTATGCTCAGAGATGAGGTTGAAATACATAATTTTCATGCTCTTAATTCTCGTACTTTTGAATATATAGGGATAGATTCAAATTTAGAGTTTGTGTATAATTTTTTAAATCGGTGAAACAATTACAATTTAACTTTCACTCGGTCCGTTTATACTCATAAACAAGATAATCGTTTTATACGGTAGATTTCAAGTTAAAAGATAAGTTTATGATTGGAAAATTTGTCAAAAATATTTAATATTTTAGAAGGGTTTTGATTTTTAGAATATTTTATTTCGTATAATTAAGAAACTTATTATCTTAAAAATTTGGTTGTAGGGTATTAGTTAGTCTCCACACTCAATCATCTTCTAAGAACATAAATTCTTCCAAGTCGAATTCAAATTTCTTGTTTTCTTGATAATTTTCACAATACAAATTAAAGCAGGCATATTGAATCTCTATCTATAGATGGAGGGGGGGGGGAGAGAGAGAGAGAGAGAGAGAGAGAGAGAGAGATTTACCCTCTCCTTCTTTGGTGCATATATGAGGTAGACTATAAGGTAGGTTATTTCTACCACAATTCCAATTCCATTGATGCTGACGATCAGATAAGCATTTGTCTTGAGAAAAGCATAATACAGCAGTAGTGTTGCACTAAAAAGTGCCACTGCATATGGTATCGACTGGTACCCTTCTGATGATTTTTTCTTGTAAATATTGTAAAAAGTTGGCCTAAAAATTGAGAGAGATCGCCAGTGTGAAGTTTGAATAGGGTTAAACAAAATTCGATTAATTGAAAAATTCATTACATATATTAGTAACAATATGAAATCGCATGCATGCTTGATCTAATTTAACAACTTACAGTGGGGCCAAGAACACCAGGAACGACACAATATTACCTAAAAAAAAAAAAATTGAGAAACGAAAAAAAAAAGGAAACATTTGAGGGTCAAATATCTTCGAAAAGCTGTTTCACAAATTTTAAATAAACTAATTAATGGGAATTTTAGGATCAATTAATTAATTAATGAAAGACTTTAATTAAAGTTATATAATTGTACCTAAGAGCCCGAACATCAAAGCCAAGTGATGGACAGTTAAGACAGCCATTCTCTCAATGAAGCTCTCTTCTATATATATATATATATATATATGCTGCAGAGAAGCTTGAGAGAACCAATCTCTTTCACTATCTCGTATATATAATCAGCTCAAGATCAGTTGGGTAGAGTTCTGGTTGGGAATCAATGTTTGGCACTGCCATTATGTCTTTCTATTTGAACATTTGGCAGGATACTTCAGAAGAAGAAGAAGCTCAAGCGCATGCATGACTGCATGGTCGGAGCCAGTAATTAATTCCACAACCCCAAATCTAGTCACCACAAATGTATATATATATATATACATGTCTTTCATAATTGAGAAATATATTTATAATAGGATTCTATTAGGACACAAATCAATAAGTATATACCACATAATAATATATTACATTTTGATAAAACTGCGTATGAAAAAAATAATATATAACATATTTTCATTAGTCAATAATGGGTAATTTCGAACATTTGTTAATAAATTTTAAAATATAATAATATGTTAATGAATTATTTATTTAAGAGTGATTGGCTCACAAAAAAATCGCATTATTTAAGTTAAAACATCTTGTTAAAAGTTTTGGTTGAATAGAATTATTATTATTATTACTGTTGTTATTATTATTGATATGTAAATTACTTTAAATAGCTTTTTGAGTGTATTTTTTAGAAAGAGGTAATTATGCTTTGTCCTCTTGTAGTTTGGATAAAAAAATGCTTAATTCTCTTTTAATTTAAAAGTTAATTCATAATCTATTCGTGATTTAGATATTATAGTACAAAATCAATAAAAATATTAAATTCAATTAAATTTATTTAACACTTGTCATATAAACTCATATGTAATAGTCCAAAAAATATTATTTAAAAAAATAAAAGCAAATTAAGTTTTTTGAAAAAATAAAATAGTTTTTCATTTTAACATGAAAATGAATAAAAATTTAATCTGTATTTATTAGTGATTGAAAATCTTTTTTTTTTCTTTACTACTTTTGGCTCGTGAAGCACAAATTCAATTACATTTAATAGATTCAATTAGTTTTATTACAATTTATTTTTGTGTAAAATGAGAAATAATTATTTGTTAACTTTTAAAACAAAGAGAAGTAATATGTTTTTGGGATCAAATCCCAAGCAGGAAAAGTGCAAATAATTACCTATTTTGGAAAATGGTAATCATATATGACTAGAAAAATGTTAAGGATAATGTAAAATACAATGAGACTATAATATAAGAGGATAAACTTATAAAAATATACTTACATTATAACATTACCATTGAAATCTCATCTTGGGTGATTTTTCTAATATATTTTCAATAAAATAATATTTTTTTATTCAAACGTTATCACAGTACCAGTGTAGTTCAACTTTTAAAAAAAATATAAAATCTAGTCTCGAAGCATTTTCCTTAATGTAGGTTGGTTGATTTAGTGTTTGGGCTTGGCAGATTACTGTGCAGGCTAGCTATAAGTTTGGTGCATGATATAGGAACAAAAATACCTAACTGTACTACTGACGTGACCGTGCATGGAAATGCTAGAGTTTTGAGCTTGCCATGCATGTTGTAGGTAGATGCAAAGATAATGGTTCAGCGGAAAAGGGAGAAATTTATAAATGTTTCTACCACATAATTTACTGCAATTATTTTGTATTAGTATTTTGTTAAATTAGGATTAATTAATAAACTTCTTATTGAGATGAACAAATCGAATAAATATTCAGTGAGAATAATTGTCGTAATTTGAAAAATTACAAAACGATTGATTTTGCTTTTATTTACAATTATATTTTACTTTAATTTGTCCAACTAAACTTTTTCCTTCATTATTTGTTTACTTTTGTCCCTATTTATTTTAAAATTAATTAGAGTTTTTTTATGAAAATATATATCTCTCAAACTATCCCTCTTTTTTGTTGGTCCTCAAACTATTAAATGCCTATATTACATTTTTTGAACTAGCTAATTTCTTTCATTTGGTCCGAACATTAACTCAATCTATTAAAATTAACGAAAAAATTATCATGTGCGAGTCATGTGACGTTTTCAACCCAACCCAGTAATATAATGGTCAATCCATGTCTACTTATAATAACTAATTAATTTAATTTAATTATTTGGTTTAAAAGAAAGAAAGAAAGAAAAGAAAAATGAGTGGAAATAAATTATATTTTTTTTAAGAGAAACATGTACGCTCTATCTATTAACGTTTATATTTATTGTTTTTGGAAAATAGAAACTTAAACAAAAAAACTTAAAAAAAAATATTTTCAATCTGTTTTTTTTTTTTTTACAAACATTTTTTTCAACTTAAGCAATTTGTCCATTTTTTTTTTGCGTCACATTAAAATGAATTATTTTACTTAAATATTTTACTAAATTAAAAATTTTAATTAATAATATATAGTTAAGATAATTTAATAATCTAAATTAATTTATAATATATTTTATTAATATTTTAATAAATAATATAATTAAATTAAATTGATTTGTTAATTTATTAATGAAATTAATATGAAATAAATCTTATTAAATTATTTTTAATAAGTAAATAGATTAAATTAATTAGACATAAATTGGCCATATATCTCTGGGATATGATGAAAAAGGCCATATGATCTACATGATAATTTTTTTATTAACTTTAATCGGAAAAAAAGAAGGATAATTTGAGGATAACAAATTAAATGTATAAATTATGAATGCACCCCTGTTGATTGGGAGGTACAAAAATGACGAAAGCAAATATTCAACAATATTATGATTAATTTGAATTCAGAAAAATCTTTTTTTGAGCAATTAACGCTGTACAAACAACTATGGAAAGTTTTGAAAATAACAGCAAAAATAAAAGTCCATTAACTATCTACAATTACAATATTCCACAAATACATGTACATGTGCGTGTAGCGCTGAGAATGGTTAGTAGTTCGTAAGCATATTCTAATGTTACATGCCGTTGCTTTGAAAAAGGAGAAGGCAAATGTTGAGTGGTTAATCTAACTCATCAAACCTGATCATGAACGCATCAAATCATGGGTTTATTTGGCCACAAAACTCTCTTATACATCTGCCGCGTACGTGTTCAACCGGCCGGTTGGTATGATAGAACATGTGAACTCATACTGAGTTTTGAAAGAAAGGGATCTGTCCAAAGGGTGGTTCATGCGCTGGCTTGAGGTTCTCCCTTGTTGAATGAAAAGCTCACTGCTCTCGATGACCTCGTGTTTGTCCGAAATTTGTCGTTTATAGAAGAAACTGCAAAATTTCCCTCTCGTTTCTTACTTGGTGGTCTGCTCTACTTTCGTGGCATTTGTGGGATGGAACATTTCGAGGTCTAGAAATACAAGATATATCGATCACAAGAAAAGCCACAACAACGTAAGAAAGAGTGCTAGCGACAGTCCAGCAACAGCCGGTGTTCTATCTCAGCCATTCGTCTGGTAAGATTTGTACTGAAGCTCACACCAATAAGAACAATTAAACTACAACACGCGAGTCACCCGTAACTACTCTTAATAGCATTTCGGTTCGTAGAACCCTGAACTAATAAAATGAATGTTAAAATGTACGTAGATACAATGATTATATTGAAGGTATTTTTGTTTTGATGGTAAAAAAAAGTAAATCTCACTAGAATAATTTTTGTTCTTCGATTATATTTGTTTTGAAGATGGGGTAATAATTATATTAAGAGTTAAGATTACCCTGTTACGAAAGTAAATTGATATTAATGGATAATAAGGAGTAATAAAAAAATTATATTTTTTTTCATTATCCCTTAAAATAATTTTTCATCGTTCATTCTTAAATAACATTTTATCTCAACATTTTAAATATAGTAGAATTATGAATAATATTTACTCTCTGAATTCAAATATAAGTACCATAAATTTGTTATTCTTATAATTTTTCACCTTTAAAATTTTTATCTTACGCTACCCAAAAGAAAGTAAAAGCGTCTAACATGCGTGGTCATAACCCAAATATATATATATATATATATATATACACATGCTATTATTCGAGTAACGTCACAGTAGTAATTAAAATAAAGTTTTATAAATTCATTATTCCCTCATAGGGCTATAATTATTAGTACACGTCATTCTAATTACTTATTTTGCAGCTTTACTGAACGAAAACGTGAAGTCAATTGATTAAATGACTATTTTTATTATATAACTATTAAATAGTGTATGAGGAGAAAAGGAGCATAAATTCTTCTTACTATGTTCATATAAAGTTCACGTTTTACCAAACATCACAGATATTTCTTCTTTTAACTACACAAATTAATTAAAAATGTTATCAAATTTTGAGTAATCTCTGTCCAAGGATGTTTAATTATTTTTTTCTTGCATAGGTATGCTGTTATAATTTGTATTTACTGTGACAAGGAAAAACTATATAATTTATAGTTGTGAACTTTTTCTGTTTTCCTTTAATGTCTCTTCACATACTCATTACTTAATAAGTATATATATAAATTGTTTTTATTTAAAAATACCTACTTAATTTTAATTTTATAACCATCAATTGTCTTTCTTTTGTATCTATCTTTCGACTGCGTAGTTGCCCCCCCCCCCCCCCAAAAAAAAGGGTAAAAAAAAATAAAAATAGCATACGTGACACATGAACATAAAAATAATGCAGGAGACGTATGACTATTTATTTTAAAGTAAAGAATGAAAAAAAATATATATATATATATATTTTATGATTAACATTTACCAAATTGCTCCTAACTGGTGATTTTTGCACAAATTTCTATAGACTCTTTCTCCAAATTGTAGAATTTTTCTTAAAAAATAAACTATGGAATGAAATTTCCAGTTTAGATAAATGAGTTACATACGTGTTGATGCCATGCATTGAATGGAAAAAATGCTCTGCTAAGCCTGTATCATTTAATTGTGCCACCACTTTTTGATATCATGGGTTTGAGTCTCACATTATATATCTAACCCTTCTTTTTTTTTGGGTCTAATTCGATTCATATTAATTTCTTTCCTTTTGTTTTAAATATAAAACATAGTACAAGGTTTAGTGGAGTTAAAGTGGCGTTTCATAGAGGAAAAATATGAGAAGACTTCGAGAAAAATTTATAGATTTTATTCAAGGAGGTGATTGGTTGGTCAAAAATGATAAAAAAAGTATAATAAAAATATAAAAATAATACGTATTAAAATTTAATTTAATTGAAAGAACTTGGTTGATCTTGGTTTTAATTCATAAGATTTACGAAACGTCTACCAATTGGGGATGTAGCTCAGATGGTAGAGCGCTCGCTTAGCATGCGAGAGGTACGGGGATCGATACCCCGCATCTCCACGCAGTTTTGGCAATTTTATGCTTTTATAGTTGGGGAGGATTCAGCCGTCCAATCTTGCATGGATGCAAACAACGGTGAAGGTTCCATGACCTATATATACATATATATACACCATTCTTCTGCCAAACTGAATGGTTGCGCTTAACTGAAATTTATTTCCAGATCCGGTTTAAATCACCGACTAAAAACTTTTCCCGCCATTTGTTCTTCTCCCTTGAACAAGCAACACACATCACGGACCTGAATTCTCCCATTCAGGTCGCCTCCAATCATCCATGGCTTCGTTTCTCCGCAGTTGCATTTGTATTTCGTGATCCAATTTCTTGCTAGAACTACATGGAACCAGGTACGCGTTCAATTCTAATTCGCGTCCTTTTATTTTGTGGATTCTGCTATAATTAGTTCTTCTTTGAGAAGTGTGAGTTCAACTAGACAAATTGATGTCTTAGTTCAGATTCGTTCTATTTTTGCATAGTTCACAAAGAAAAGCGAAGTGTTATTCGTTTTCTCACCTTTTTTCCAGCAAGCGCAGAGGCTTTCAATGGGCGGCCGCTTCATTTGCACTGTACATTTGCTGGATTCATTATGATGAAATCAGGTCGGTGGTCAGGCTTCATTACCATGTCCATTTTATTTTGACATATTATCTTTTTGTTCTCTTTTATGTTACGGTTTTTTTGGGATAATCTTTCTTTTTCTTTATCATGAATTTCATTTTAATTCTTATTCATTTGAGTCCAATTCGTCAATGCATATTTGGATCAAAGTTTTATTAAAACTCACCTGTTTTGTCATTAGGCTTTTGGCTGCCAAGAAAACGAAATTAGCTTTTTGCATGCCTACTTTTCAAGCATTATACAGAGGATCAGAATTCTTCGTGGTTTTTGGCTTTCTCTTGCTTTGGTTGATATCATCGAATAGGTGTGAAAACATGATGTATAAAAGGCAAAAAGTATATATTACATCTTAAAATACAGAATCCATTACAGATACGTACTCACATAAGTTCACTGATTCTTCTTTTTTGTTACATTCATTACAATGATTCCATGACACTAGGGAGTCAGAAATTATTATAAGAGATTACTGCCACTTTTAAGAGATCCGCTTCGTATACTTATCCATACATCTGCTATCATTATAAAATTCACACACACACGTATATATATATATACACATACTTACACACACAAACATATAAGTATATATAGCTGCATTCTTCTCTTGACTGGAGCGTCATATTCTTCAGGAGCCTGTTGATAGAAAGAGAAATGGGGAGGACAAAAGGTATCATTATTTCTTTACGAAATCCAATGCATATATTAAAAGATTTTGAATTCCACTGTGCCTACATATTAATTGGTGTATTGCATTGCAAGCCACCCTGATTCCAATCCCACTCATTTTCGGAATTATAAATCATTTATTCCTTGCGTCGTACTTTATTTTGCCCATCTCCAACCCAGCAATAGATATTGCGAGAGACTTATCATGCATTATTTCCACGGTGAGGAGTCAGTTTTCTGTACTCTTCTCAAATAAGCTTGGGTAGTAATTCATAAAGTTTGTGCTTACATAAGATTAGGAAGAAGTGGAACATTTGACTTTGTTTCTTTAATATATTGAGGCGAAGGGAAGCTGGTGGTGAAGGTAACCCTTATACCAGCTGAACTAGACCTCATCAGTACAACATAAAATTCCTTTTATAATCCAACTGCAACTGCTGCTCAAAGTTTTTGACTACATCCAAGAAGTATTGTTGTGAGCTGCGGCTGGGAGATGTGAAGGCTACAAGGAAGCGTGGGGTTCGATAAAAAAATTCGATACCACCTATGTAATACTTTAGGATTCTAATTAATAAGACACCAGCCGATTTATTATATGTCATGAGGTGGTCGGATCTTTGAAGTGTAGGACCATGTGATATCAAACAAGTAAGGATTATATTTCATGCGGTTTTCTTTTGGAACGTTAATATAAAATGATAGAATTTTACAAACTATAGTCAATTACATGTAGTTTTTTTTATTCCCATTTTGGGAGGGGTTCAGTGACTAGTCTTGGCATAAAAATGGAAAAATAGTTATCATGTTTCAAAGTATTGTCCGAGATGTATTAGAATCAATGAATAGTGCAATGAGATCCCAGCCCGCATTAAAAAAATGCGTCAAGAATAATCATCTCGTTCTATCGCGGTCGAGACAAGTTGATATCTAGGTAATATACTTAGACGACTAACTGTTGAAGCGAAAGACAGACGATTTCTCATTAATTTGTGTAGAAGATGAAAAAAAAATTAGCTCATTTGCATGTTATACGTAGTTATCTAATGTTTATTAAAAAAGTTATTATATTTTTGGTCATTTAATAAATCTATTTTATTATTTAGGAGACGTTTAGTGTAACAAAATGTGAGATAAAATGAGATCATTTGTGGATTTATAACTCGTACAGTGAGATAAAAACTAAATCATTTTTAGGAATTTTTAGAAATTTTTAGCGTTTGTAGGTACACTAAACTCACCCTTATAAATTTTTTATATACTTTTTATTTTTTAAAATTAAAAATAAAATATTATATACCGCCCAATTTCGCAATGGGACATCGTGATGGTATAAAAAATTCTCAATTACGATTATCACGATCTCGACTTTCAACCATAATAGTGACCCCAAATGGCAGACTCACCACAAAAATTACAAAACTAAAACTTGACTTAATCCTAAAAGAAAATGGTGCATTTGGTTTATTTGTTTATTTTTTATTTTCTGTTTTTATTTTATTTGTTAAAAATCTTAAAATAAGAAAACAAAAAATACTCTATTTTCCTTGTTTTGGATTGAAAACGCTCAAAATTGATTTTTTATCATTTTTTGTTTCATGTGTAAACTCAGTTTTTGTTTTATAAAACAAAATTTAAAAATACAACTGATCAAATACATCTGACTTGTTTTTCTTATTATCAAAAGTATAAAATGAAATATGAAATAAAATAAAAAATAAAAAACAAAAATAAAAAATAAAAAACAGAAAAACAAATCGAACGAAGTCTAAACTTTTGTTAGAACGTATTCATTACACTGGGAATCTGGACTTTATGTGGTCATTCAATTCTTTTGGGGTCAATTGATTTGCTTATGATGTATACCAAGGTGTTTGCTAGATTACTCCAAATAAATGATCGATTTATTAGGCTTCTTGACTATTTGTCTGACATGACCAATGGAGCATAGATATTAACCAACTCAATTTAAGAATTTCTCACCATGTAAGATGATTGTATCATGTGCGATCGCCCAAATCTAAGTGCAAGTTAGAGTCCAAAACCGATTTATGGATATCTATTTAAACTTTTAGTTACTAAGAGATGCATGAAATAACAGGCAAACCAGAATCGAGTCAACCTGAAATGTGTGTATATTATTTGTACTTTATTGAGTAATGAAGAGAGAGAATTACCATCATGTAGACCTGTAATTAGGCAAAGGAACTTCGTCAGATTCTATTTGTTTGATGTCCTTGACAAGAACATCGTAACGCCTCTTCGCTTCCTCCGCTGACTTCCCCCCCACAGCCCTGGCTATATTTTGCCAGCGGTCTGGGGTATCCTTGTCAAAGAAGGCTAATGCCTCCTCGAATTTCTTGTTTTGCTCTGGTGTCCAGGAAGAGCCAGAACCATTGGAGGAATTGGCAGAGTATGATGTCATCTCTATTAGTGACTCAAAGTTTAGAAGTCAGGTGTTTGTGGTTTATCTGGGGGTTGAAGGTAGAGGGTGGTCGGAGAATAGAATGCACTCAGTTTAAAATTGCAGGGGAGACCTAAAAGTGAGAGGTCTCAAACTGGGAAAGCAAGGAGTTGCTCAGTCAAGGGAAAGACTGAAGTCAAGAGGATGGTATGGGAAAGAGATTACCGTGCCAGGTCCTTATAAACACAAGGAGAAGGTGTTGGTGTCGAGCAAGTTGGTGATTTTATTTTTTGTTTTCTTGTTTTAGGCGTTCGCTAAAAGAGGATTTGATTCCTCAGAGGCGACAGCACCAAGCAAGATGACGAATGGCAGTAGGCGGTTTTAGAATCAGCTATCACAGTGTCAAAGGACAAGCTCCTTACAAATTTTTGCAAGTTAATTTTTCTTATCTTTTTATAATATCATCAGCAAGTGGATTTCCAAGAGAATTCGTTCAGTCGGTGGGGATTAGATCCCCCAATTCAATTAAAGCCCAGCCATTGATATAGATGTGCCTACAAAATAGATTCCTATCCCACAATTAAATTTCACTAAGATATTCCAACCTCTTTGGGTGGGATTTTATTGTATTTCTTATTTCATCAGCCACTTGCCATGATATTAATTTACATTACGCGTAGAGTAGGACAATTATTCTTGTGAAAACGAGTTTAAAAGATTGTCAACCTAGGCTGGCCATGGGAATAAAAGGGCCCTTTTGAACAAAATCAAAGAAGTCATGCACGGACCATGCAGCATGGCACACATTATGGGGATGAATGGAAAGTTAGTTTTCGTTTGTTGTATATGTCATGTTGGGCATGTTTGGCACACAAAAAAATGGTCAAAAAACTCTGAAAATTTCTAAAAACAATTTATTTTTTATCTCATTACACAAATTACAAACTCACAAATTATCTCATTTTATTTTACTATTTGTTACACCAAACAACCAAACACCCCTGTTATGTAATTCCAGCATGTCAGGCTACTAAAGGGCCTGTCCACTGCACGCTAAGTGGTGGCTGCATCTTACTTTACATCCCTTGCCAGCAAAGAACAAACAAGAAGGCAGAGTGAACAAAATGACATGCGTCTCACTTTGTAAGGTCTGAGTAAATAATTTTAATAATTTACTGCATCAAGTCATCTTGTTTTGTAGTATGATTTTCTTAGGAGGCGATGCAGTCTACAATTAATATATGGTCTACTCATTTGTGCTACAGAAGCTTGACAACTACACTTGGAATGAATCTTTCAGTGAAGGGACAATAAATCTGCTAAAAAGTTCTCTAATTGATGAATTTGTCTAGAATTGAGTAGAAGTATTTCTGGTGACGGCATTTGTAAAAGATAAGGATATTGACGCATAAGATTCTTCTAACAGCCAATTGGAAGGGCAAAATATAGTGGTTGATGAGGTAAAAATGTGCTAATGTGGAGGTTGGGCACAAATTCGTTGTCATAAAATAGGACTCTCAAATTTGCCACTGACTTGTGGTCATATTAGAAAGGATTAGATTTGTTTCACCTTTTTTTTTCTAGTCAAAAGGGCAAAAACCTTGGCCTTTTCATGATGGAGAATTGAAACAGTTCTTTTACTAAACCTTATTTAACATGGGAATCCTATTTTCTGATCTTAAAATATAAATACTAAAATTCAAAGTGAGTGTTGATACAGAAAGTATGAATGACACGTGACAAGATTTTCGAGTAAAACATCTTGAGGTACGAGTATTCGGGAAAGACATTCCCGATTAGTCAAAACACAAGGAATGAGCTCCGTTATTAAAAAAGTTGTATTTATTCAATCCTAACCATAAATACTCTTGAATAATGGATTTAGTTTGTTTCTTACTACCTCGTTACGTTTAGTCAGACCCTAACCTTACAACTGACAAACTGATGGGATACTTGTACAGTTCCTTTAGGTCACATTGCGTGCAATTGTTTTATCCGTCTCACATGCATTTAATACTAAGTGATACCTATTTAATGATATGTGATGGATATTTAATACCTAATATACCGTCACAATAAAGGGCTTTCCCCAAAGGGAAAGTATTTATGTTTTCTTTCAATTATTTGTTATAAATTTATTCTGGTATTCAGATTATAAATAATACACTTAACACCAAATTCAAGTATACTCATTATTTGTTCAGAAGTGCTATCAATTTATGTTCTTATTGATTTAAGTCATTTCTGACTTAAATATTGGAGGGATTGTGGTCGGGGACCCTCCTCGAACCTTCATTTTGACTTCTCTTTCTTTTAGGCTTGAGCAACCTTCCTTTTGTGGACTTAGCGAGCACACTCGGTGATATTTTTTATTATCGAATAGCGAGTATGTGAAAAATAATGAGAACACAATACAAATAATGCATAAGACTTGTTTGGTATTGTTTCAAAAACATATTCTCAAAGTTTCATAAATTATCAAAACAACACATTTGGTGATTATATTTAAATTTTGATTTTGATAAATGCAAGTATAAAATATGAATATATAATTTAGCGGCGCATTAGAATTAAGAAAAATTCAAATTTGGTCTCGGAACCATCAAAAACATTTTTAGATTTTTATTCGCCTTAGATTACTGATTTCTTAAAAACGAGACAAAAAGTAGTGTGTTTTGTAAGATTTGTGTTTTAAATACAGCCACTACCCCCTAATTTTTTTTTTTTTTCCTTTATCATTTTTTCTTCTGAGGTTCAAATACAAATGCAGGATACTTGGATGATTTACCTTTTGGTTGGTTTTCGTTATCATTTGCCCGAATTTGATTTTTTACCATGTGCTCTGCCCAAATTTATGTTAGTGTGATACTTCGGAAGCTTGGCCCTGGAACAAGTGGATAAGTCCAAGCCTGTCGATAAGTCCAATAAAAAAATATCTACTTTCAATGCTATTCATGTTTTTTTTTTTCCCAATCCGGTTGGGCATTTTGATAACGTTAGTCATCGTTCGGTTTGTTTTTCTATTTTTTATTTTTATTTTTTATTTTTAATTCATTTTTCATTTTACGCTTTTGAAAACAAAGAAAACAGTTCAGATGTATTTGATTATTTGAGTTTTCAAAATCTGTTTAAAAAAATAAAAAATGAGTTTACACATGAAATGAAAAATAATAAAAAATCATTTTGAGTATTTTCAATCCAAAATAAGAAAAATCACAAAATGAGAAAAATAAAGTATTTTTTTGTTTCCTTATTTTGAGACTTTTAACACAAAATGAAAATAAAAAATAAACCAAATATCACCTTAGCTGAGTGAAACTCCGTTTGACTACATAAATTTGGTAATCGAAATAAAATATGCCCCTACTTTGTATCTGCACATATAATTGGACCTATATGAGCTACTATAGTAAATAATAGTTGAGCAAGTACTCATCGAAAGCCGGAAAGTTTTGATTGGGAATACAGCTCATTAGCTAATTGATTTTCTATTTTTTAGCTTCAACGAGTCCTTCTGAGTCTCTGTATCTTTTAAACATATAAAATTATTATTAGGATTTTCTATCTAATGTTTTCGTTTTGGTATCTTTTTTCA
>QLOD02000001.1:5133027-5236246 GCA_003260245.2 Sideroxylon spinosum | reverse complement strand
AATAATCCACCCAAAGATGGCCGTCCATGTGCCATGATTCCTTACATCTATACGATGACAAAAGAAGACTCTGGAAAGAGGCCAGCTGTCTTGCCAGCTTCATAAGAAGCCAAACTACTTTCGGTGTCTTTGACCCCTCACCTAAGTGGACCGACCGACTGCAAACCTTTCCAGCACACGCCAACCAGTTAGGCTTAGTTTGTCAAAAAGTTTGGTAGCTTTAATAATGTATTCGGATTTGAAATTATTATTTTGAATTCCGAATAGTTTCTGTTTTTCCTTATTTAAACTAAGTCCAGAGGTTTGTTCTGGACAAGCTTTTTTCTTTAAATTCTCTCGAATGCTCTCAACTCTCTTTGTGTAATCCTCCCACTGTTTATAATCATCTGTAATCCCCCTTTCTTATATAAATAAAATACCAAAGAGACCTTGGTCTCCCTTCTCCGTGTCTTCCGCTCTCACTCTGCAATGGTATCAGAGCCATTGACCGGTCTTTGGACCCTTGGACCTACTAGGGCCTGGTAAACCCCAGCCAAGTTGGCATAGCATCTACAGGGGCTCTCACGCGTGACCGATCTCGAAGCGTGGCTCTCACCCTGTAGGTGTCGAGTACCTCGTGGGTGCTCGGTGTCTCTGATAGGCAAACACAGTTGAGTTGAGCTATGGCTCAGGCGGGTCTCTATGGACGGGGTCACGTCATGGGGATTGTGTTTCTCAGAGGTCTCTGTATCTTTTAAACATATAAAATTATTATTAGGATTTTCTATCTAATGTTTTCGTTTTGGTATCTTTTTTCATGCTGTTATAAGCTAGAAGAGAAAGACAGAGATATAATTGGACCTATATGAGCTATTGTAGTGAATAATAGTTGAGCAAGTATTCATCGAAAATCGAAAAGTTTTGATTGGAAATACAGCTCAATAGCTGATTGATTTTCTATGTTTTGGCTTCAACGGGTCCTTCTAAGTATATGTATCTTTTAAACTTATAAAATTATTTTGGTTTATTGTTTTGATAATATTAGGATTTTCTATCTAATGTTTTTGTCCTGGTATCTTCTTTTCCTACTGTTATAAGCTAGAAGAGAAAGACAGAGATAATAGATAACTGAACAACTTGAAGGTATTATTTTCATTCCAACATTCATGTACTTAAAAAGAGATACATAAACTTGCATAGCACTAAAGTAGGAACAACCTAACAGCTATTGCAGGAAATAAGGAACTGAAATACTTAATACTCCTACAAATCTGGTAAAGCAACAAAATTCTAGAGACTAGGACAAACAGAGACTTATTCTATCAAAATAAAACTCTAACACCCTTCCTTAAACTGAGAGTTATTCGAACTTCAGTTTAAAAAGAGTACTACATTGGTCTATCTCCTCTAGCTTCCTCCCTCAAACTAGACTCCCCACTGAACAAACACTGAGTAAGCTCCGCAGCTTCATGAATGGGGCCAACTTGAGAGGTTTGGTCATAGTATTTGTAACTTGATCTTCAGTTCTACAAAAGATCAGATCAATAGTTCCATCCTTGGTGTGGTCTCTCAAGAAGTGAAACTTCACATCAATAGGTTAGCTCCTTCCTTGTAGAGCTGAATTCTTGGAGAGTTTGATTGCAAAGCTATTGTCACAGTAAATTACAATGGGCCCTAAACTCTTGAAATAAAGCTCTTCAAGAATTTTCTTCAACCACATAGCTTGGCAGGCACATGAAGTGCTAGCAACAAATTCAGCTTCAGTGGTTGATAAAGTAACGATTGGCTACTTCGTTGATGACCACGAAACAGCCCCTGAACCAAGCATAAAGACATACCCTGAAGTGCTTCTTCTATCATCTTGATCTCCAGCATAGTCACTATCAGTGAAGCCTCTCAAGCCTGATCTTTCTCCCTTCTTGTAGAGCAGCCCAAATTCCTTAGTACCTTGTAAGTATCGAAAGATCCTCTTGGCAGCTAGAAGATGGAACTCAGTAGGATTTTCCATGTATCTACTGATGAGACTCATAGAATACATTATGTTTAGCCTTGTTGTTGTCAAATATATTAAACTTCCCACAATTTGTTTGTAAAGTGTGCTATCAACCTTCTTTCCTTCATGATCTTTAGTTAGCTTCAAACCAAACTCAGTTGGGGTGCACACAGAATTGCAATTCTTCATCTGAAACCTGTCTAAGATTTCTTGCAAATATTTCTTTTGAGAAACAAAAATTCCACCAGCAGATTGCACTACTTCAATACCAAGAAAATAATGCATCTTTCCAAGATGAGACATTTCAAATTCAGCCATCATGGACACTTTAAATTTCTCAAACATGGCACTATCATTTTCGGTATAAATCATATTGTCAACATACAAACAAGTGATGAGCATTTTTCCTTCATCCCCCAATTTTATGAAAAGTGTATGATCGTAAGGACATTTTTGAAATCCTTCCTTAAAAAAATAAGCTTCTATACGACTATACCAAGCTTGTGGAGCTTGTTTTACTCCATATAGAGTTTTCTTTAATTTATATACTTTATGCTCATTCCCAAATTTCACATAACCAGGAGGTTGATCAACAAATACCTCTTCTTCCAAATCTTTATGTAAGAAGGTTGATTTTACGTCTAACTGACAAAGAGGCCGTGAATTTTGAGATGCCAATGCAATGACCAACCTGATCTTATCATGCCTTGCCACAGGAGCAAAAACTTCTTTGTAGTCGACACCAAACTGTTGCTTATAGCCTTTAGCTACTAAGCGTGCCTTGTATTTGTCAACTTTGCCATTCCCCTTCAACTTTGTCTTGTATACCCACTTGACGCCAATGGTCTTTTACCCTACTGGAAGCACTGTTAACTCCCAAGTGTGGTTTTTTCTCAATGGCTGCCATTTCATCATCCATAGCTTTCTTTCATTTTGCATCTTTGATAGCGTCTTTAAAAACTGTAGGGTCACAATCGAAAAATAGAGCAAAGTATGTAAGTGGGTCTACAATTTGATCAATTTCAGTTACCTCATAATCTGACATCCAAGCGGGGGGTCTTTTTTCACGTTGAGAACGTGAAACATCGGCTATAACAACCTGCTCATCAGCTTCTATTGTTGCTGATTGAGTTTCTGTGGCTGTTGGCACTTGAGTTTGAGGAGTTTCACATCGTTGCAAAGGCTACTGCATTGTTTCTTCATCGGCACCAGCAATGACTATTGGAATTTGTTGTTCAGAAGTATGGCAATCCCAAGACCATGTCTTTTCTTCATCAAAAAACACGTCTCGACTAATGACAATTTTCTTAGTGATGGGATTAAACAATTTATAAGCTTTTGAATGATCACTAACACCAAGAAAAATGCATTTTTCAACTTTGTCATCTAGCTTCCTTTTCTTTTCATCCAGAACATGGGCATATGCTATACACCCAAACACCCGAAAATGATCAACATTCGGTTGAAGCTCACTCCATGCTTCTTCAGGGGTTATATTTTGAACAGCCAGTGTGGGGTTTCTATTCAAAATATAAACACTCTGATTAACTACTTCATCCTGAAAACTCCTTGGAAGATCACTCCTCTGTAATAGGCTTCTAACCATATTAAGGATCGTGCTATTTTTCCTCTCATACACACCATTTTGCTGAGGTGTGTAAGTTGCAGTTAGCTGCCTTTGAATTCCATGTTTCCCACAGAAATCTTCAAATTCTTGTGAGTTGTACTCTCCACCACGGTCTGTGCGAAGTATTTTAATTTGCATGCCAGCTTCTTTTTCAACTAGTGCTTTGAAAGGTTATGAAAGCTTCTGATTTGTGTTGCAAAAAATAAACCCTGGTTCTTTGACTAAAATCATCAATAAACGATATGAAATATCGTTTACTTCCATTTGACATTGGTTTGATCGGCCCACACAAGTCAAAATGCACCAGTTGCAACACCTTAGTTGCCTTTGAAGATTTTCCTTTTGGAAAAGGATCTCGATGATGTTTGCTAACAACACATTCTTCGTAGATCTCTAAAGGGGACTCAAATTTTGGAAGGCCTGCCACCATATTTTTCTGTTGCAAGGTCTTTAATCCGTCAAAACTGAGATGGCCATAGCGAAAGTGCCATAACTATGCTATATCTTTCAGTTTTGTAACAAAACATGAAAGAATAGTGTGATGGAGATGCAAAGAAAACATCCGATTTGCTGTCAATTTCACCTTAGTAATTAAGCCCAATTTTTCATCTTTGATTCGACAAAGTCCAGCCTTAATGGAAATTTCATATCCCTTTTCTTGAAGCTGGCCAATACTTAGCTTAGATTTTAAATCTGGAACAAACAAGACATTGGAAATAGAATGAGAATTCTCTTTGGTGTGGAATGTAACAGTTCCTTTTCCCAACACAAATACTATAGAGTTATCACCAAATTTTACAGTATTGCGAAAAGATTCATCTAACTTAGAAAACACAGATTTGTCTCCAGACATATGATTGCTGCAACCGGAATCCAAATACCATAAATTCCTTTGAGTTTTCTCATTAGTTTGACACACGATAAGGAGGGTAATTTCTTGTTCTTCTTCATTTTTTTACAAAATAAGATTTTGCATTGTAATTTCTATTCAAATTAGCTCGACACTCGGAGTGATAATGGCCATACCAGTGACAACGGTAACATTTAACCCTAGACTTGTCTGCTGACTGTGCTTTTTATGTCCTATAGAATTCTGACCATCACGTCTCTTCTAGTTTTCTTGAGAGTGATCAGCACATTTACTCTCTTCTGGTGTCTGGGGAGCATTCTTGCCTTTCCAGTAGTCGGAGCCCTTCTGAGTGCTTGATGAGTGTTGTGACAACAATACTTTCTCTATAGGTTTTGCTGACCTTTGATTCATTTTATACTTATGAGCACATAATGAACCCATCAGACCTTCAATTGTCATAATCGAAAGATCCCTTCCTTCTTCAATTGCGGCAACAACATAATCAAACCGACTTGTCAAGGATCTCATGATCTTTTCAATAACTAGTGTATCTTTCTTTTTTTCATCATTAACCCTTAATTGATTAACAACAGATTGAAAACGTGCAAAATAGTCAAATATAGATTCAGAATCTTTCATTTTGAGAGATTCGAATTCACCTCAAAAGGTTTGCAACCTTACACTTTTCACCTTCTCATCGCCTTTGTAGGATTTCTACAACATGTCCCATGCCTCTTTTGCCGTAGTTGCACTCAAGATCTTTTCAAAGACAATCTCGTCTACAGCTTGGTAGAGAAAGAATAAGGCCTTCTTGTCCTTCTTTCTGTTGTCTCTCAAACTATCCTTCTCAACTTGAGTGAGTGCTGCTGCTGCAACTTGATTGGCTGGTTCTGTGTATCCAAGGTCAATAACCTCAGATAGCCTTTGAAAACCGAACAATGCCTTCATCTGGACACACCATTGATCAAAGTTTTTTCCACTGAACCTTGGAAGTTGATGCTGAATTGATCCATTCATCGTTGGAGGCTGCTTACAAGCAATCTAAGAAAGAGAACTTAGACCAACAAGAACACTGGATAATTCCAAGCTCTGATACCACTGTTATAAGCTAGAAGAGAAAGACAAAGATAATAGATAACTGAACAACTTGAAGGTATTATTTTCATTGCAACATTCAAGTACTTAAATAGAGATACATGAACTTTCATAGCACTAAAGTAGGAACAACCTAACAGATATTGTAGGAAACAAGGAATTGAAATACTTAATACTCCTATAAATCTGGTAAGGCAACAAACTCCTAAAGACTAAGACAAACAGAGACTTATTCAATCAAAATAAAACTCTTAACACCTGATCTTTATGTCTCAACAATTTGAGAATTAATAATTTTAGGTTCTCGATAAAAATTCCATTTTGGAATTATTATCAATCGAAATACTCTCAATATAGCCATTAATGTGACTTATGAGGTACAATAATTATTAGAAGACAATCGAGTTAGAACTGTAGCTATAAATGCTACATATGCTAACAATTACAACTGAAGAGGAGACCGAGACTCACCTCTGAACTCAACTCTCACCTCTCTCTCCTTTTTTTAATTCACCACAGCCTCAATACAGGCCCAAACCTCTTTACTGGAACTCTCAAAACTGTTGCTCTCTTGTCTGCACGACACTCTCAATTGCAACTATACCCAATACCATAATTAGAAATATATAATAAATGAGGGAAACAAAAAGACCAATAATTGATCTTTATAAACCAAGAAATAAAAGAAACGAAAACCGAAAATCTTTTTGGCCTTCCATTCAATTTAGGAAGGACGTTAACAATATGTACTCAAAGGCTAGGTGGGCTGATAAAAAAGGCCCCTCAAGCTTTAGAGGATTTTGAGAGGATTACCATCGGGCTTTAAGCTGGTAGATTTGTGCAGAGTGCATGGGGTGATGGAGGCCCATTGTATTACAGCTTCAGAACCACTCGAGGTGCCTTAGGCCGCAATAGACCAACAATGATTTTTTTAAAAATTTTTTTAAATCAATTGAGGCTTGTACCTCAAAACACTGAATGCGCGTACATCTCTTCCATTCTAAAAATAATCATGCAGCGGCTGCCTAACCATGTGAAGAGGGGTACAAATGGCTATAGGATTGAAGGTTAAACATCAACTGTCATAATTTAATCAACATTTATTCATTTAAACAAACAATTCACCGCACAGATTTATTGACATATTTCCCCTCTTTTTTAACAGCCCTAGGGCATTCTTAGGGAGAGAATTGAACATATTGACCTATTTGCCCTCTTTTTAACACCCTAGCGGATTGTTAGGAAGAGAATTGAACACCGGAAGGCGTAGGTATTGCTGGTTTATTTCGTGGCAATTGTAAGAACTTCTGACTTTATTGGATTTAGTGGTAGACTGAGGCACCATTACAATAAATAAGAATATCTGACTTTCTTTAATTTGGCATCCATGTTTTGTCTGTGTGCATTGCATGTTTGTGTTATTAGTTAGTTCTGCCCAAAAAAAATAATCATAGGACGGAGGCAGCCTGTGAGGTAAAGGTTACATACTTTCTAAAATAATAAAATTATTAAAAATAATTATGGAAATATAATAAAATTTGTAAGAATAATTTTAAAAAATTAATTATTTTAATAAAATTGATAATTTTGGCTGTGAATTAGTTTTGTACATATATGTCACCTTAAAGAAAGGATAATTTCGAATTGATAATGAGGGTAGATTAGCAAAATTATACGAGAGTCGACTAACAAAATTATATACTGTTACAAAAATAGCTATATATATTTAAAAAAAAAAAAAAATCAACGTCTTCTCCTACAACAGTGTGTTTCTTTTCTTTTATTGAAACCAGTTTTTGCCATTCTACCACAATCGGATCATTTTAGTTCAACTTTTTGGTGTGTATATATATATTAGTCAAATAGCATTTTCCTAGTTGAAATAAAAAGAAATTTGCCAAATCTCATTGGAGGGGAATTCATAATCCAATCTCATTTCAATGAAAACGTAATCCTGATCAGTGTCCATCTTATTGTAAATCTGAAGGGGAGAGAGGATAAAACAATGAAACATGACAATTTTGAATTTTGGGAAAAAAATTGATTTTTCTTGGTGGCCAAATAAGCCAACACAGCTGGAATAAAGCAGTGGGATAAAAGTTCGAGCCAAAATTACAAATTGGACAGAAAAGCCAAAAAAGCAAAAAAAAATTAAAACTGCAATTTTGCCTTGCGAGAATATTAGAGAGGTTGCGGTCCAGGATGAAAGGAAATTTTTTGTTGCTGTATGTATGTGCATACATACTTCAATCCCCGGCAACTCAAGAAGAATGGAAGAGTATTTTGCTTCGATCAAAAACGCCTAGTTGGAGAGTAAAAAGAAAAATAAATAAATAAAGTACAATGAGGGTGCCATTGGAGTGCCAAATTTGGCCTCTAAAAATAAATTTTGAACTTTTTTCATACATTCTCCACGCCAAAAAATTTTCAATTTTTTTCAATTTTTATTAAATTTTATCAAAATTTTCTAACTTTTACAAATTTTTCACATTTTTTGAGAAAGACATTAAACATCCGACCATTCAAATTTATTTACCATATTTTCTTTTGCCAAAAATTGGCAATCCAAATAAGCACTGAGTCGGTTCAAGCCACAAGTGAAATAGCGAAAATTGTAATTAAGAGACAGTTCAAGAAGTAAAAAGTGAGAAGCACAGTTAATGCCTTAATGGGTCCAAGTTTTACCCCCCGAGACAGACTTGTACACGCAAATTTCGCGTTTGAAAATAAAACAGGAAATTATAATAACAAATTGAATTTTATTGATACAGAAAAAGTGAAATATAATATCTGAAACTTCTAATCAAAGAATAATCATTTGATTCTTCGTTTTAAAGTGTTAATGCGAGGGCTTGAAGCTTGATCTCGAACCAGCACTTGTGTTCTTGATTCTTGTTCTTGATGCTTGAGAATCTGTGGGGCTTTGACAGCTTGATCCAGCAAAGTCTTCTTGTAGGCAAAAAGAATCTCTCTTTTCTCTTTGGTGGTGACCCCTATTTTTAGAGGTGGAGGAGAGAGTGTCATAGTATAATTCAATCACTCAAAGATAATTATCTCATTATTATTTTATTTAATAAAAGATAATATCAAGGAGTTAAGACAATATTATAATTCTTTAATAAGTATCTCTTATTATTTTATTGATTAAATAAGAGATAAAATCAAAGAATTTGGATAATATCATACTTATTAAATAATTATTTCTTATTTAATTATTTTCTAAGAGATAAATATTAATTAATATTAATTATCTTTATACAAATGGATCAATTTGATCGGTCGAGTCTTGTCATTTTCATATTGCATCACTTTTACAAATGGTGGGCTGTCATTTGTCCACTTGTGTAATTTTGTTAAAATCCTCCACAAAACACGTGATAAGATTTAATTTGACAATTTAATAGGAAATTTATTTGATACGTGACTATTTTTAATTAACCAAAATTTATGTGTCTACAAGACTCGACCCTAATATATTTGCCCCCAATTGTTCCCTGCACAGTAGAGGTTACTCATTGTCAGTATGTATAATAGTAAGTGCATTTGGAACCCTGAAAAAAATATCATATTTTGCAAAATTTATAGTCTTAAAATTAATGAGAAGTATAAAAATTAAAAATTAAAGTTTTATGGAGCTTTATGAGGCTCCAAACGGCCCCGATAATGCCTCTACGCTTATCCCTTGAATCGTGTTGTGTTCTTTTCTTGAAAAAGAGGGCGAATATTTGCAAGACTTCTTTTTGTTTCCTCCGGTGCTTTGCTTCTCAACGTGGGTGTGGTATGAAAACCGAAAAAGTACCTAATCATGTCGGGTTAAGTTCTAACTTGAACAAATAACAAAGGACTCACAGCTTAAGTTTAGTTTACAAACATCCTTTCAATCTAAATATAACTCAAAATGAATAGTTTGACCGAACAAGTTTTGATTTAAAATATTATAACTCAAAATAAATAGTTACTTAATTAAAATGATATGAATTCATTAAATGAAATAGCATTGTTTTAATATCTATATATAATATTATTTCTTCAAACAATCCACCAATTTTCGAACCGAACACTTTATGACTTGAGATTTAGCTTGAATTTTAAAATAACAATAAAAAAGTTTGAATTTGGATCATTTGAAACAAATGAATCGAACCCTAGTCTAGCCTTCATAGGTCACTAGCGCCGCTATTTGGTTCCTAGCCACACGTAATTTATGTTTCGATAAGTAGAGGTAACAAAATAACTTCAACCATATATTATGATAAGAAACAGAAAAACACATTTACTTTTTTTTAGTAAATATAAAATGTGTTTGTAGTGGTAAAAGTAAGATAAAATGTGAGTTCATAATGCATGCAGTGAGATAAAAAGTAAATGAGTTTTAGAAATTTTTTGAGGTTGTTGGAGTTTTATAACTCCAAACGGTGCCATAATTAAACTAAGCAGTGTGCATGATTACGCCGTGCTTGATCAACAGAAAAGAAATAACAAGAGCCAAGCAAAAATTCAATCCCAATTTATCAGATATGTAGCTCAATCTAATTCAACCAGATAAGTAGCTTATATAAGCAGTAGTTAGCAAATATGCCAGAAGCTTTTCCTTTCTCCATTGACAAAAGGGCCAAGTATTTTCTAGCTGTTTACAAGAATCTGCTTGACGACCAAGCTTACAGAGTAGTTAGACAATGAAATGGAGCACTTCAATCATTGTAATTGAAAATAAACGGTACCGTAACACATTTTCAAATATAAAAAGAAATAAAAATCTGACAAACAGTTCCCATCAACAAACTGCACGAACCAACATTATCGCACATGTAAGTGTGTGTGACTGGCTATTTGAAAATCAGAATCCCCACTTAGGTTAGTTCTGGGGAAAAAAAAAAAAAAACAATTTTTTTTTAATTGACTATTAATTATCTACCTAAAGTTAACCTTTTGTATTTAAAAAAAAATAGCTTTTTAATAGTTAATTTTTTAATTTTTTGTTAATTTGACATTTTTATCTTTTATACTTTAAATATAAAAGGAAAATTTTGATCATTCCAAAAATAAAAATAAAAAAAATTGAATAGTCAAAAACTAAGAAGCTATGGAAGCTTCCCAAACGGAACCTTGCTCGACTGAGCGTGCTGCATAAACAAACTATTCATTGTGGGGTAGATAACACTGGATGAAGAGAGAATGGTATTAGATGTGTGTGTACCACGCGCCTTGTGTAAGAGTCTAACGTAAGAAAGCTACATTCAGGATACAATATACTTGGAGTGCCGTCTGGAGTTGAAAAGGACCCGAAAAAAAAAAAAAAGGTAAAGATACGTACCTTGGTCGGTCGCATAATTCAACAAAGTCCTAATCATGAATTAATCTCCAAGACTTGAACAACACAAAGGAAAATGGAACCCTTAAAGCCGCAATTGGAATGAAATATGCTAGACCTGCCAGTGAAGGGAAATCAGTCTAGAGAATCGGGTACTATCATGAAAAGCCAGAAGTTTAAGCTAGTCTTCATGAGGCAAAGAAGCATTCCGTGCATAAGGGTAAAAGCAAACAATGCTAGCTGATATTACACTAGCCATTCCAAGGTATCAAACAAATTCTATTTATATGTATACATATATCAAATATTCTTGGATAACCGTTACCCATCATCAAAGCACAAACAAAACAAGCATCACCCATTCCATATGATCTATGGCGCAAAAGAAACCCCACTTCCGCTTTCGCTTTCCTTGGCAATCAGCGGAACCATCTCCACGTCGCTCAAAACAAGCCACTCCTTCCGAAACCAAAACCCCTACGCAGCCCACTCAGAAGCAGCCATCCAGCACAGCTTCTGCACGGCCTCCTCCTACACAAGCTAAAGCACGGCCACCAAAGAAAACCCCAAAACAGACACATCCTCTTCCAGAAGCTCAAGCATCACCAGAGAGTGAGTCTCCAGCAGACTCCGCTTCAAAAGATCAAGCATCATCAAAGACCGAGCCGTCAGCGCAGGCAACCCATCCACAAACTCAAGCCCAACCACCAGAGACAGCACCAGCACAGGTACCTCCTCTGCAAGCTCAAGCATCACCGAGAACTGAGTCCCCTCCTCCACAAGCTGAAGAATCCACTGAGTCTCAACCAACTTCACCACCGAGTGCGGCAACACAATCCCGAGCTCCCTTTCAACCCTCATCACCATCGGTTGCAGCAACACAATCCCAAGCAGTCCCCTTACCCCCATCACCATCCCATGCAACAACACAATCCCAAGCTGCCACTCCATCCCCATCACCATCTCATGTAACCCCTCAACCCCCACCAATATCCCGTGCAACTTTTGAGACTCAACAAGCCCCACAGCCTCAATCCCCATCCGACTTGGCCTATCAGCCCACAACCAAAACGAGCTCACTGCCTTCTTCTCCATCTCTCACAACCACTCCAACAGAATCAGCACTAGGAGGAGTCATGCAGCTCCCGGAAGCTCCAGCATCACCAAGAGCTGAGTCTGAGTCCCCTACACCATCCCAAGCTGCCTCTCAACCCGCATCACCATCTCGTCTAGCAACACAATCCCAAGCTCCATCTAAACCCCCATCACAATCCCAAGATGCCACTCAGCCCCTCTCCCCATCTCATGTCCCTCAACCCCCATCCCCTTCTCGTACGGAGACTCAACTAGCATTACAAGCAGACACTCAGCCTCAATCCCCACCCAAATTGACCTCTCAGGCTGCAACCAGCACATCCTCGCAGCTTTCTTCGCCATCTTTCACAGCCACTCCAGAAAAATCAATAGAAGAAGCAGTTGCACAAACCCCACAAGCTCAAGTGCAGCAGCCTCCAGATACAGCCCCCGCAGAGTCCCCCCCTCAACAAACTCAAGCATCGCAAAGTATTGAGTCTCAAGCTTCTTCCCCATCAAGTCTAGCCACTCAATCCCGCGTCACTCCTCAGCCAGAATCACCATCTCCTGCAGCTACACAATATCAAACTGCTACTGAAACCCAGTCACCACCTCATATAACTCCTCAACCCCCATCCTCTTCTCAAACAGCTTCTGAGGCCCAACTGGCATTACAAGCAGCCTCACAGCCTCAAGTCCAAGAACCCTCACTGCCGCCTTCTCCGACTCTAACAACCACTCCAAACCAATCAGTCATAGAAGAAGTCGCTCGGCCCCCACTTATACCAGAAAACTCACTTTCTATAGGTCCCCAACTGTCAGTCTCCCAAGAAGAAGTAAAACCAGTAACATACCGACCAGAGTCACAAGAGTTGCAACCAAAGGAAGAAAGGCCATTCAAGAATGCTCTGGACTCCCAGGATCAAACACCGAGTGAAATGTCCTTTCAGCCAAAAGAAATGCCAACACAGATTTCAGAAGTATCAGTCCCCACAGCAATAGCTTCGACTTTCGCAGCAACTCTTGGGACACCTGCTCCAGTGCAGATGTTAGATTCTTCGATTGTTACTGTTGAATCTAAGCCACTTCTTGAATCAGTTGCAAAATCAGAAGAAAAGGAAATAGGGGAAGAAAACAAACAGAAGATCAGTAGCATTGAAGAACCAAAGGAGAGGGCTTTCAATGAGCTTCTCTCTATGGCATCAGGCTCAGCAGTCAATAAAATTGCCATATCCAGCAGGGAACTAACTGCCTTGCGAAAAGAGATTAGAGGTGTTATCTCAAAGTTTGTTCATGAAATGACTACTCAAAACAAAAAGCTTGCAATGGATGAGAAAACAATTAGTGTCATAACACTAACTGGGCAAAACAGAGGAGCATCTATGCAACTATGCTATGAGTCGACAGTAACAGAAGGGGAAGTCCAAATCCACAGTGCCTATATAAATAACCCTGATGAGAGGACCGAGGCCACAGCTGATACAGAGGGAAGCCCATTGGAAATGTCAGAAGATTCGGAAATTGAAGAAGATCAAACAACAGAAGCACAAATCCACAGTGCCTATATAAATAACCCTGATGAGAGGACCAACTCACTGTAAAATTTAAAATTTTTAATTACAGAATTATAATATTTGTAAATTTTTATAACTTTAAATATCCCATAACTTATGTGTGTGTGTGTGTGTGTGTTTTTTTTTTTTTGAGTTAATTTATATTTTTTATCAAATAAATTTAAAATAAAAATGTTAAAACATTTAAATAAATAATTTGTAATTAAATAACGTTTAAAAAAGATCAAAAAAAATATAAAGATAAGGAGTGATAAAAAAATATTTTAAAAAACACTAAAAAGTAAAAAATTTAATTTGCTTATGATTCTTTTTATTTCTACAAAAAGAATTAGTAGTCGAAATGCACGTAAATTAATTTGAATAGTTGAGTCATAAAAAAAATTAAAGATATTAATAGAAAAAGGCAAAAAAATTTCACTAAAACTAAGGTTTCGTTGAATTTAGTTTCACTGAATAAGTTGTGTTTATCTAATAGTAAAATAACGGTTGTTATTATTATTAATAATAACATTACAACTAATGATGAGACTTATGTGACACAAGAGTAGTCATGGCCTTAAATAATGCGTATTATAAATAAAATCTATATAAATATGATATGGGATTAATTTTTGATTAGAGGAATTGGATTATAGGGTTTGAATAATATTATAGGATAATATATGCAATTGGATATAACAAAAGATTAATTTTTTTACGTAGGATTAGTTTTTTGGTGTTTGATTAGTGGGATATAAAGTGGGATAAAAGATATAATTAAACATTAGATATGAGAAGAAATAATTTTAAACCTTTAAATTTTAACGGAAAGTAAATGCAGGAATGAAAAATACGTAATATCACCAATCCCATGGTATTACTTTTTTCTCGTTTTAGGAATATGAGGTTCAGTTCGAAATTCTAATACTATAAAACAAATACAGAACAAAAACCAATTTAGTTAAAAATGATAAATTACTTATCTAATTCTTCCATTGCATCCCTCAAGACAAAGCATTGTTATAGAAATTATGGTTAAAAGATAGAATGTTTGATCGGTTAATATAGTTATTGTCAATTTATTTTTTCTTATACATAATGATGTTGCATTATTATTAGAGTTTCAAATTATAAAGAATTTAAATAAAAAAAATTAAAATTTTAATTTAATAAAAATGTTTTCATGAATTTAAAAAAAATAAATTGAAATTTAATTTAATATTTAAATTTGTTTATTAATAACTAGTGGAGCTTCACCAGCAGATTTGCTGCGCCACTCAGTTGATCACCAGCATTTGGGAACGGGCGAGATTACAGCTGAAGGACACGTATCTCGGTATCAGATAGATACACAAATCCAACTTTAGGATATCTTCCTATGCTGCTGCCACCTTGTGTATTAATATTATTACATCATTCGCAGTTTATGGCTTTTGGACCATCAAATAAATTAAAAAACTTTTAAAAAATTTCAAGAGGTTCATTTTTTTTTAAACTTTAAAAAATTTTCAAAATCACCGACAGATTAAAATAATGAGTTCTAACGGTTTTATCAGATTTTTTTAAAAATTATACTGATATTTATACTAAAAAATTTTACATAACTCCTAAAATTTTCAAAATACTCCGCTAAAATTTTATCACGTCACACTTTATATAACTTATAACAACTTTATATCAAATTAATCACAAATATCTGATATTATTTCAAAATAACTTTTATATTTCAAACTTTAAAATATTACACTTTTTGGATTTTCTTTTTAATTTTTTATTTTTGGACTCCAAACCAACCTGTATATAAATCTGTGGGCTGTTAAAAAATATTCGGCCACAAGAGACTAAAAATAGTGGAGAAGCAGCTGCCCCCAACTTGCATAGACCCTCAAAGCTATCTCTTTAAACACTTTGCGATAGGATCGGTCAAGTCTCGAGAATATCTGAAGCTCCATCACCGCCATATTACATATATATAAGCTCTCTCTCTCTCTCTCTCTCTTTCTCTCTCTGTATATACATAGTAGTATACATTATCTGCTTCCACATGAACGTGAACACGAACTTTAATTTAAATCTATGTTTGTTTTGAGTAATTGAAGCCTTTCAGTAAATGGGTTCTCTAATGTCAGGTTGGGACTCACCCGTCCTTGATCCTAGAAAAGGTAAGGTTTCCTAATTAACTAATCCCTTTATATTTTCATCTGATCATACAAGAATTAATTAATACCCTTTTGAAGTTTTTATGGTAAGTGTATTGATTTTAATTTAATTTAACTTGCAGTGAAATTTGAGAGGAACAAGTCTTTGACCAAAGCGGAGATTGCGGCTTACTGGAGATCGAAAAAGAAAGCTGATGGTGATGACGGTGAGAAAGAACTACGCCTCAAAGTTGTTAATCTTCAAAACGTGAGAGCTGCATCAAGCCCTCCCGCCTTGGGTAATACAAAGGGGGGTTGCCATCTGGAAATGGAAGGCCACACAATCAGCTTGGAGAAACTTGCAATAAGGAATGGATGGTGATTAACTAAGTCTTAACTAATTATTAATAATTAGTAACCATGCATATTGATTTCAAGCATGGATTCAAATTAAGCATTGCTTTATTAATCTGCTTAAACTCTCTCTCTCTCTCTCTCTCTCACACCGGCATACACAATATGGTGTATTAATTAATTAATTAGGGGCATGCATATGGTTCATTAATTAATTAATTAAGGGTTATTTGGGGTGATAAAAAAATTTATAAAATTTGATTAAAATTATAAATTCTTAATTCATAGAGTCAAATAAAAGTGAATAACTTCTAAAATTTGTAGTATTATTTTACAATTTTCCCCCCTCTAAACAGGGTCTTGAGTCTTGATGTTGTTGTTGCAGGTGGACTAGAAGTGAGTCTGCCTTTTTGAACCAACCTCCTTTGTAATTGCGACGGAAGGCCAACCGTACAAGTATGCATCGCAGTTCCACGTAGCACGCATAGCTGACTCGGAACCTCTCTCTGACGATGGAATTGCTGCATGATTTAATAGATCCTTACTCTCTCTCTCTCTCTCTCTATATATATATATATATCTGCGTGTGTAATAAAATGATATAAATTTACAAAAGTTAATGTCTCGTGTTTTGTACGTAGAATTTTATCTCGTAATTCGTTTGTAGTGATTTGTAAAATTTTATATTTTTTTTTTTGTATTAACTCTAAACAGTGCCATAAAAGCAAGTTTGGTTTGCCAGCCTGTACCGTACTTGGCATGGATATGTTCCTACCTCTAATGCTTGTTACAAAGGGAAGAGGATGAGTGTTTGATGAACTTTTAAATTTGAAAGGTGAAGCATCTTTCTTTTTTTTTTTTTTTTCTAATAATACTCTCGCACTTATAATAATTATTTACAACTTTAATGATATGTTAGATTTTTTTCTTAATAATTGTAACATGATTAAGTAATTTTGCTTGTTTATATTTTGTCTTTATAAATACTCTTTTAACTATTTATTATCTTATGATTTTTTTAATAAATATTTTTTAGTTTCATTAAATACTTTTAATTAGTTACTATTTCTTTGAATATTTTTAATTACATATTATTTATTATCTAGACATTTCTGTCAATTTTTCTTATAATTTCTTTTTTTTTTTAAACCATAAATTTAACAAAAAAAAATACCGTGTTCCCACCTCTAGCTTTGTTTTAAGTCGAAATTTGAAACGTGCATGACTTTTAAGAGAGGACAATGTGATTTCTGGGCTGAGACTGAGGGGTTGGCCTGATCCACCGACCTAGCTAACACTTACAAATAAAAGCTGACGAATCAAATTTGTTTACGTTCAAATTCAGTGGAAAAACTTCTATGATTGTTTCTTTGTTTCTGATTTCCAATTTGGAAGGGAAGAAAGAAACAACCCCCCCCGGGGGGCGCCCCGGGGCGGGGTGATAAATCCTCTCTACAGTTTTCTTGGTTAAATTTTCCAAAATTTAAATTAAAAAAATTAATAAATTCTCCCCAGTTTCCACAAAATTTGAACGCAGTCCACCACAAAAAAAAAAAAAAAAAAAAAGGATCGGAGTTGATACTGGCAAGGACAGATTTAGAATTTTCATTTTGAGAGGTACCAAGCACTAAGTTGTTGGGCCTTGGTTTTCTTCCTGTGTGGAGAAAAACTCCAATCGTTTTAACACCTCTTGGCAGTTTGTTTGGCTCACTAATGAGTTCTTCTAGTCGTCGTAAGGAAGAAGTAGGTTTGAGAGGAAGTTACAACGTTTTGATCGAACTTGTGGTTGGGATATCATCTGTGGTCTAATCGTGCTTAAATTTGGTGTGTGAGTGCAATACACCTTATTTTTCGATCCGTATGGTTTTTTTCCCACTCAGATCTCTACAACTCTTGGATTTAGAATGGGAACAAAGGAACCCATATCAGAATTTTCTTGGTGAAGTGCTTGACACACCAGTTTGAGATCATTTAGTCGCTCTGAACACTACTTGTGGTTTAATTAGGCTGATTTTTGGTTAGTAAGTAGAAGACTCCAGTATCGTCGATTTGTATGATGGAGTTATTGTATGGTGCTCCAGAACTTCAAGTTTTCACTTCGGTTTGGAAGGTTCTATTTATGGTGATGTTTTCTCACATTTTATATTGTTGAATTAGTTTTTCTGATTGATTGGTTTTTGACTGTGTTTGATTATTGTATCAATCAAAAATTATCTTGCATTCATCTCTTATTTATAGTGGAGAATTTGAAATGAACTTTGTGTCTGTATTTTTTTCTTTTCATCTTGTAAAAGTTTTTCACGTAAAAAAATCAATGTCTCTAGTATGCAATTGCTTTCTTGTTGCTTATTTTTGTGATTGATATTATTTTGTAGCTATTGTTGACCTCCTCACAGGTTCAATTAAGGGGGAGAGTTTATTAGATATTGACATCTTCTCTCTTAATAGAAGTATCGGAGATAAGTTTTCAACGAGTTATAAGTAGAAGAGAAACAAGTTTATTTTTTGACATTAATTAAATTGGTAAATATATTTTTTATAATTTAATAGTTCAACTATATAGTTCTTTTAATGAGATTTAAATTTTCTTACTAAAAAATCTAATTTTTATTAATTTTTATTTCTTATAAAATTTATTATATTATATATTATATTTCTTGATATTTTGTACAAAATTTTTCAACATTGTAGTGGTAGAATGCACTTTATTTTATAAAAAATACTTGAATTTGATTGTTGTACACTTCTTTTATGTTAAACAATTTTGAATTAATCATATTTTTTTATTAAGATCAAAATACTCTAATTTTGAAATAATTAATTTTTTAATAAAGTTAAAAAATTAAGGATATTTTGGTAATTTAATATTCAAAAACAAAGGAATTATTAATTTAATATTCAAAAACAAAGGAATTATTTATACTCTTTACTTCAATGGCTCTGTCCATGGATATTTGGTAGATGTCAGTTTGGTGACAGCTAAGTTGTAGGTTATTGAATTAAAATTTAACAGTCTAAGCATAATCATTTTAAATTTTCAATTCAAAATAGAGGTGGATTTGTTCAAATCATTAAATTCTAATTCAATAATTTACCGCTTGATGTTTAGTCTTTCCTTATTTAAAAAAACCCATGTTTGTTTGGGGTAAAAAAGGAATTGAAGTTGAATACCAAATTCGGAGCCCTAATTAATTTTAATACCAAATTCGGAGCCCTAATTAATTTTATGTTTTTAGCGATTAAATACTTAGAGGAAGAAGACTGGTATTAATGTCGATGCTAAAACATAAATTCTTATTTCAGTTGTTTCACATGAATTTGACAACTGAAATATTCCAACATCAAAGTGCCAATTTTGGAATCCAACCAAGTCCTTGAACCTTTTGTTTGACCTAAAGCTCTATCTATTGTTAATGACACAAATAATAATAATAATAATAACAACAACAACAACAGCAGCAGCAATAATAATAATAATAATTGTTAATATACCTAGGAAGTCATGAATGTGTATTCATGTATCGTATTTATGTATCTAGGAAGTTGTAATTAGTCTACGTTCTTTGTTTTGTATTTATTGTAATTGTACAGTTCTGTGTGTATATACAAAGACTGACAATCCATTTGGGTGTGTCAAAAACCTTCAAACTCTCTGTCTTTACATGATATCTGAGCATCTATCCTGAGCCTGTGTGTGTATCATTACTGTTAGTCTTCTGTGTATGTCAATACCAGAAAAGTTGGTGTCAATACAATGTTAAAATTAGAAACCAGAGAAGACCTCTCGGCACTGTTAAAAGGACAAAACTCCCTCCTTATTTGTTAGTTCAAAGCGTAAAGGAGATCGGAAGTGTAGTCGGAGTCAGACGACCCTAGTCGGAGAATCGCCGCAGCCCCCATGCACCGTCACGCGCCTCTCGTGCGTCTGCGCATGGGCTTCACATGCCCCCCCGTGACGCACGTTTGAGCACGTCTCACTGGAAACCTGTTGGACCACCTACAACACCCTCGCTGTGCTCCGACAACTCTTCCGGCACCACCAGTTATTGTTTTCGAACCTTTTCTTTTCTCCCTCATCTCGCAGTCACTGTTCCTGAACTGTGTTCTGACCTCTACTTTTTGGTACTGTTTTTGGTTGTTTCCAACGTCTTCTGAAAGATATATTGACCAAAAAATGAACAGTAGTTCCGTTCCTACCCCACCACAAATGGCACATACAGTCTCTTCAGATTCTTCTACTAGGAAGCATCCACACACTGTAACTCTTTCTAAAGAAGAGTATCCAAGATTTCTATAGTATCAGAAAACTCAGCAGACATCTCGTCTTTCCCTATACTTTGCTCAACAAGGTAAGTCCATTTCATATCTCTACACTCACTCTCCTTCCAATTAGATTATAGACTCTGGAGCTTCCAAGCACATGTATGGAACAACTTCATTGTTTTCTAGTATTTAACATTCCACCTCTCTCCCAGCAGTTACATTAGCCAATGGGTCAATTACCGCAGTCAGCTGTACTGGTAAAGTCGTTCTTTCTCATTCTCTTTTCCTAGCGTCAGTATTCTATATTCCTTCCTTTCTTTTTAATCTTATGTCTACTATTCAACTTACCAAGCACCATAATTGTTCAATGACCTTCTTTACTAATTCTGTTGTTGTTCAGGATATGACGACAAATGAGAAGATTGGTGGAGGGCATAAAGCTAGAGGAATATACTATCTTGATACCGAGGTATCTAAAGCCTACCTTGCAATAGCTTCCCCCTTAGAAATTCATTGTCATCTTTGTCATCCATATCTGAATAGGTTAAAATGCATGGTTCCTAGTTTGCATCATTTACAGTCATTAAATTGTGAGTCCTGTCAGTTGGAAAAACTTCATCGTGTGCCTTTTCCTTCCCGAGTGAATAACAAATCATCGAGTCCTTTTTTCATTAGTTCATTCCGATGTTTGGGGTCCTAGTCGAGTTACTTCAAAATTAGGATTTCGGTATTTTGTCACATTTGTGGATGATTTTTTAAGAATAACATGGCTTTATTTAGTGAAAGATCGTTCCGAGCTGTTTTCTATTTTTCAAGCTTTCTGTGCTGAAATTAAAACTCAGTTTAATATATCTATGCAAGTTCTTCGTAGTGATAATACCAAAGAATATTTTTCCAAACCGTTTACTGATTTCATGACTTCTTCTAGTATGCTCCACCAATCTTCTTGTTCTAGTACTCCACAACAAATAGAGTTACTGAACGAAAGAATTTGCACCTTATTGAAACAGTACAGTGTCTACTGTTCCAAATGAATATTCCCAAAATCTTTTGGAATGATGCTGTTTTAACTGCATGTCATTTAATCAATTGGTTGCCATCTTCTGTGCTTAAAGAATTAACCACTCATTCAGTATTGTTCCCTAATAAACTTTTGTTTTCTCTTCCACCTTGCATTTTTGGGAACATTGTATTTGTCCATCAGCTTGCCCTTAGGATTGATAAATTGGATGCTCATGCTCATAAATGCATCTTTCTGGAATATTCTAGATTACAAAAGAGTTACCATTGTTATAGTCCATCTCTTAACGGATTCTTTGTTTGTGCAGATGTCACTTTCTTTGAGTCTACCCCATTTTTCTCTCAGTCTCAATCTCAGTCTATCCTAGATGAGAGTCTTCCTTTTCCTGTTATTCCAGTTGAGTCTAGTCACCACACTCCTTTGAATCCATCTAGTTGTCTATCTCGTCCTGACTTGCAGGTTTACACTCGGCGCCAAGAAGTAATCGCTCCACCTCTTGCTTCCAGTACTACACCATCCGATTCTCCTATGTCGCTAGCTCTTGTAAGTGGTTTAGATGTTCCTATTGCTCTTCGGAAGGGTACACATTCTTGCACTTCTCATCCCATTTCTCATTTTGTAACTTATGATGCATTATCACCCTCCTATCATTCATTTGTTACATCTTTACACTTTGTTTCTATTTCTAATACTGTTTTTAAAGCACTTTCTCACCCTGGGTGGCACTCTGCCATGGATGATGAGATGTCAGCTCTTCGGGCTAATGATACTTGGGATCTTGTTACTCTTCTGCCTGGAAAGTCTCTGGTCGGTTGCCGCTGGATATATACCGTCAAGTTTCATCCAGACGGTAAAGTGGACAGATTAAAAGCACGCCTAGTCGCCAAAGGGTATACCCAAGTCTATGGCTTGGACTTCTCTGAGACTTTCTCTCCTATTGCGAAGGTTACTTCTATTCGTCTTCTTATCTCTTTAGTTGCAATTTATCATTGGCCTTTACATCAATTGGATGTAAAAAATGCATTCTTGCACGGTGACCTTGCTGAGGAAGTCTATATGGAGCAACCTCCTGGGTTTGTTGCTCATGGGAAGTCTAGGTTAGTGTGCAAACTGAAGCAATCACTATATGGCCTGAAACAGTCTCCTTGGGCATGGTTTGGTCGATTTAGTACTGTTGTCACTGAATTTAGCTTCGTTCGTTGTGGAGTTGATCACTCAGTGTTTTATCGTCATACTTCTAATGGGAAGATTTGGCTCCTTATGTATGTGGATGATATCATTATCACAGGAGATGATTTACAGGGTATTGTTGATTTGAAGATGTTCCTTCAAAACAAGTTTAGCACTAAAGACTTGGGATCATTAAAATACGTCTTGGGAATTGAGGTTGCCTGATCTCATGTGGGCATCTCTCTCTCTCAAAGAAAGTATGTCCTTGATTTGTTTATAGAAACAGGAATGTTAGGTTGTAAACCTGTGGACACTCCAGTGGATCCAACACCAAGTTAGTGGCTGATCAATGAGAGTTGTTACATGATCCTAGTCAGTATCGAAGATTAATTGGAAAGTTAAACTATTTGACAGTCACCAGACCCGATATATCTTTTGCTATAAGTGTGATAAGTCAGTTCTTAGAATCTCCTCGTACTAGTCATTGAGATGCTGTTGTTCGGATTCTGAGATACCTGGAAAATGCACCTGATAAAGGTTTATTGTACAAAGATAATCAGCACACTTTGATTCAAGGGCATACTGATGCAGACTGGGCTGGGTCACCATCAGATAGACGATTTACTACGGGGTATTATGTTTTTGTAGAGGGTAATTTGGTATCATGAAAGAATAAAAAGCAGACAGTACGGTCAAGTGCTAAGTCAGAATATAGAGCCATGGCACATACATTCTTTGAGTTGATCTGGATACAACACATGTTAAAGAAATTGGGAGTTCATCATACACAACCTATGGAATTATTATGTGATAATCAGGTGGCAATTCATATTGCTTCTAATCTGGTATTTCATGAGAGGACTAAACTTATTGAAGTTGATTGTCATTTTGTAAGAGAGAAGATTCTACAGAATGTGACCAAAACTAATCATGTGAAGTCTGAAGATCAACTTACAGATTTGTTTACCAAAACTCTTGGAGTTCCTAGAGTGAGGTTTATTTGTAACAAGGTTGGAACAAATAACATATATGCTCCAGCTTGAGGGGAGTGTTAATATACCTAGGAAGTTATGGATGTGTATTCATGTATCGTATTTATGTATCTAAGAAGTTGTAACTAGTCTACGTTCTTTGTTTTGTATTTATTGTAATTGTACAGTTCCGTGTATATATACAAAGACTGACAACCCATTTGGATGTGTCAAGAACCTACAAACTCTATTTCTTTACAATAATAATAATAATAAAAATAATAATCTAAAGGTCTATTTATTTTAACATAAAATGTTAATTATTTGGCAAGACATCTTCATATAAAATATTTTTCTGAAATGTTTAGAAATAACTCTCTTTTCTCAAATTTCTAAATTATTTTTGGAAAAAAAAAAATAACACTTCTCCACTTCTTTACTCAGCACAATCTTTATATTTTTCTTACGAGAAAAGTTCTAAATATATTTTTCAAACAAAATACCAAAAAAAAGATAAACAATAATTATTTATACAAAAAATATTCTTTAATATAAAATATTTTTCGTCAAAATAAATGGAACCTAAAATTTAATTGACCTTAACAATTTAGATATATGAAAATATTTTAACTCAAATATTTTAGACTCTTAAGCTTCAAATGAATTGTCTAACATCAAATAACATTGAACGAATATGAAAAAAATAAAAAATTAAATAAGGGAAATCAAAATCCCCTAGGCTATGCTAGGCTAGTCCTAGCAAAATATATCAAAAAAATTGAGCCTTTCATTTTTAGTGGCAGATAGAAGAAAAATCGATAAAGGGTGAATGAAGTTGAGAAGGTGCGCCTTCACTCCCTTGCGGGAAATCCCATATTGTCTTTTCCGTAATTTTTTTTTATTTGAATAATTTATTATTTTACTTGTTATAACTTTTTTTTTTAAAGTACGTGTATATGTACATAAATGATAATCTAAGATTTATATATGATGATTTTAATTATTTATATAATAAGATATATGTTAAATATTTGTTGCTACTTTAGTTGTAGCCTATACTAATATATTAAAATGTGAGAGTGTGAGAAGAGGGTAATACATGACGATTTGTGAGGAAGCGAGGAGAGGGTGATAAATGAAGTATTGACTTATTCTTTTCTTGTAGTTTTTTTTTTTTTCTTTATCTTTTTTCCAATTATTGTTAGGGTTATTTCTGTACTTTTCTACATTATATATACATTTATTCGTTATCTATCACAAAATTAAATATATTATAAAAATTATAGTAAAATATGAACATTCTATTAATTTATACTAATACATTAATATGAAAAGAATTTGTACGAAAGTCATGCATGATTTTACCTTAACTTGAAACGTATATTTTGAATTTTTATTTTATGTTTTTTATTCTTTTTTCGGATACAAATGTTATTTTTATATTAAAAACTCTAGTAATTCTTAACAATTCGACGTGTATTTTATTTTTTATTTGAAGAATCAATACGTGTTGTATTTTTATTTTTTTATAAATGTATAATAGATTATTTTATTGTTATTAAAGTTATTTGAAGAGTTATTGCTAGTTTGACACATGTATTATTTTTTTGTTTTTACATTTTGTTTTTTATTTTTTTGGAGTATATTCATATTTCACACTTTTTTGTTTTTTTTTTTTTAAGTTTATAATGTATTATTTTGTTATACATTAGGTATTTAAAATTTTTTAAATGTTTAAATATTACATATTTATTACAATTACCAAAAAAATATTTTTATTACATTAAATATTATTTTACATTTTATGTTATATTCATTATATATATAATTAAACACATTACAAAAAGCGTAAATCTAAATTTAGCCCCCGGCAGAAATTCTTGACTTCGTCCTGCCTATGCGTAGCTTCCAAACAGCACCAAAAGTGAACAAGGTCAATTCGGTAAATTCATCCGTCTATTTGTTTCCATCAATTGCGCGCTCGATAATTTGCGGTCCACACAAATAAAGTTTCCTCCCTCTTGCGGTTCCACTATGCCCACCAGTCCTTATTCCTTGAACAAATATTCTCTTCGATTTTCCCAGAAAATCCCTACAACGGGAGTTCTCTTCCATTTTCCCGGAAAATTCCAATGGCGGAGAAAAGCAAAATTCTGATCATCGGGGGAACGGGCTATATCGGGAAATTCGTAGTCGAAGCCAGCGCCAAGTCCGGCCACCCCACCTTTGTTTTGGTCAGAGAAAGCACCCTTTCGAACCCTGAAAAGGGAAAACTCATTGAAGGCTTCAAGAACTCTGGCGTCACTTTGATCCAGGTCTGTACAATCATCAATGGACTCGCATATATACGTATATATTTGTATCCAATTCTACATATATATATATATATATATATAAGCTGTTGTTTGTTGAATGGGACAGGGGGATCTTCATGATCACGGAAGTTTGCTGAATGCGATAAAGCAGGTGGATGTTGTGATATCAACCGTTGGATCGATGCAGATATTAGATCAGGCAAATATCGTCGCTGCCATTAAAGAAGCTGGAAACATCAAGGTCGCTGCAATTGTCTTATTTATTGCTTCATTTTTTCCTCATAACTTAAAAAAAATTGGGTTATGATTTATCCTCAATAATTATTCGAACAACAGTCAAGAATGTGATTGTCAAAATTTTTATTTTGTGATTTGGAATCTCATATGGAGATGAACCAATTCATTCGTAATTATTAATTCAAACAATTGTAAGATATTGATTGTTAGGGATCTTAAGTCTCAACGGAGCAGGAATGCCCTCTCCATCTTCATCTCCGTTTAGCAATACTTGTCCCCATCCGTTTTTGGGGATAAAATTTTTTTTCCATATCTGTTCCCATTGGGTAATGGATTCCCGTCCTGTTTGCCCGCCAAACATTATAACAACTATAAATTATATATTATATATATATAAAATAAATATTATAAATTATTATAAATATTATATATATTAAATATAAATACAAATTTTATATAAATATTAAAAATATACATATATAAATTAATAAATAAACGAATACAGGACGAGGTGAATATTGTCATACCCGTTCCTGTACCCATTCGGGTAACATCTTAAAATCTTTATACCGGTTCTTGTCCCGATTATTAGTGTCCCATAAGCGGTAACATCTTAAAATCTTTATACCGGTTCCTGTCCCGATTATTAGTATCCCATGCTTATGGGACGGAATTACCCGTCAAGTACAGGTAGTTTTGATATCTCTTTTATTACTGTAGTTGTAATGGCTTAATTGCAAGATCACATCTGAATGCTAACCAGTATCATTTTACTCCCTTAACAATAAAACGTTACACATTGACCCCTAAACTATTAATTTTTAATCTCTTCACTCAGATAATTGTGATCTTAACATGTGAAGTAGTTCACGTGCAGAATTTTCTATTTATTAAATTGAAGCTTGTTCTGGAAAGTAAACCATGGATAAATGATTAGTTTATGTTAAATCAAAACAATTATTAGGGAGAGATTGATTATTACTGTTCTGATATCAATTGATAACATGATTTTAATTGTTAGCAGATGCCCAATTAAACTTCTTCCAATAATGGGTTCATCTAATTTTTCCTCATCAGTCGAAGAGTTTTTTTTTTTTTTTTGGTAATATAAGTATATAACCAATGCGGCAGGCCATGTAAGATTGTTTGATAACTATAATAGAGAGTAAACCATTAATGGTGGCTCATTATGTGTCTATGCATGTTTCAATTTCTCTTCTTAGAGCATTATAATTAAGTTCCCATCTTTTAGTATGTTAATCTATAACTATGTAGTGGAGTTGCTCATAGTTGTATTGAACTAGTCAGAGGTTCTTCCCCTCGGAGTTTGGAAATGATGTGGACCGTGTTAATGCTGTTGAGCCAATAAAATCTACATATGCATTGAAGACCAAAATTCGCAGAGCTGTTGAGGTTGAGGGAATTCCCCACACCTTTGTGTCTTCAAACTACTTCGCTGGCTATTCTCTTTCTACCTTGGTGCAGCTAGGACTCAGTGCTCCACCAAGAGAAAAAGTCCTCATCCTTGGTGATGGGAATCCCAAAGGTATTGATGTCTCTGTCCACATAGGTTATGAACTGCCTTCACATTGATATTCTCTGTTAAAGAAATCCAAGAATCTGATGAAATTATGCAACGCATGCATGAATGGCAAATGGGGCTTCACTTGGTTTGTTCCTTTTGACCATGGAACAAAATTTTATAAAGCAACAGATTAGTGTAACTCATAATAAATAGGCAAAGGTAATGGTGCTCATTTTCTAATTAGATTATGTATTTCGGGCAGCAATACTGCATGCAAATGAATTCAAGTATTGGACAAATGTTTGTTCAAAATGTGCTTGACATCAGAAAATAAATTAGGAATTTAGGACCCAGAGCCGGCTAAGCACTCAAAATAACGTTAGTGCTTAGTCCTTTTTCCTCGATAAGTCCCCTTCGAGGATGAAGACTTAGGGGTATGCTTTCATAAACAATTGCATTTCTGCTAGCTTCTTTGAGGATGAAAAGAGAAATTGTCTGAGTTTGGCTGTCCATGGCGCACGATATTTTTTCCACTTCTTGATTTGGTTTTTACCAACACTTTAGGGGGGACCCGGAATACAAATCATGAAATTTAATACTTTACGAGGAAAATGGTATATTGGCATGTGTGTTATTTTTTTATTCTCTAGTCTATATCAATATTTTATGAGGAAATGATTTACAAGCCTTTTTTTTTTTTTTCTTCGTTACCATTTTCTCGTGTAGCTATATTCAACAAGGAAGAAGACATTGCTACCTACACCATCAAATCCGTTGATGATCCAAGAACATTGAACAAGATCCTTTACGTTAGGCCTCCTAATAATATCTACTCATTCAATGAGCTGGTTTCCCTGTGGGAGAAGAAGATTGGAAAGAGCCTGGAACGAATTTATGTTCCAGAGGAGCAAATTCTGAATCAAATCCAAGGTCAGAAGGAAAAGTTGTACTGAATCCTTTACATCCCTAATGGAATTCTGATACAAATATTCTTTTAGTAGGTTTAAGAGTTTGATATTTTTCAGTTAATTTCAAGTTAAGAGTTTGATATTTTTCAGTTAATTTCAAGTTATACATATGGTTTTATTATGTTGTCAAGAGGGTGACATTTGTAATTCGTTTTGGATCTCACTGTTGTTGCAGAGTCCCCAGTTCCAATCAACATAGTATTATCAATCAACCACTCAGTTTTTGTGAAGGGAGATCAGACCAACTTTGAGATCAAACCCTCATTTGGGGTTGAGGCTTCTGAGCTTTATCCTGATGTCAAATACACCACCGTGGAGGAATACCTGGATCAGTTTGTTTGAGATATACTATACCACTTCTATGTTTTTTTTTTTTTTCGTTTATATATGTTCAATTGTAATAAAGTTTTGTTTCCCAATCAATAATGAATCATGCTTTGTTGATTACCTTTCTGAAGGCATCTAATTAATTCTAGTTAGCTAGCTTGTGCAAATCATCCATCCTTGAATGGGGTTGAGACTTGAGAATCTTGAGACTAATGATAAAATAGGCAGCAAAGTGTACAAGGCTCTTGTTTGGAGATGGATAAGATACACAGAAGGTATAGCCGTGGTGTTCGTAAAAGAGATCTCACCAAACATCTCATCGTTATGTCATGTAGTAAAATAAGTTTGCCTTTCCTGATTTTTTATTTTTTCATTGATTAAACATAAGGTGTCTCGTTGTGTTTCCTTATTAATAGAGAACCCAAACAACAAAAATTGAAGTTTGGAATATCTTTGGCTTCATGCCTAATAATTGGAGCAATGTACGAACAATCAATCTCTTGAATTTCAAGAGATGCTTATTGCATTAGCCAATTCTAGAGATAATGTACGATGTTGGCAAAAATTTAACATTGCATGTTAATTCGAATGTCAAAAAATCAAACAGTTCGTCATTTATTACAACAATCAAATCTAGTATTTTAAAAAGTCAAAAAAGTTTAATATTTACCGCATCATACTTTTTATATATATGGATCATTTCAACTGTTAAACAAATACATCATTTATGTTATTTCAATAGCATTTTAAATAGTTGATCATATGATATTTAAAAAAGACTAATATACCAAAATAATTATAACACAATTAAATCATGCAATGCACCTGCATTAAAACTGGTGTATATATAATTCTTTCTGATTTTTGGTTTTGGAAAAAAAAAAAAAAGAAAAAAGAAAAAAAGATAAAGATAAATTATTTCTTGTTAACCAAATCAATCTGTTTTTCTATACCCGGTGTCCTTGTTCCATATAAGCTTTCTAAAACCTGAACGGTGGCTCTGATATCGGCGCCGGTGCAGGAGGCTGTGGCAGTGGTGGTGGCGGTGATCTAGCAGCGAGTGCTCTCCTGGGCAAGAATCCCTCCGTTCCATTCTTTCTTCCGCCTGCAAAACGTGAAATTTTTTTTCCAGAGTTTCCATGAGAATATCACAGAAGAAATTAACAACTCTTCATCTTGGAAGTATCCTAGATGGAGATAATGAAAGTGAAGACCCAATAGAAAGAAAAGCGAATATCTCATTGATACCATTGGAATTCAAGGCGGGTCTTGCAGAAGCTGACAACTGAATAAGCAATGGGGTGACGATGGTGAGAACAGCCCAAAAGAACACTATCACAACAAAGGTTCTCCCACTCATTTTTTGCAGAAATGTACTAATTGGGAGACTCCACAACGCAAAATAGTAAGAATAGTTTTGTTTTTGAGCTTTTTATTTATTTTTTCTTTCTTGGCAATTTAAGGAGAGAATGGTAGGAGAGGAAGAAGACCTCTGTTTAACAACTCAGAAGCCAATCCAAAACTACTCGATTTTTTGATATATTAATTATTGCCTTGCAGAAGTGAAGTCAGATGTATGACAATGATCCTCTGAATTTTTCATTTCAGTTGTTGGAGAGTTGGTGTACCAATTAGAAATAAACAAATATTTTGTCATAAAAAATGAACAAAGCTTGCGGCATTTGAAATAAGATACACGGATGAGGCCGGTTGAACCATTTAAATACTTCCATTTGGTAACCATGGCTAGAAGTTTAAGTTCAAAAGCTGATAAGAATTCAGCCACACAATAACAATACTTAGTTGAATTTTATTTTTATTTTTATTTTTTGGGTGTAAAATGATTATTTTAACTCTTTTTTTTTTTTTTTTTGGTCCAAAGTAATAAACCACCCTATCATGAAGGACAATAATATAAATAAACAATATTTAAAAAAAAAAGTTAAAAACAAAAATCAGCTTTTTTTTTTTTTTTGTGTGCCAACACCCAAAAATAAACAAATAAATAACTTTTTAGTTACTTTAAAAAAAAAGGCCCCCGATTTGTTTTTCTTTAAATAATAGTGGTACTTCAAAGAAAACTATAATTTTTTCAAATTCTTAGGTGAAAATGAACTTGATTTGGTCAGCCATTTGCTTTCATCCACATTTTACAACAGCCCTTTTGTCCGCCCATGCGTATCTCTATTGGCTAACCTAGTTAAATAAATAAACAAATAAAAACTTTGAAACTGATCTTATTTTCAGATTTCAATTGATTGATTGTTGCTTGCTAAAATTAATAATAATAAATAAATAAATATATAAAATAAAAAAGACTGATTGACATGAGAAAATAAGTTTATTTTTTGAATGTTCCAGAGAGTTGTATCATCAATTAGAGTTTGATTGAATTAAATTGGCTAAAAATTCAACAAATTTGTAAAAAGTTATGAGGAAAATGCAACTATGTTATCGTTAGTAGATTTGTTGAGTATTTGTTATGTTTGGTTTGTTTATTAACATTTGATTGTTTAGTTTAAATTAATACCTTAAGTTCCAGTTTATTTAGAATGGTAGGAACTTTAGTTAGGGATGTTTTGTTGGAAAAAAAAAAGTTAATAAAAAAATACAGTAAAAGTATAAAGATTTGATATAAAGATGATAGGTTACGAAATTTAATTGAAAGAAAGTACAAACTTTTTGTAACTTCTGCTAAATTTTTTTATTTGGTGGATATCCAAACAGGCCTAAGTCATACCATGTTACCTTAAATAAATAAGTGACATCTTGAATCTACAATTCAGTTATTTGTGGTTTTCAGTTATTTGTGGTTTTAGTTTAGTGTTAAATCCAATCATCAATGGACCAAGTTAACCATTTTTTTCGGATAACAGGTGTATGTCAGTTTGTGCAAGTCTCAACTAATTTCTAAAAGTTTTGAAATTAAGTAAGTTTTCAGTGGTCTTAAGGAGACTCGAATCAATGACTACTAAAGAATAAAATCAAAGTCTATCTTAGTTTATTTTTTGGATTTGGTTAGTAACCCAATTATCTAATAAGAAATCACCAAACTGAGCTTATCCAATTGTTGATCCATGAATTAATTGATTTAAACCCCATTAAATAGCAACGAAATAACATTTTTTGGAATGATCATGGAATTACAAACTCGCCCTTCCCCTGCAAATTGAAAATTCTTAACTTTCTTTTTCCTTAAATCATATCTCATGTTGGGGTGATACAAAAATGACTTTTATTGTAATTTAACTAATTATAAGTTTCACAGCGTGCCACAATTATTTGAAGTAATTTATGTCGGCAACAGCAACCAATTATCAGAATCTCCCAAACGTCTCTTAATTTGTTTGTTTTTCTCTTAGAATATTTGTATTACTGCTGGGGATGGGTTTCTTTATTTTGTCCTCCACTTCAATATTTAAGAGCAAGAAACCTTATCGACTTTTAATGCAACGAAGGCATTAGAGATGCGGGTTCTCTCTCTCTAGCATTGCTTGACTAAATTGGCTTTCGACGGGGTTGAACGGAAATGTTTTGGCTTAGAGAGGTACTTGGAAGATAGAAAGCAAAGAATGATTGATATCAATGCATAAAATAAGAAACTTTTCTACAAAGTGGGTTACACAAAATCAACAAGTAAACGTCATACAAATATGAGCTTGACAAAATAATAATTTTAAAACCAAGAAAAATTATTGATGAAGTGAGGTATTAACTAATCAATAAATTAATAAGGTATTAATAATCGGCTAATTAATAAATTATTAATTTATAAAAGTAACTAAATTTCTTATACAGTACCCTTTTTTTTTTTTTTTTGGCTATGTTCATGTAGTTCTTTACCAAATTTAGTTCCTTAGGCTGCGTTCGGAGCCAAAAAAAAAAAAAAACCAAAAAGCTTCAAAATTTTCACATTTTTCAAATTCCAAAAAATGTAACCTTTTTTTTTTTTAAATTTCAAAATCCGTTGGAACAAGTCAAAATAGCGCGTTCCAATAGGTTTGTCAGTTTTTTTTTAAATTGTACTGATATTTATACCAAAAAATTTCACAAAACTCCAAAATTTTTTGAAATTCTCCACTAAAAAGTTTGCCATGTGTTATTTTATATAATTTTTAACAACTTTATATTAAATTAATCACAAATAATAACCATTATTTCAGAACAATTTTTTACATTTCAAACTCCAAAAAATCACACTTTTGATTTTTTTTGAGGCGCCAAACGAAGCCTTAATGTATATATTATTTCAAAATACATTATACATTGTTCAAAGTATTACATAATTTATATTATCTCATTTTATGAATATTTAACTACACCAAATCATCTCACTATATTATAAAAAGTTAGAGATGAGATCCAACTTGACACTACTTTCAAGAAGAGAAAATCAAAACTTGTATTTTAAGCATGCATAATAATCGGATTATATGTATTAGTTTATCAAAAAAATTATTAATTTTATACAGTAAAAGGGCCTTTTGAGGTTTTTTATAATGTATAATCTTATAAATTTAACAAATTATTAATTTAACATATTAACCTTTATTAAGACCAGATAAAATATTATTCAAATGATATTATTAATTAATTTGACATTATTTTATCGAGATTATACTATGTTTGCAAATTATTGAGATCCATAGTCACATGGTAATAGTTATCAATCTGTGATTAAAAACAAAAATAAATACACAATAAAATAAATAAAAAAAATGACAATGCAACAAAATGTTTAAACATATACATCAGAAATAGCAAGTCTACTTCTTTGGATCTCTGTGACATCTATTAAACTATTCGGCTGGCCAAGCATGCTACTGTTTCTTCGTTTGTCCTTGCTCTCTCTCTCTCTCTCTCTCTGTTTCGATACAGCCAAAAATGCAGAAAAAAAGAAAATACAAAGAAAAATAAACTAAACCAAACTAAACATTTTTCCACTAGATGGGGTCGACTATATGGATTTGACGACGCCAATTAAATTTGTTTAGGGACATATCTTTCGTTAGATCTATAGAGACAATGTCATGTCTAATAGTTTTTTTTCCAACTTCTCTTAGGTTTCCCTCTCCCTCTCCTACTCTTGGTATTCTCTATGCTTTTACACTTTTTAACCGGTGCCTCCATTAGACATCTTCTAACATGACCGAACCATCTTAAACGCTTTTCTCTCATTTTATCTTCAATTGGGTGCTATTCCTACTTTGCTCATAATCTCCTCGTTCCTAATCCTATCTCTCCTTATGATCCCACACATCCATCTTAACATTCTCATCTCTATAACTGTTATCTTCTGAATATGATTATGTTTTACTGCCCAACACTCTGATCCATACAATAACACTGATTTTACCGTCATCTTGTAATACCTTCCTTTCATCTTGAATGGGACTTTTTGATCACACAAAACCCCCGAAGTATTTCTCCATCTGGTTCACTCATCCTGAATCCTATGCCTTACATCAGTATCAATTCCTCCATCCTGTTGCACCATAGATCCAAGGTACCTAAAGTTTTCTTTCTTTACAATCTTTTGTGTGTCCAAACTTACTTCTATGTCCCCAGTTGTCCTACTTTGGTTAAACTTGCATTCCATATATCTCGTTTTACGTCTACTTATCCTAAACCTTTTTGTTTTTAACGTTTCCCGTCACAATTCTAAGTTAGCATTCACTCATTCTCTTATTTTATCTACTAAGACAATGTCATCTGCAAATAGCATACATCACGGCACCTCATCCTGAATATGCTGTGTAATCTCATCCATAATTAGGGTAAGTAAGTACGGGCTTAACGCTGAGCTTTGGTATAGACCAATCGTGATAAGAAATTCCTTAGTCTCTCCGTCAGTTATCCATATAGATGTAACGGCTCTATTATACATGTCCTTTATTGCCTTAATATATATGACACATACTCCTTTCTTTTCCAATACTCTCCATAGAATTTCCCTAGAAACTCGATCATATGCCTTCTCCAAATCAATGAACACTATGTGTAAATTTTTTTAATCTTCTCTATACTGTTCCGTTAACCTCCTCAGGAGAAAGATAGCCTTCATGGTTGATCTCTCAGGCATGAAATCAAATTGATTCTCTGAAACGTTTGTTGTCCTTCTTAATCGTCTCTCAATAACTTTCTCTCATAATTTCATCATATGACACACCAATTTAATCCCGCTGTAATTCACACAATTCTGAATATCTCCTTTATTCTTGTATATGGGTATATGGATACTTTTCCTCCATGCATCAAACATCTTCTTACTCTTTAGCATTATATTAAAAAGCTTTATCAACCAACTTATGCCATCCTCTCTCAAGCACCTCCAAACCTCAATAAGGATATCACCTGGCCCAACCGCTTTCCCATTCTTTATATTTTTCAGTGCTTCTTTTACTTCATTCCTATTGATTCTCCTATAGAACATATGATTCGCTTATTCCCTAGAAGTGATAAGCGACCTCAATTGTATGTCACTGCAACTGCTTTCGTTAAATAACTTGTAGAAGTAGTTTTTCCAATGCTCATTTATCTCTTCTCCCCTTACTAACACTTTTTCATCCTCATCCTTAATGCATTTAACTTGGTTTAAGTTTTTGGTCCGCCTATCTCTGGCTTTAGTAACCTTAAATATCTATTTTTCGCCTTACTTAGTGTCAAATCGCCTATATAACTCTTCATATGCTTTGCCTTAGCCTCACTAACTACCTTTTTGGTTTCTCTTTTTGCTTTTTTATATATCTCCAAGTTCGCTTCATTTCGATCCTTTTGCCAAGATTTAAAACTCTATCTTTTAACTCTTATCTTATCTTGGATAACCTCGCTCCACCACCATGCCTCTTTCTGCGCTGGAGCACCTCTTTTGGATTCTCCTAAGACTTCTTTCTCTACCCTCCTAATATACTCTGCTACCTTATCCCAGATATTATTTGTACTCTCATTTACCCCTAAACGTCTTCCTTTAGTATTCTTTCCCTTAATGCTAATTGCTTATTACCTTTTAAATTCCACTTTTTAGTCTTTGAGCATCTATACTTCTCTTTTCTAGTCCATCTTTGGACCTGCACATTTATGATCAACAACCTATGTTGGAAGTCAAACTCTCTTCTGATATAACCTTGCAATCTTTATAAGTTAAACGGTCTCTTTTCCCACTTAAAAAGAAGTCAATTTATGTCCTTGAAGAGCCACTCTTATAAGTCACCAAATGTTTCTCTCTCTTCCTAAAAAAAATGTTCGTCACCATCAGATTATAAGCCACTGCAACCTCCAAAATATCCTTCCCTTCTTCATTTCTATTACTATATCCATATGTCCCATGTACTCCTATATATCCATCTACATCACGTCCTATATAACCGTCCAAATTTCCTCCTATGAAAACGATCTCTCCTTAGAGTATCTCTAATAGTACTCTTTCCAAGTCTTCCCAAAACTTCTTCTTATGTCCATTCCTAAGCTCACCTAGTGAGTATAAACATTAATTACGTTCACTATGCCTTCTCTTAACACTAACTTAATCGTAATAATCATATCTCCAGAGCGTTTTACATTAACTATATCTTCCTTTAGCTCCTTGCTTACTACTATACCGACCCCATTACTCAATCTATTAAGTCCCGTATACTATAATTTATACAAAATACAAAGAAAAATAGATGTTAAGAAATTTAATACTCCAATGCAGATAGTAATAGTCGATTTTTTTAATATGTTTAACATTATGAAAAAAAAAAGAATCTAGTCATTAAATATTTTTTTTCTTCTAACACCACGTAGTAAAAATATTAAAAAAACTACTGAGATCCTTCCTCACAAATGGAATTGGAATAACCATCGCAAAAAGTAATAATAATCAATATTGTTAATGTTAGATTTATAACAGAAATGATCTATTATAAATTTATCAAAAATAAAATATGATACGTGTTGATCCTTCAAACAAAAATAAAACATAAAATGAAAAAAAGAAATATATATATATATATATAACATGTTATGTAACTAACAATTGCTTGAAGTTCTAATAAAAAAAAGAAAAAAACAAATTTAATTTTCAAAAGCTAAAAAAGCTTTGAAATACCTCTATTAATAACAAAATAATCTATCATAAATTTTTTTAAAAATAATACATATGTCGACTTTTCAAATAAAAAATAAAACATAAAAAGATAAAAAAAAAAGGGTGACACATTTTAGATGGTTAATAATTTTTTAAATTTTAATTAAAATAATAACTTTTAATGTTAAAACACTGAAAAATCTTTTAATAACTTATGACAATGTAAAAAGATTCATCATAAACTTATTAAAGAAAATAAAAAAATTGCGACAAAAAAAAATATATATATATATGGCGCGTAACCCTCACGTTTTAATAGTAAAAGGATGGATTAAAAGAAGAAAAAAAAATAGATCCCAAACGGCCCAAACCGAAGGGCGTAGGCTAGGCCGCCACAGAATCTACAGTCCACACTCATCACCTTTATATATACGGAACCAAAACAGGGTAGAGGAGGTGCAGATCAGAAGGAGGAATGCACGGCGGCGGAGGTGGAGGAAGCTTCTGATTTGGGTGTGGAGAGAGAGAGATAGAGAGAGAGAGAGAGCCCCTCCAAAATGGGCATACAGTATCAGCCAGAGCAAGGGCAGTTTGACTCTGCCGGTGTAGTTGCAGTTCATCATCCTCTGATTCTAGGCTTCCAACCCTCTGCCCTAGTCGACCATGTCGCCAAGGTCAATGCTTCTCTTCTCTCTCAAATTCCCGGCGAGTCTGGTGGCTCCTTCCCGGTACTCTCTTCTTAGCTCACATAAGTATTATTGATCCATTGGCGATTTCGATTAACAAATTCTGCCCTCATTCTTAAATTGTCAATTGTAGTTGTGTTATGTATCGCTTTTCAAGCATCCGACATTAGCCCCCTTTTTTTTTTTTTTAATGTGTGTGTGTGTGTCCAAAAGCAACTTTGTTTCTGTATTTAATTTACTCAGGTTGTGTGTAAAGATGTAATGTATGTTTACAATTCTCAGTTATGGGTTGTGTGTCCTTTGTTGCTTTTCAAGCATCTGACATTAGTCTTTCTATTTACATGTACCAGCAAGAGACTCGTGCGTGGATGTGTATCATCTCAGTTTCTTTCTTAGAAATCTAATTGTGTTTTATTACCTAAAGGAAAAAATTGCGGCAAGTATAAAAAAATACTTTGATCATACCCATATGCCAGTTTACAAATTGAAGAAAAGGAAATCACAGATCTATCAACAATATAATAACAATAATAAATTCTTTTTGCAAAAGCTATAAGTCAGCACTGGCTCCATTTTGATTAAAAAATCTGGAGCCTTATTTTTTTGCCTTTTTGGCATGCAAAAAGCAAGCTTTTTTTTTTTTTTTTGTGTTACTTTGTGCATTGACTATTTTGCCCTTTACAATAAATTACAGTGTCCTCTTTTGTCCAAAAAAAGGGATGCGATGGTCACTTCACACCAAATGTCAAAAGCTGGTTTTTTTTTTTTTTTTTCTCCCCTTGCCAAATGCTTACTGGCTTTGGCTTAAAGGCCAAAAGTTAGCTTTTTGGCCTACATCCTAGAAAGAACCTAAAACTTAAAATTGATTTAAGATGTGTTTACTGGGTTAACAATCCATAACTACAATCATTCATAGGCACACAAAGATAAGGCATTTTTTCCAATTCGAGTTCTAATAACAGTTTATTTGTTGATTTTTTGTGCTATTTTCTTTATAAAAAAGTAGAAAATAGTGTTGGTTGCTAACTTGTAAGGGGTTTGCTCCTGTGGTTTGTCAACTTATCTAATTTATCCACAAGAAAAAAAAAAAAAAAAAAAAAAATTTGTGCTATTTTCTTTGCATAGTTTTTAAAATTTGTCTTTTTAGGATTTGGATTTCTCATTTCTATTTTAATTTATTATAATGTCCATTGTTTTGCTTTGTCAAGTGCTTTTAGAATACCAATAACAATTAAGGGGGTGTTTGAAGTGCCAAAAAAAAAAAACAAAAAAATCAAAAGTTAGTTTGATGTGATGTAAAAATGACAGGTGACAAATTTTGAATGAAGGAATTCGAAAACTTTTGAAATATTTTAAAATTTTTTGGAAAAATCTGGGGATTCAAACAAAGCCTAAAAGTTTAAGATAGCAACCATATCTGCCGTTTTTGGTTTGCTAATAAGAATACAACTTTGATAAATGGTAATTGATAGATTGTCTAAAATTATTGTGTTTCTATTTATCCCAAGTAGGTTGAAATTGATGAGCTTGAGCATATATTGAGTGAAGTGAAAACACACGTTCTCTCTTCACCCAATGGACAATCTTATATGAATACAATAGCTGGGGGCAGTGTTGCCAATACTATTAGAGGATTGGCTGCTGGTTTTGGGATCTCTTGTGGTATAATTGGAGCTTGTGGGGATGACGAGCAAGGTAAATTGTTTGTAAGTAACGTGAGCTCTTATGGAGTGGACCTCTCGAGGTTGAGGTTGAAGCAAGGATCCACTGGTCAGGTGAGTTTCAAACACTTTCAGATTTGGACTCATTCTTTTATTCATTTCATTAAGATTTTGGATGCTTTGTGCTCAAATTTATGGTATGGCGCAGTGCGTTTGCTTGGTTGACGAGTTGGGCAATCGTACAATGCGACCCTGTCTCTCGAATGCTGCTAAGATTCAGGTGCATGCTGTTTTTATGTAGTGCATTATTCTTAAAAAAGTGAGTTCATATTAGGATGAGCTTACATTACTTCTTCCCTTTTTTTCCCCCCTATTGTCTTGTCCTTTGTCAGGCAGATGAACTAATTAGAGAGGATTTTATAGGTTCAAAGGTAACACACCTTTGCATCAAACTAGTTTTTTAATTTGGTTTTATTAATTTTATATATTGGCCTTCACAGTATTCTTCTTTATATTTTTCTCCACTTCCGCCATCTTCTTGTTCTTTCTTCATCTTGAAATGATGACTAGACTAAATTTGTCTCCAACACAAATATTGATGTCATTATTCTGCAATTCAAATGTCGAAGTACAATTAGAAATTAGGATGCTTGCTTGTGTTTGATGAGAACCTTAGATATAATACTCCATTGTACATTTCATAAACCTTTACCGGTCACTTACCAGCCAAGAAACACAGACTCACCTTCAAGAGGACTCTTGCGAGTTGGATTCACGAGGGACTTTAATATGGTATACTGACTTTGGACGTGTCAAATTCACCTTTTGTTGAGTTGAATTAAAAAAAAAATGTTCAGACACACCTTGGATACGTCATGGACTCATATCGACTATTTTTGAACTTTTTTTTTTTTTTGGAATTTTGTAGTTGGATTATTTGCTGGAATGGAATGACATTTTAGTATGGATTAATGGAACAATGTTTGTTTGAAATAATGTGTTAGTTATTATTTTAGATGGAATGTAATCATTTTGTTAAAATAACGTGTTAGTTATTATTTTAGATGGAATGTAATCGTTATGTGATTTCTTTATTGATTTTTAAGTTATGAAATGCATGATTTTTAGTTTGAGCTAGTGTTATATTGCATTATTTTTATTTATGCTTGAATAACGTATTAATGTTTAAGATAGATAAAAATATATATTTTTGTTGATTCTCTGTCTTATTGTGTCTTCTATTTTTTTAAAATCATTGAGTTGAGGAATCCGTTTTGTGCCGTTTCATGTTGGTGTCCATGCTTCTTAGCTTAATAGCACTGACCTAGAATTTCTTAAAGATGGTATCTTCCAGAGTCTGCATCTTATTTGTTTTTTTGTCTTGTGTCACAGTGGTTGGTAATCAGATATGCAATAGCCAATTTGGAAAATATTCATGCGGCTATTCGGATTGCCAAACAGGAGGGAATTTTAATCTCCCTTGATTTGGCCAGTTTTGAGGTAATAACTTAAGTAAATGCTTGTCCTGGGCACCTGGAACAAAAGGGCACTTGACTTTGGTTTCTAATCTTATTTGAATCTTGAGGGCAGAAAAAGGCAAATAGAATCCTAACAAAATCATAGAAAGAAGGATGTAAAAACAAACATATGATAAGGAAAACCACAACAATTTTATTCCTTGAATCCCATAATGAGCCCTGTGAGCATGACAAAAAAGACTGTCTTATTTGCTTTGTAAGCAATATCACATCATTTTATTTCATTTGGCATCCATTTGCTTCCTTTAATCAGTTTTATTTGCATCTCTTGATTTATTCTCTGAGATTTTATCAGATGGTTCGGAAGTTCAGATTGCCTCTCCTACAGTTGCTCAAGTCAGGGAATATAGACCTTTGCTTTGCCAATGAGGATGAAGCATCAGAGCTGCTAAGGTGACTGTCCACTGGTTCCTTGTGATATCGAATGCTTACACTTTGCATCAAAACAAAGATTGCCAAGGTTGTAAATGGCCAACACCTCTATGCCCAGGGTTTTGAAAATGATATAATTTTATTCAAAATATTATGTGGTTCACATTGTCTTCTCTCTTTCTTTTAAAAAACAAAAATAAAAATGAACAAAATAAAGTTAAAACGACCTAGTTTTTGCAACCATCTCCTGCATTTGGTTTTCGTTTTAGAGTAAAAAAAGTTTGGGGGGGGGGGGAGAAAAAAATACTAAAAAGGCCGAGAAAATGCATGTTTTGGACATCTCTGTTGCTTCTAAAAGCATGTTTGGAGTCGTTTCTTGAAACTCAACCAACAGGGACAATGTTTTGGACATCTCATGGGTGGTGTTTGATTTCTCTTCTTATGACTGTAGAGGTGAACAAGGTGCCAATCCTGAGGCAGCTCTTGAACTTTTGGGGAAATACTGCCAGTGGGCTGTAGTGACATTAGGCCCCAATGGATGCATAGCAAAACACGGAAAAGAGGTCAGTCATATGCTCTTTCTGTATTCTCCATCATTTTTTGGTTAAAAATAAGATAGAATAAGTGGATGACCTGTGGAACTTGGTTAACTAACTATTCTATTATTGAAAAAATCTAAGATAATAAACACAATACCTCTTTTCTGCTTTTAAGTTAACAATCTGCTCTCTTTTAATTTGATGAAACAATTTTGTCTTTCGAGTTACTCTATCTTTGGATGCCATATTGTTGTTGAAAAGACAGTAAACAAGTGTAAGAAAGAAAGAATCCGATACCCGTTTTGGTGCTGTTTTGGTTGTAGTAATGTATAAAATTTTCAATGCTTCTTCAGATTGTTCGTGTTCCAGCTATTGGGGAGGCAAAGGCGATGGACGCCACTGGAGCAGGGGATCTCTTTGCAGGTGGGTTTTTGTATGGATTGGTAAAGGGGCTATCTCTAGAGGAATGCTGCAAGGTGGGTTCATGCAGTGGGGGCTCTGTTATTCGTGCTCTTGGGGCTGAGGTGACGCCTGAGAACTGGCAATGGATGCGGAAACAATTGCAGAGCAAGGGTCTAACCCTCCCCAGTGGTGGCCTATGATGTCTCTCCTGTAAAAAAAACATTATCTCTGGTTTTGGGCATCATTGCTAATTTTTCGTGGTCTATCATGTCACTGTTTTCCAATTTAGAGTAAAAAGGCTAATTTATATTTGGTTGGATATTAAATTTAGGAATCGGAATGAAAATTTGGTTGATCAGATAATTCTGGTGTTTGATTGATATTTGATCAATGAACTTGAAGTAATGAACTCCCATAGTTGTGAAATTACAAGTTTCAGAGTCTAATATCGTATTTGGAGAAAGAAATTTTTTTTTTCTTGGTAGAATTTTCTGCAAGATCATTGACAGGCTGCGGTTCACAAGCCTTTTAGGCTTATGGGATTCAAATGGGTTGATTATTAATGTTTGTTTTGTTCAATGTAGGTATTTTTTTTTTTTTTTCCAAGTTAATATTGTTAAATCTTATTTTATGAAGGAATAAACGAATCTTTATAGCTTTTCATTCCATTGGTTGAAGGGAAAATATGTCTTAATAAAAAATTAAAAAAACTAGCTACTAAAAATTTAACTTTTTTTTTTTTCCTCGTCGAACACACACACACACACACACAAAACATTGACATTTTTTATCTTCTAAACAAAACCTATTGGTACAAGCACGCAAGCCTTTTGTGCTTATTTTCTGCATTTTTCCACCTAAGCTCATCTTATGCTTGCTTTGACTTTGACGATTACAAGGCCTTAACCACCACTTCTACGCTCTGAAATGCACAATCACCAAACACATGCAAGGCAGTAAGAAAGTTGTGCCAAAATGAAGTCCAAACATGCGATTCCAGCATGCTGAAGACTCTAAAACCACACAATATTCTAAGCGTTCGGTTAGAGAGCCCTGCCATCGACCGTTGAAATGTTGAATTGTGGAGCCATATAGAGCTTTGAGTATTCAGCGGAGCTATTGACCTGTAGAGCCTTACAGAATTTACAAATCATATAACCAACCAAAACAATTACTGAAATTGGACAATTGCAACAATCCTGAGCATTGCCTAGTTAAAAAGCACTGACATTATTATACTGCACATCACAAGAGGCTAAATTGTGAAGCACCCCACCCTAAAGTTGATGTTCCTTATTGTTATAAAAAAAGGGGCTAAATATTCTTTAGTTTGAAGTGTTCTAACCATCGAAAGCTTAAGAGTTCCATCTTCAAAATACAATGCTTGACCAATCCCACCCAGACCCAGATAACATCGTTGTGTGTAGGTGAAACAAGTGACGATCACAAGATTCACAACACAGTACCTAAAATAGGTTGATCCAACCAAACACCTTCGTCCATTGTAATCGGGTATAAATGCTAACTGGGAGGAGTTCAACAGAGACAACCTTTGAAATGTCTGCACTAGTTATCAAAAAGATGAAAATAGCATGACCCAAGAAAAAAAAAAAACATTCTTCAAATGTCCAAAAAAAGAAAAAGAAAAAAAAAACTTATCCTGGGACAAGAAGGATGGAAAAGCTGCCCTTGCACCCTTAAATATCCATTGGAGCCACACCCTGGTCTGCAGGGGCACCTTCGTCACCAGCAGGTTCAGTCGCAGCACGTTCTTCAGCAGCAGGAACTTCTTCCCCCACTACTTCAAATGCGTTAATCAATGCTTGTACCGTTTCATTATCCAATATGTGGAATGACTCTCCTACTCCTAACACAGCAACTGTGCATATGGAGCTCTTGAGCTTTTCTCCCTGCAAAGTTTCCCTTAATGCAAAAAGTGCATCCTTGAGCAGATCTTCACGTGAAGTGCTCCCAAAGCTCTCAAACTTGCGTTCCAAGTAAGTCTTTGCAGCCTGTGAGCGAGATCCTATGGCAAAAGCTTGATACTCAAAGTAGTTTCCACTTGGGCAATTGTAGTAGAGGTGAGCCCCAGATTCATCCAAACCCGCTACCAGCAAACCAACTCCATAAGGCCGTTTCCAGGAGCGCTGGGTACAAACCTGCAACCAAGGATATAGCAATTACAAGAGGATAAGCTCATCTTGCAAAAAGGAATAAAACTTCGCATGTAGAGAACAAGTTATAACAAATAATTAAGGAAAGAAAACGGATAATTTTCAAACCCTATATTTGAGATTAAGAAGCAACCCAACAACCCTTGTAGTTTCAAGTCCTTTACAAATGAATATCATATGCTAATCTGTCCATACTATGACAAGTTACTTGATCTGCCATATTAGTGTGGAGTTTCTAAGAGGGGGGAAAATAAACAAACAAATAAAAACTAGAATCCAAACTATCTGTATCTGTAATGGATGTTCATAGACTTTGAGATGGAGACTGAAAAGGATGATGGAGTCTCCCTACACAGCAAGTCCAAAATGTGGCAAAGCACCTATCCTAAACCCAAAACAACATAGTCCAAATTATAAAAGCAGAGTGTGTGGATTAGAAAACTTGTTCTGAGCACATCCTAACAACTCTACCTGAGCACCAATATTGGCAAACATCTATTTTAAAGCCTATAGCAAACAAGATCCACAACATTTATAAAAATAAGTTAAGAACTTAGCTAACCAAGCTCAGCTTCCACACTAATATGGCAATTATCATACTCCTCAAAGTTAGATTATCAATGGTGAGTGCTCTATCCCTAATCAAACACCAAACAAAAGAAACAACCTTTGGAAGGGGCGACCCTCCAAATTCTTGTTCACTGATTTCACAAATCAACTGAGTTGTAAAGTCTCCTCATGGTCAGCTCATATTTAACAAAAATAAATTAGACCCGCTCATCACTTTACAACTTTCTAAGAAAACTCACACTTTAATAGATGGGCCTCTTTCTTCTACCTCTAATGTCTTTATAGCTTTCAGCATCCAGTAAAGAAAAACTCATTTTTTAACTATCTCAAAATACAACTGCTGCGCATATTGAATAAAAAATTAGCCAATCTTGAACGAAATTGAGTTGAGAGAGAGACAGACATTGGGTTTTCTAGAGCATGCTCTCTAGCTTTAAAACCAATAAAACAAAGGATTGCAAAATTACCATATCTAAGAACATTTTAGAACATTAAATAACATTCCACAAGGCAATGAGGCATCCATGGTACAGATTTCTAAAATAAAACAACTTGGATGCGTTAGAAACCAGCAAGTCACCAGCAGATAGTAAAGAAAACAATGCCCATTACAGAACTCTAAGTAAGCAACTTTCGGAGAGGAACTAAGACAATAACAAGGAGAATCGGAGATGGAGATGGCACTCTGCAACCAGCAATAGTTCAATAATGAAATCTTAAACTAAAATGCACTTCAGTAATAGGCATAGAAGGTAGATTGACAGCATTCACCTCGATTGGCATAATGAGTGAATGAAAGCATTACTAAGTTTAAAAGGAAACCAAGAGATTCAGTAGCATGGCAGTACTGGCAAAGAAATAGGGCTCGCCACTCTGCAAAACTAGCAGCCTGCATATCCATCCAACTAATAGGCAACAAGGCTAAAAAAAACTCATCGAATGGTTGGATGATCAAATGGCCAAACATGCCTAAATATCATGTCAAGAGCCCAAAAAAAACACCAGCAAAGAAAAAGGGAAATAAGTAGAACAAAGAAAAGATGCACTTCATATTCTAAATTTATTTAAATTAAAGGAAGAAGGTCTGTGCAACAAACATAAACATTTTCTTTAGGAAATTAAGAAAAAAAAAAAAATGGGGCAGATCAAGAGAAACACTTGACACCTTTCTTTTCCCAACTGGAGAAATCATAATGGTTAATTTAAAACAACTTGAATTTGAGGGGGGAAAAAAAAAGAACCTCATGAATCTCAGTACCATGCAAAGAAGAATTTCAACAACCAAGAACAGAACCACATATTGTGATGTGGGGGCACCCGACCACATCAAAAGCAAATTATTGTTTACTATATATAGTTATTTTTGTACCGTCCTATAAAATTCTGTTATTCCGCTCTTACATAATTTTGCTACTCTGTTGTCGACCTGTAATTATCATTTCTCCATTACAAAAACCATGTACAAGGCCGATTCACTACCAAAATTATCAATTTTGTTAAAATAAATTTATTTTATTTTAAGTTATTCACAAAAATTTTATTATAAAAACATTTTCAATTTTTTTCGAGCCAGTATGTAATTTTTGTCCCGAGTCATTGGGAAGGCTGTTTCCGCTCATGTTCACAACATAGCTCCATTAGTTTCAATATGTATGTATATATATATGTAATTACGCACGATCCAACCATCAAGATAAAGCAAATGAGCTAAAGAAATTACCAGAAAACAACTTAACCTCCAACCTTTGTTCCCCCCCTGAATTTTCATATGAATAAACACCATAGAAAAAAAAATCCTCACTCTTTGTTGACTACTTAAAAATCAACAAATAGAACCCCCCAACTCAACTGAGCGAAGCAGATGTAGCATATAATTGGTTTCTATTAGCAATTCCTATTCAATCAAAAAAATACATATATAAAACTATGTTCAAATCTGTAACCTAATTTTTCTTCTTTCTCCTAGAAAATGTCCACATTCCCGTCCTAAATTAAACCCTAATCCCATTGAAGGTTCCAGTAAACGGATCACAATTCACAGATTCCAAATCCACAATACAGTAAGAAGCAAATGTAAGTAAATATAAATACGTTAAAAGTAAGAGAAACATTAGGGTTTTGTTTCGATGAGGACCTGGGCCTTATCAGCGAGCTGAACAACGAGGCGGCCGACGGGGAGGGGAGACTCGTAGGTGTAACTATAATTAATGCACTCGGATCGCATGTATCGGGAGAGAACACGTCCGTCGGCGGTAAGGCCGGCGATGGCGACGCCGATGTGATCGTCGACCTTGAAGATCTTCTTCTGGTGGGAGGAGAGTTCGGACTGGGCCTTGTTGACGGAGGCCAAAACGACGTGAGTCTTCGATCGGAGGCCAATGGCGGCCGACCCCTGCTTCACCGCCTCCATCGCGTACTCCACCTGGAAAAGCCGCCCCTGCGGACTCCACGTCGTCACATCTGTATCGTACTGGTTCCTGAACATCTTCACAGACCTTTTTCCACTTCACCCTCTCTCTATCTCGCTCTCTCTCTCTATATATATATATATATGCGTATATCCTCTCTCTCTCTCTCTCTGTGTAAGTATATGCAACACTTCGATTGATTGATGAGTTTATAGCAGAAGCAGCTTTTCTTTTTCCTCAAGGCAGGGTGCAGAAATGGAGGATTTTACGGTGAAGATGGGTTTTCGGACTCTTTTTAGTGGGTTCGGGTTTTATTTCGGAGGAGCAATGATTGGAAAAATCCGGTAACCAATTTAATCTTTTGGGTTATAGGGCTTGAATCCGTTGGATGGAACGAGGAAGCGTTTTTGTCCGTGAAATGGAAGGGTTGTGTACGGTAATTCTCGGACATTTGTCAACTTTGAGTTTGACCCTGTTCAAACGGATCGTCCTGACCCGGATAATTATTTGTTCGTTCTTTTAGAGGAATTATGGGCTAGATAAAAATGTGAATAAGTTTAGTTGGGACAGTTTGTGACCGTCCATTGCTATGTACTCAAATCAAATAATACGCGATTAATTCATAATTTTTTAAATAATATTTTTGTCAATTCTAATTGCGTGAACATGTTAAATTAATAATTTGCTAAATTTATAACATAATATATTATAAAAAAAAAACTTTGAAGGCCTACCTACTATTTAATCTAATAATTTTTCGACATACTAATACATATGATCAAATTATTATGTCTTCTTAAAATATAAGATTGTTAGGACTTATGACTCATATGGAGGAAAATCAAGTTTTAAGAAAAGAGACGGATGCGAAACATAGCGGAGTAGAGCAAAGGGAGCGGAACGAATCAGTGTAATTAAGGGTATTATAGAAATCAGATCATGTAATCTTATTAGGGTTAGTAATATAATGTAATCCAATTAAGGTTAGAAATAGAGGCAATTATAAATACTCTCTATGTAACCCTATGAATAATAAGAAAAACCCTAACTCTCGCTCCCATGGACGTACCGAAATTTTTGGAAAACCACGTATATCTGTAAGTTGATCTTTTTACTGTTTTCTCCAAATCATGTGTGTGTGTGAGTGAATCGGACACTTCAAAAATAAAATAAACATTAGTTATTTCTTCTAAAAATTAATTGGTTAAATATGGATAAAATGGAGTGATATAATACATAGAACAATGTACAATATATTTGGAATTAGTAACTACATTTGTGAACTTTAGTTGATTAAAGAAACACATGAACCTAACAGAAAAGAGAGATAAATTTTAAATCTTGTTACTTTCACAAATTAATAATTAATTAATGGCTTATTAATTTATTGATTAATTAATAATTTATCGTAGTCCTCTGGATCTTTACAATAAGGAGTAGAAAATAGAGAGGATTCCTTTCTCGCTTCCCCGTCCCTAAAATTTGCAACAGTGGTGATGTTATACTATTACATTTTAGTGTCGGTTCGGAGCACAAAAAAAAAGGTTGAAAATTTTTAAAAATATTTAAAAGTAATTCACTTTTTATTTCACTACATAAATGACAAATCCATAAATTATCTTATTTTATCTTACTTTTTATTACACCAAACACTGTCTTAATATATATATATATATATGTTTTGCGTAAAACAATATTAAACATACAACCAATCCTTTAATTTTTTCACGCATTAACGTGATGTAGTATATTATTTTGCACTTAAATTTGCACGATAATTATATCCAGAGTCATTATATTTATCAATAACTCACTTCAAAGTTATATATAAATCGTTTAAAAAAAAAAAAGTAGATAGAAAATGAATTCATTTCCAATTCGAGAATTTAACCAAATTAATTTAAAATTTTGACCAAAATTCATCACGAATTTGCAAATTCAAAAATTAGAGCACGATTTGCCACTCATTAAGTTTGATACAGAGAGAGAGAGAGAGAGAGAGTTACGTGAATACTTTTTTATTATACAAATGATATTACTGTTCCATATTCCAACTTCCAGTAAGAAAATTCTAATAAAATAGCATTTGCCTTAAAAATTACCCAAAAACTTCTACACGGGCGGTGGCAACAACCCCTTCGCTTTCAAAGACTCAACAGCTTCAGCACACAAATCCCCAACATCACACTCATCAGGGTTGTACTTAAATCTGAAGCCTAGCTCCAACAACTTCTTAGATGAGCATGGGGCAGCTTTCATTGTTTCATCAATTCCCTCAAATCTGCCCAGAATCCAAATTTATGATGTCAGAGCTCCGATCAGTTAATGAATTAAAAAAAAATAAAAAATCCTGTTATCTATGTCTCCGAACACTTATTAACGGTCAATAAACACATACCATATAATAATATTTTACACTTTAATAGAACTATGCATGAAAAAAGTGCAAAATATTATAATGGATGTCATCGGGCACGTATTAACAAATTTCAAAAAAAAAAATAATAATAAAATAAAATAGTAGTTCACTTCACATACTTGGTAGGAATGTTGTGCTCTGGTTACTTCCTACTTAGGGACTCTGCAAGATCAAAGATGTTAAAACAGTGAGACGAGCAGATGTATCTTCCCTCGGCTTTCGGGTGCTCGAACACGTAAATATGAGCATTGCACACGTCTTCCAAGTGCACAGCACGTCCTCGGTTTATCATTCCGTAGAGAGCTTCATTTTCTGCATTTTAGTATACATGAAAATCATACGTCAATTACTAGATCAAAATGCTACTCTTATCGGATTTTTTTTAACCAGAAGAAGTACACCAAACCATGTGACAATGATGTTTTCATTTTTGGTTAAAAATTCTGATTTCATAATATTGCTCGTTGCTAAATTACATAAGCATCGATAAGTTATAGTTGCTCGAGTTTGAAAAAGATAATAACACTATCTATTTCTATATTACCAAAATTATTTTAATTACAAAAGAAAAATTAATTTAAATTTATGTAGCAGACTTGAGGGCCTATCATTTCGAGACAAGAATGTGCTAAAACGCCCTAATATTAAACAATTCTGATTTAATGTTTTGCAAGAAAAATTATACTTACTGGTGATCAATGCAGTTGAAATTTCAATGCTAGAAGATTGCCAGGGTGTGATGAATGGTCCTATGACAATAGAAGGGTGAACTGCAATGAGATCAATCCCATTTTCTTTAGCAAATTCCCATGCTGCTTTCTCAGCTGTCGTTTTCGCCACAAAATACATCTGCGCCACAAAATTTGGATACTGAAATTATTTCAAGCATTATCATAAAGCTCATGTAAGATGGAAATTTAACTCGTAAATCCGAATACCCGCTTTACACCCGACCTTAGTGGGAAGGATATGAGATTTGAATCCTAAAGCCCAAAGCGGGTATTGGACATGCTAGGCTTTTGGTTTTTCCATCTTGAATCTGTGCTGATTACATAATAAATTATTTTAAATATCTGTTTTATGTTAAATACTACCTATTAATAAAAAATAATATAGAAATACTAGTAGCATATTTTTATATCATGTTTTATATTAATATAATATAATTTCTACTATTTTGATTTTTTTATAAAAATTATTATTATTTTTTAAATCTTTGAAGTCAAAGTGGGTTTAACAGCTAAAACCGCTTCACCCGATTAATTTAATGGGAATGGGATGGAATGAGAGAGTTCAAACACGTTCTATAAAGAATTTTCTCTAGTAGAGTTGGGATAGGGTTTAGGTAAACCTGCCCCTTTACCATTCCTAAACTCATGGCTTCTAGCCAAATATCCAAACTTCATATTATCAATCAGTGAAGTTGATGATGAAAAATTTGAGGGAGATTAAGGACTCACCCATCCAAGCATCTTTTGAGTCCAGCAGAAGTCTACATCTGTCCAACAACTTTCATTATACTCGGATCGGGGATGCTGTTGGACAGCAACAGTCCCTGTGGTTGAGGTGTAGATAATCCTCTTGACAGTCTTGGCCTTGCAACAAGATCTCATGATGCTCAAAACTCCTTCCACTGTTGGTTTGATAATTTTATCCTGATCACAAAAAGGAATTACGTGAATCAGAATGAGACTTGTCATTTTCAAACAAAAAGTCATTGGGAGGATTTCCTTGTCATATTCTTTGTGCAAGAATATCATTTTCCTTTAATCAATTCCAGCTCATATAAATTATATATATATATACATATATTTTATCCATTTATATTATTAATTGCTACATATTTTACATTTTTATAAACAATAAACAAAAATAGTTGATCAAGTCTCATTACAAAACCATTAAAATTTTCAATTCTTGGTTCAACCGGCCAGTTTGGCCCATTCTAATAATGCTATTTATCAACCTTGTTTGCAAGCGTTAATTACCTATGTGAAATCATAAATGGCAATATCATACTATAACAAAACAAATTCAGAAACAAAATCAAAATAATGTGCCAGAGTTGTGAACTTATTGCTCTAAACAATAAATTCACCAACTTCATAATTTTAATTTTTTTTTAGTAAATTTTTTTTATGGTATAAAAAAAATTCAATCATAAATTTAATGTATTTAGAAAATCTATATAGTTCATACCTCAGGATTGTTGCCAAAAAAATCCATAGGGGTGGCAACGTGGAATACCCCAGTACATCCTTGAATGGCATCGTCAAAGCTTCCCTCCTCGGTTAGATCAGCCTTCCACAAGCTCAGGTGTGTGCCAGCCTTGGGCAAGTCCAGAAGATGCTTCACCCTCTTCGTGTCACCTGCAACCAAATATGCATTTGTGCCATAGGGGTATTGTTAGGTTACCTATCATCCCAACCACCAAAATATATATATATATATATATATTGGGAAATAGCTTTAATCCATCTTAATACTCCTTGTCAGCTGCAATTTCTGTCATGCAAGTGAACCACACAGACACAGACACACACACACACACACACACAAAAAACTAGAGTAAATAGAACAATTAGAACTATGATACTATGTTAAGTTTGTTGATCATTGCCAAACCTTAAAATTATTAGGAAATGAACTAATAAAATATCTGGTCAACAGATATACCTTTCTGGAAGAAGTGAAAGGCGATAAGAGAAGGAAGGAAAGGATTAAGAAAAGCTAACCAGGATTTCGAACTGTGGCTCGAACATAATAGCCTCGTTCAAGAAGCCTCATGACAAGCCAGGAGCCGATGAACCCGGATCCCCCTGTCACACACACTATGGCCCCACTACCATGCTCTCCTTCCATGCTTTTTCGTGATCCCGATGACTTTGGAATCCTCCTCTACTTAGAACCACAGGGTTAAAATTGGGTGATTACTTCAGAATCAAATGGGTCCTAGTTTACATCCATTGCCGGCGAGGAATCATATATGGGGCATATCTATGCTGAGACAAAAGACGACAAGGCAACTGAAGTAGATATTTCAAACTCAAAATTTTTAAATATTTTATGTTCTTTATGGTTCAATAAAACAAGGACAAATCAATATCGAATAATTTTCCTATAGATGGACTTTGTCTTCATGGCATTGGGATTGGGAGCAAGATCAGCTCCAACTTCAAAAATTAAATAGTCAAGATTGTGACAATGGACCACCTTTCTACCTGCTCTACTGTACTCAAGGTGACTCTAATATATATATAACATTTCCTCATTTATTTTCAAAACGTTGATAAACAAACTGTGATTATTATCCGAGAAGTGCCAATTTCATACAAAGCACACAATTCTCAGGTGTGAATTTTAATTTCAAAATTGCAACAGCCAAGCCACTAGGAAAGACAAAGAGGTCCTCTTCTCCCTTGCTTACTTTCTAGTCCTTGGAATTAACTGGCAGTTTTATCAATTTATGAACCCACAAGCATACCGCATTATTTAAATAAATTCTAATAATATAGCATCAGTCTTTGATTTTACATACTTGGTTGGCATATTGTAATCCGGGTATTTCCTGCTTAGTGATTTTGCAATATCAAATGTGGTGAAACAATAAGACGAACATGATGTATCTTCCCTTGGCTTGTGGACACTCAAACCGGTGGATGTCAACAGACTATTCTCTTCTGATGGCCCCTGGCTCATTTTTCCCAATAAACTCAAACATCTAATAAAAGTCAAGTTCAAGTTCAAGCCCAAAGAAAGAATTTTCCCCATTCTGAACAACCCAGGTGCTCATGGGCAGTTTTGCTTCTGCAGTATCTCAAAGTGTTGTAGAAATTAACCATTAGTTCATCCAATTGAGATCACTCAAGATGTCAACTTTAACCTAAAAATGGTGATAGGAATTTGGGTTCCCTGGCTTCTGATATGACTTTGAGCTCATTCTAAACTTCCATTTTCACAGCGTGACAGAGTGCAAAACAAAGCAGATTACGTTGACATTTTTTTCATACAGCTAATTTGCAACCTTTTATCAACTAGTCAGAAAAAGGCGAAACATTAGAGACTTGCACAACATTTTTCTTGAGAATAAAAATTCAAAAAGTGGAATAAAAACGCAAAAAGTGGAAGCCAAAATTGACTGAGGAAATGCTGACCCGGCCCGTCATCTTCTATTCCCAGCCGAAATCCACATCCGTCCACACACACAGAGTAATACTCCCCGCAGGGGTTGTTTGATGTGTAGATGATCCTCTTCACAGCCTCCGCGCTCCTTTTAGAAAAATCAAAGATTTTTGGGAAAAATGAACAAATATAATAAAATTAGTATTAAATTTTCTACATCAATAAAAATTTAGATAAAAAGTTTGAATTGAAAAAACTTTCATAATCCATGGTTTTAATTTTTTTTTCTATTACTTTAAGCACTTGTTCTCTTTCTAATTAATTTCTGATAAACACCATAAAAAAATATAAATTATAAGTCTTTAATTTGAAAAGTTCAATTTCTTAAAAATCATAATCGAATGGAATTTAACTTGACAATTTTGTTTTACATTTGATCTTCACCCTTAAAATATAGGTTTAGTTCGGATTCCCAAACTTTTCTAAAAAATTTCAAAAGTTTTCGAATTCCTCCAATCAAAATTTACCACTTGTTACTTTTACATCACATTAATATCAACTTTTGTTTTTGTTTTTTTTACACTTCAAACACTCCCATTGTAAAATTTAAAACGTTCAAACCGTTTTATGAAATAAATAGTAATAAAGTCCACTAAAATAAAAATTAAATGGGAAATTAAAAATTTTTAAATGATCACTGAAAGTCCCAATATAGTTACTAGTATCCAAACTCAACAAGGAACAATTAAAACAAAAGCAATATCCATACTCAAAACTCAGCCTAATACAAAACATCTACCACAATACATAAGGATTTGTTAACAAAAGTAAATACTTGTTTGTAAACAAATAAAAAATAACCCTGGATTATTGAGCGGATCAGATTGGAAATTTTCACTATATGAAAAGAGGTTACAATGTGTTCTAAAAAAAATATTACAAGTTTCCCTAATCAACAACCCATTACTCTACTTATATCAAATACTCCCTAATCTTACTAGCTAGACTTCCTATAACTCACCTCATCCTTGTAAAGAATATAATCTTCAAAGACTTGAAGGACATACTTCCTGATTTATAGATCCGTTGTGAATCTGAGGAAAAATAGATGGACTTTTGCCAAAGAAGATTGGCAATGTCAAAAGCCAAGTAAATCCAACTTCGCCGCCATCTCTTTTGATTTCTTTCTTTAAAAAACATGGGATGTATGACGTTTTGTCTAAAGGGTTAGGGTTAAGAAAAGTTAGTTTCCTTTTATACAAAAAAAAAATGGTTAAAAGTTTATTTGGACAAATCTTAAAAATTCTCGACATCGTTGTAGGTAGTTCGTGGGCACGAGCTATTATTGAGTTGCTCGCGAGACATCTTTACACACTGTCAAAAATTTCTCAGATGTCACGGGCAACTTACGAGACACTTTATTTTTCTGAATAGCATTTTTCAATTATTAAAGAGATGTTTGTAGGCATAAACTACTATTGAACTAGAGAACACTTCACTTTTTAATTCATAACTTTTTCCAATCATAAAAAATAATACTTCAAGCACTCTTTGGCATGGCTTAAGAATCAAAACTCTTAGGCTCCGTTTGGTAAGAGAAATTACTAGCTACTAGTTTTTTGACTTTTTTTAAAATTACCAAAATTATCCTCTTACATTTTAATTTTGTTTTGAACATTTAAAGACAAAAATATCAAATAAACAAAAAGTTAGAAAGTAAACTACTAAAAAGTTAATTTTTTTTCTTTTCCAAACACAAAAACTTAGCTTTTTAGTAGTTAACTATTAGCTAACTACAAAAAATTAGTTTTTTTTTTCTTCTTAAATGGAGCCTTAACTTATGACATTCTATCAAAACCGTAGAAAATGATTGCATACAAAGTGTTTCTTTGGACATTGCCAATACTCAATTAACCTATTGGACACTTACGATCACAATCGTTGAATAAAGAAAAAAAATAAATCTTAATCACTGGATTTCAGTTCATAACAGGGGTATTTTAAATAACTAGATATTTTAAATAACTATCATATTTTATTATATAAAATATTTATTTGATAGCCTCGGAATCTGGGATGGCCCGGGTCAGGTAAGATAGGGCTGAACCAACCTCACATCAGACTAAAAACTCTGAAACTAGTTTCTCTCAATTCCAAATCCAAGACAATCCTTTGTCTTATGAATTGAACTGGAAAGAAAAACATTGGCCCGGGTCCTTGAAGTTATGCCATGTACTCCAGCCCAACAAGTGTATTAGAAATACGATTGCCAACTTGGTGGGCCTCATGGGGGCCCCACCAATGTGGGGGAACATGTCTCAATGGTAAAGATGGGTCCTTGCGATTGGAGAGCAGTTGCGGTTGCAGAAGACACCGTCACGCGGCCATACCCCTCGGAGGTTGCACAGGCAGATGATGGGATGAGGCATGACAAGCACCACTTTTTTAAGGGATGTTTGGTTATTTGGAATCAATTAAAATTCATTAATTTTTATTAAAATTTTACCATATATCCTCTTGAGTTTAAAAAAACAAAATCATCATATATTATTTTTATATCAAATTTTTATATTTTTACTATATTTTTTTATCAAACTTTAACCAATCAAATACCTTCTAATTTAAGCTCCATTTGAGAAGGAAAAAAAAAAGATTAACTATTTTGTAGTTGATTAGTAGTTCACTACTAAAAATCTAGTTTTTTTGTATTTGGGAAAAAAAAAGTTAACTTTTTAAATTTTTATTAATTTAATATTTTTACCCTTGAAAGTTTAAAAGAATATTACAATTTTAAAAAAATAATTTTAATAATTTAAAAAAAAAACCAAAAAATTAATAAGTTATCAGTTTCTTATTCCTAAACAAATCCTTAAATTCACCCATTTCCCATTATCATAGCGAGCAGCATCATGTGACTACTCGCGATCCTTTTCGATCTCATCATCCAAGACCAATCGGTTGGAGGGACCCTTTTCAGTTCACCAATGTTGCTAATGCAATTTGCAGAAATTTCGCATCAAAGGGGATAATAATGGATGTGATTTAAATTTTGTAGCGGACGTATGATTTAAAGAAAGTAATGAAATTCCGTGGAAAGATGCCGACAAACAAGCATGCTCCATGGAAAAAAGTTAATAGTTTGAGATTTGAGTGGGTATGAATGAGTAATGATCCCGTACACGTGGCCAAAGATAGTCCGTCCATTTTTGCCCGACGACGACCCGTGACAACTTTTACTATTTTCACTTTTTGTTCTTTTTCTTGCGTGTTTGAGTAGCCTAGATTAATTAAAATTTATTAATTTTTATCTTTTTACTCCTTTTAATCAAATTTCATTATATACCTACCACTTTTACATTAGCAGGGGTTTTGGTAGTAAAATTTTTAATCAAGAATTACCAACTTTTAGTGTTTGAATGTTTGACAAACCACTAATTTTTACCATTTGTTTATTCTGTTAGAATAACTTCTAAACTTAAAAATTACTAAAAGTTATTAAAAATTATCCAAAATTATTAAAAAGTATCAAAAACTATTAGAAATTTTATCAAACACCAAAAAGTTACAAAAAATTACTAAAATTGGTACTTACTTCACCAAATACACTAAAAATTACAACTAATAACTTTTGACCAAAAAAATCACAAATTACTAAAAATTATACTTCCAAACACTCACAAAATCTTTATATAAACACCCCACTATCTCACCCTCGGGTTTGGGTGGGTGGAACCGGAATTCCTCATTCTGAATTGAATACTAACCTAATTGCTCACAAGATCCAAACCCGGTTGAGTTATTGCATTCCATAGTATGGCACTGAAATTTTGTCCCAAGAGTCTCCCAACCCACAACATTGCCTGTTTATCGATAATTTAAATTAATAATATTAACATTAGATAATTTCAAAACCGTTTATAATTAATGTTTTTAACTTATTAATAGTCAAAATTTTCAACACTCTCATTTTATTCTATGTTTCCAACACCGTGTGAAAGAAGTTTCCTTCTAGCCTTGAGCTCTTTAAACTATTGTGAGGTTTCAATTGCAAGATTCTGGAGAAAATGAAATCCCTATTCCACGATTCTCTTCTTGTAGCTTCATTAATAATCTTGAGCTCCATTTCAATAATTAGAAATTTTAAATTAGTAGATTTAATATTAAGATATAAATGATAAAAATTAATTTATATAATAATACATGAAGGGTAATTTTTGACTCCTAATGATTACTTCGTAAAGTAATTGTGCCTTTTTTTATGATTTAAAATCTCATAAAATTATTATACTAAACTATTTAAATTAATGATGAAATCTTTTATCTAAACGGATAAAGTTATATTTGAATAATTTAACTTAAATAATTAATATCAAATTCATAAATAAATACAACAATAAAATTAATTATTTATATTGGATAAGGTGTCCATTTTTTCCCCTTAATTCTCCCATGGAAGACACGTCATTAGTTAATGCAATTATGGAGATTTTTAATACGACCCATCTCCCATGTGAAAGCGTTAGAAGTTGCGAACACAGGTGGGGCCAAAATGAAAAAGAAAGGAAGAGGTGAAAATATTAAAATTAATTAAAAGCTCAAGAAATGGTAGGGTGATGCGTTTTGAGCAAATTTTCCCTTTATTCTCTACTTCGTTATAGGTTTTGCTTTGTTGAGCATTTGAATTCTCTTCTTTGTTGCTTTTGTCTCCGTGGAAACCCCAAAGAAAAGTGATTCCGAAGGTAAATTTATTTTACAAAAAATTCAGAATAGTACATGAGATAATATCACCATGGAACTACATGAGATAATATCACCATGGAACAACTTTATTTTGCTTACTCGTGGTATAAGGTACCATTTGGGAGTTTAAATTTTAGTATTTTTTGATTTTTTTATTAAAAATTACTAATTATAATTTTAATTAGTTTGATAAAATAAGTAGTAACTTTTAGTAATTTTTCTTATAACTTTTGGGTGTTTAATAAAATTTTTAATAACTTTTGATCATTTTTATCATTTTTGCCAATTTTTAGTAACTTTTAAAAACTTTTGAGATAAGTAAATTATTATAATTAAATAAAAAAATAACAAAACCAAACACACAAAGAGTGACTTTTTGGTAATTTTTCTTGCCCGTCCAAACGAGGTCTAAATCAGATCTTTCTTGACTTCACAAATTTCATATTACCATGCCACGACTTGCACCCCCATCATATAAGATACTGCAGTGCACTAGGTTATCATCTTCATTCTTCACCCCGTCAAAATGCTTTTTTTTGTCTCCGAATTGCCGCCGTGATGTTCGCAAAGAATTTGGTATAATGTTTGGTCAAGCCCTTTGCTTTTGCGCACTCAAAAGTGAAAGTGGGTTACATTGATATTTACAAAGGCAACAAAGTTAATCAAAGTGATTTTGACATTTAGAAACTGTGCGCCAAACAAATATCTTGTTATAAATTACACTCCCGATCAGTGAGTACATGTTGAATTGAGACTAAATAATTGGTTAATTACACTATATTATTATTTTACTTATTATACTCATAGAGTTATATAATATAGATAACGAAATTATTTTCTCCAGACTTGCATCATTTAAAATTTAATACTATCACCTACCACCATTATTGTATAATCAAATTAACATAAAGTATTTCAGACACTTATTCTATAAATAGCAAACACATATTTAAAGTACGGATTCCTTCTTCTCTTACTCTTTTCTCCCTTTATCTGGCTTGCGCTCTCTCTTTACCAAGATTATTATTTATAATACCTGCATCTAACTAAAAAATCGGACGATCCTTGGTCGAGAATCATTTCTGACCATTTTATTTCACTATTTTCTTACGTGCAGATCATAGCAGAAGAGAATTTGCAAGAATGTGAGAGATGAGGGTCTACAGAAGAAGATGGTTTAAAATTTACCCAACAGAAACCTTACTAGCAAAATTTAATCAAATTAATATTTTTTTTCTCCTTTATCTTCTTTATATAAAACAACTGAATTGCTAAGGTAAGAAAAAAATCCTATTAAAATAACGTGACATTAAATAAGTTAAAATTTTATAAACTTTTTATTAGAAAAAAAAGTTCGATGCATCATTTTAGTAATAGTTGTAATATATTTTTTTAATTGCATATCACTATCTTAACCTATATTACTTATTCGGCAATAAAAAATACTACTGAGCATGTTTACCACTTCCATGGGAAAGAACAAGATCAAGCCTGCAAAGAAAAAGAAGTTTTGAAAAAGGGCCGAGGAGGGTCTCCGACCACAACTCCTTAAATGATAAAATCAGCAAAAATTTGAGAGAATATAAAATAAAATGACAATAATTTATAGATAATAGTGAACATACCTCAAATTTAGTACTAAGTATGCTATTCATAGTATGGTAATAAAAATAAATAAATGCCAAAATAATTGATAAGATCATAATTACCTTCCCAATAAAAATACCTATCATTTGTGACTGTTTATTTTGTATTAAATACATTTGACTTTTTTTTGGAATGTTTAAATTTTTATAAATGAACCAAATTTATTACTAAGTTGCATTTATGGTTAGGATTAAGTAAATATAGACACTTAGAATAATGGGACCCACTTAGGTGTTTCTCTAAACAGAAGAATTGCCCCACGCACATTTTTGCTGAGAAGGTGTGCTCCGGGAGCTTATCACGTAATTCTAATATTTTTTGTACCAACATAACTTTTCAAAAAAATAGTTGAAATTAGATGGTTAGGGTAATTAAAATTAGTTTCGATGTAATGTAAATAAAATAAATTTTTGGTTTAATTTTCAATTTTTTCTAAGTTTTAGTAACAAATAAGAAAAAAAAAATTAAATGAAACACGAGCAATAGTGTGTGTGTATGAGAATTATTATTATTATTGTTATTATTTTTTCACTTAAAATTGATGCATTACCGGCGCAATGGTTGCCTTAATGGAGGGTAACATATAAGGAGAATCACATTCTACAAGTTTTCAGCCAATGGTACTAAGGGCCACTGCAAGCATGGTTTGCGTGATTTCAAAAGACTTTAATAACCATTATATATATATTTTTTGGAGGGTGTGGATTTGGTTGGTTAAGTGTTAATAAATAATTTTTTTAATTAAAACATCTGATAATTAAAAAAAATTATGAAGATATATCAATAATTCTAGCGCTCATAATTTTTAAAGTTATTATCATTACGTATTATTTTCGGATTCCTTTATTCTCGTTATACTCACATAATGAAAAAAGATTTAGTTTGTTTGGTTTTGTATATTTTATTATATATGTTATTTTTGTATTATCATTCCGCAAACAGTTACTATTTTCTGAAATCATTTCAAGAAATAGATAAAAGTAAAATAAACAAACCAAAAGGAATTTTGTAGATAACTAAACATTGACACTACCGCGAAAAGGGCACATTTAATAGATTTTACCACAACTCAAGTAAGTGGGCTCATTTAATAGATTTTACCAAAACACTATGAAGTTTGTTCATTTAGGCTATTTGGCTACAGATGCCTTCATCTGTACTCATTACTTCCTTGAATTTAAAGACATTTGAGAGAGAGAGAGAGAGAGAGAGAGAGAGAGACATGAAGCATTGGAGCCTGGTTATCTTGGTTGCGTTACTAATCCAAGAACAGGGGATAGTAATCAGAGTAGAAGGAAGGGATGGAAGTGGTGGGTTCATCAGAACCAAAGGAGTGCAATTCATGTTGAATGGTAGCCCTTTCTATGCGAATGGGTTTAATGCTTACTGGCTAATGTATGTGGCCACTGATCCATCTCAGAGAAACAAAGTCTCCTCTGCCTTCCAAGAAGCTACAACCCATGGCCTCGGTGTGGCAAGAACTTGGGCTTTCAGCGATGGAGGTTACAGGCCCCTCCAGTCCTCCCCTGGCTCCTACAATGAGCAGACTTTTCAGGTTCTTTTGATTCATCTGCTTTTGATATATATATATATGGGTGGGTGTGTGTGTGGTTTTATTGGTTTTCAAAATGGCGACCTTTTTTTTATTTTTTTATTTTTGGTCCCTTCAAAGGGATTGGATTTTGTTATATCTGAAGCTAGAAGATATGGGATAAAGCTGATCTTGAGCTTGGCAAATAACTATGAGAGCTTTGGAGGGAAGAAACAGTATGTGGACTGGGCTAGAAGTCAGGGGCAGAACATAGCATCTGAGGATGATTTCTTTACCAACTCTGTGGTGAAGGGTTATTACAAAAACCATATCAGGGTGAGTTTTTCCTTATTTTATTTTATTTTTATTTTTTGGTGTATGTTTTCTTTTCTGGGTTTCTTGTTAGTTGGGTTGGGAAAGTTATGCTTTTAATTTATGGTTATTTTTAGTTAATTTCCAGCATGTCAAAAGGATTGCTACCATTCTGAAGATATGTTTATATATATAGAAGTGTCATTTTATTTGCATTTGTCATGTTGCTTGTTGATAGACTGTTCTTACGAGAAGAAACAGCATAACTGGAGTTATGTACAAGGATGACCCAACAATAATGGCTTGGGAGCTTATGAATGAGCCTAGGTGCACCTCTGATCCCTGTGGAAGGACCATCCAGGTTTTGAGAAGCCTTTGCCTTCCACTCTGTTAAATCTATATCCATTCTCTATTCTTCTTCTAATATGTAAACTTGGAAACATTAATATAATATAGCGCTTCCATTAAAATTATTAGTAGTAGGAAACTTCTCTGTGGGCTCAATTGAGAAGAAGAGAATAAAAAGAGAGGTGGTTTTTAGTACTTATTTTACTGCACTTTTTGTGACAGGGTTGGATTACAGAAATGGCCGCTCACGTGAAATCTATAGACAGCAATCACTTGCTGGAAGCTGGTCTGGAAGGATTTTATGGACAATCAGAGCCTCAGAAACAGCAATACAATCCCAATTTTCAAGTGGGAACAGACTTTATTGCAAATAATCAGATACCTGGAATTGACTTTGCTACCGTTCACTCATATCCTGATGTATGGTAAGTGTACAATGAAAAAATACCCTACATTTTGTTGAAAATTTATTTAGGTAGTATTTGATTTGCATTTTTATTTTTTGTTTTATCTTTTTGTTTTTTATTTTATGTATTTTATATTTTGAAAATCTTAAAAAAAAAAAATAGAAAAACGCATTTGATTTGATATTTTTTGTTTTTTGTGTTTTAATATTTCTCTTGTTTTGGGTTAACAACGTTTGAAACAACTTTTTATCATCTTGTATTTCATGTGTAAACTTATTTCTGTTTTCTAAAACAGATTTTGAAAATATAAGTGATCAAATACATTTTGAACTGTTTTCTTTATTTTCATAAACGTAAAATGAAAAATGAGTTCAAAACAAGTATATTAAATGTCACCTTAGATTTCTGAAACCCAATCTCAATCCTCGATGTTCAGGTTAGCAGGATCAAGCGACGAGAACCAACTCTCGTTTCTGAACAACTGGGCCAACAATCACATTCAAGATGCCCAGAACATCCTCAGAAAGCCACTTCTGTTTGCAGAGTTCGGAAAATCCTGGAAAGATCCAGGTTTCGATGCTAGCAGAAGGGACCTGTTGTTCAATACAGTTTACTCCGCAATATATTCATCGGCCAGAGGCGGAGGAGCAGCCGCTGGTGGCTTGTTCTGGCAACTTTTAACGGAAGGAATGGACTCTTTCAAAGATGGGTATGAGATAGTGTTGGGTGAAAGCTCCTCGACAGCCAGCTTGATTGCTCAACAGTCGCAGAAACTCAACAAGATCAGGAAAATGTATGCCAGGCTGAGAAATGTTGAGATATGGAAGAAAGCCAGAGACCTGAACAAGGGCCGAGACTCTGGAAACTGAAAAAGGTTATTTAAGCGGTTCTCAATACGATTAAGTTAAAAAATGAGTTGTGGGTAAAAATTATGCAGAGCCAATTTGCACTATTAGGTTTGAGGATGTTGAACTGAATGATCCTCGAAGATGACTTTGCTTTTCCCCCTTTTATCCCAGAGAGAATATTGATAAGTTTGTGTAATTTCTAAAGTCAATATGAACTTTAAGTGTTTAATTTATTTAACAACCAAAGAACTCTGGTGTTTGTTCAGAAAATTCACCTAAGCTACATCTTAAAACCCCCTGATTACATACTTTAGAAGTGAGTTATAACATACATATCCATATATATAATATATATATATATGAGGATCCCTCGTCTGCTTTCTTCCTAGACTCGTGTCTCAACCGACCAAGAGGTCAATAGAGAAGGTTTCATATGACTGTCCCATCTTTGATTATTGCATTCTTCAGTACTACAGTGATCCCAGATCTGATGTAGAATCCTTCATCTGGTCTATCTGCTTCTTCAACACACTGAGATTAAAAAAAAAAAAAAAAAAGAAACATTTAATAGCTTGTATCAGAAGTAGGATACAAATCTGGTAATAGGATTGATTTTTAAATGATCGAATGAATTCCTAACGAGCAATATGATACAGAAATAGAGATACTTACATCTTTATTTGCAATGACCACATCTCTTCCTATCTTGGCATTCTTGTCAATTATACAATTCCTACAACAAATTAAACAAAGAACTGCAGCTATAAGAATAATTAGCTGAGATTTTAAGATGATCATGACCAATTAGAGTAATATTTATTTGATTTGAATGATAAGAGCATCAATCACCCCACAATTTAGGCCATTCCACCGTGACATTGACCAAAGATCCCTCTAATTAATAATTTAATTAATTCATGACCTCAGAACTCAGGAAGTAATGGACATTATTTACTCTCGTCTTTGTTTTTAATTCACATCTCTCACCTGATCTTGGTATTCCTTCCAACACCTACAGGAACCTTTCCCTCTGCTAGCAGAGAAGCAATTTCAGATTCAGTTTGATAGAAGTCTGCACCCATCATCATAGTATCCTAAAAGGGCCAAAAAAAAAAAAAAGACAGTTTCAACCACCAAATATAATCAGCGATTACTAGAAATGCTAGGAGATTAAAAACGTCCTAATAGTCATTACTATTGTAATATGAAAGCACCCTAATCATTTTTTTTTTCACCTAAATTTATGATGCATATATTGAAGAGCCAGTTCAAGGAAAAACTCTTATTCACAGAAATTTGAAGCAATCTCCAGTGGTTTGTAGTAAATGAGATCAGTAGATATCTTCACATGGCTATAAGAAATTGCCTTTCTTAGCCAAGAGCAGCGATCTTAGACCATACTCTGTCTCTAAGCAAATAAAACTGGAAAGTTAAATGCTGAGACAAGAGTTGCAAAATTTCGCTTCTATAATTCAATTCAGTCTCATAAAAAAATGAAATAAAATTATACTCTTCAGCTCCAAATCAACTATACAATGTTTTCAAGCAACAATATCACTTTTTTCATTTTTGTTTCTTCGATAGTTGCAAAAAATATAACTTACCTCAAACTCAACACCACAACCTAAGCGCGAGCGAATACCCACTATAGAATGTTGGATGCTACATTCGTTCAAGAAACACCCATGTGAAATTACGGCATCCACAACCTGCAAGAACCAGCTTAGTTATAAAATCCAGAAGTCACAACAAAACCATAAGTTTGATTAAATTATCAGCATACCTTGCATTTTTCCATTTTTGTTGGTGGCAAGTACCTAGGAGATGTGAAGAAAGGTGTGTTTTGGTCATAAAAGTCGAACTTTGGGGGCTGCATAAATTGTAGCAGTTGGTTAAATAAAAAATGGAAAAAAAATTTCTTTGTAGCAGTTGGTTAAACTAGGCAGTGGAAATCATTTCATTGTATTTTATCAAGACCCTTTTCGTCTTTAAGATACATATTGATCATCTGCAATTCTCAGATCTCAATTTTAGTCACTCCACTGTTTTGCCATTTAATATAATGCAAATAATCCAGTAATAAAGGTGCTTATCATAGTACTACCCTAACCTGTTGCGTGAGGGCCAAGTTGGCATCAAAGAATGACCTTATTGTCCCAATGTCCTCCCAGTAGCCATTGAATAAATATGCCTGACAAGTCAAACACACAAGAAAAATCACAATTGCAAAGCCCTGCCAATACAAAACTAATAACCGGTAGCATGTAAATTTTTAGAACAGAGGTTAATACATATATATGTGTGTGTGTGTATATATATATATGTATTTGATACGCTAGCTCACCTGGACATTGTGATCTGATACAGCGTAAGGAATGATTTCAGAGCCAAAGTCATTGCAAGCAGGGTACCTCAACCTCAAAAGCTTTAGTAAGACATCAGTTCTAAATACATAAACACCCATTGATGCAATGTAGGGATATTTTGTGGCATCTTGCTCACAGAGTCCTAGGAGAGAAGTGTCAACTTCCTAGTAGCATAATACCAAATAACATTATAAGATGATAAAAAACCACAACCATAAGAAAAAGCAATTTAGTGATACCAACATTCCATTTGTGTCGATGTAAGTTTTTTATTTTTTCAAAAATATTTTACTCAGTTTTAATTGTTGTCTAGCAAAACATCTCTACATAAAATATTTATTTTTTTAAACAAATATTTTCCTCAAATGTTCAAAAATGACTTCCTTTTGTCAAATCCATAAGTTATTTCGGGGGAAAATGATACTCTTCTACCTCCTTCCTTAGTATCTCCGTCGCATTTTTCTTATGAGAGAAGTTCTGAAAGTACCTTTCAAATAGAACACCGAAAAACCCGGGGGGGGGGGGGGGGGAATTCTTTTGCTAACTTTTTTACACAAAAAATATTCTTCAACCTAAAATATTTTACATCTTAACAAACGAGCCTAATTTGGATATTAAATGAATGTCAATAGAAACCAAGCCAAAAATATATATAATATATATAAAAGCAATAGACCTATCTACCATTTGTTTAAGTGCAGGACCCTTTGGTTTCTCAGCAAAGTGGACAATACGCCCTGTTTTGTTAATTTTCATCAATCCATAATCTGATGCTCGGCTGCAAAACAAAAATCAATATAGACACAAATTTCATAATCCACGAGAGGGGGGGCAAAAATTCATGTACTCCCAACTAACATCTTGAATTTTGATTGAGAATATTACTTCTGCAAAATCAAGCCAGGCTGCAAGGGGCTCGCATTGATTTACCTTAAGGATTTCCAATTAAACAACATGCTAAAGAACTAGAAACAGAAAACGCACAACACCAACCAGTTGACACATCAAAATTGGACGAAACAGTTAATGAATGATCATTGTAACCATTTCTATATATCTTATGAAATGAATTTCTAAACACATGCATGCGCATATTAATTTAATTGTAGAAAATAGCAATATGTGATAAAAGCTTCGTTATTTGAATGACCTGAGCTTGAAAAACTAACGTCAAATTGAACATAAGATGAATAACAAACCTCTCATCGACGGGGACACATGAAACAGTGATGTCAGCGTGTGTGTCAATATGCTTCTGCAATTACATTGTCCATTGATCAATAAAATAAATTGCATAAAAAATAAAAATAAAAAAATCTGGATGCAATGTTGTCTCAATAAAAATGTAAACAAGTACCTGCACAAAATCCATATAATCCATCCTGTAAAGATGATCCCCAGACAAAATCAATATGTGCTCCAGATTCTTGTTCTTGGCATCCTGAAAGAATTATTAGAAGAACGCCTAGTCCATTACAGAGGGAAAATTTTCAAATGATAATGAAAGATTCTAAGCACCCACCTCAAATACCCATATGAATTGCCGCACGGCATCTGCTGTTCCTTGGAACCACCTCTTCCCTGCTTCTCCTGATGTTTGAGTGGCAGCCAAAACCTGCTACCGCACAAAAATCTCGAGTCATCAGGAAGTTCCAAACCCAAAAAGAGGGGGGAAAAAAAAAATTTTATCCTGAAAAATGATCTAATCACAGGCATTTACTGAGAAGATCAAAACCTTTGACATCCTACAACCTTAAAGGCTTAAACTATCTTACCTCCACGAAACCATCCCCAAAGGTTGTGCCATTTCCAAAGCTATATGAGCGAGCAAGGTGACGATTGAGGGAGAAAGAATTGAACTGAGTGAGAATGAAAATTTTTCTTATGCCACTGTTGATGCAATTACTCATGGGTACATCAATTAGCCTGTAACAACCTCCAATTGGAACCTGCAGGAAACACCATTTATCACACAATCTGAATCCAAATCTTCAGGCAAGATGATCATTGATACAAAAGGGAAGCACAGTCCACAGAGGTCTCACATTGCAGGTTCTTAGAGAGTCAGATATAAGTAGTTTCTCTCAAAGTCCAAAGAGGTCTCAAAGTCACAGAGGTCTCACATCGCAAGCATTGATAGACAACATGAAACCTTTCTGTTCGATACTTCTAATCGAGTTCTTTACTTTTACAATCCCAAAATAAAAAAGTAAAAATGTTGCATAATTTGAAAACTGACTGATATAATCTTCGTAAGGCCAAATCTTCAATGGGCTAATCATATTTCAATTTTCTGAAACTATAAAAAAAACATTGAAAGATCTTCTCTATCCAGAAATTAATCATCATGAATTTAACGACAATTGAAATAAAATACTAATGACTACTGAGAAGGGTTTGACTTTAACTCACAGCTGGCTTAGCCCGTTTGCTAGTAAGAGGAAAGAGGCGAGTCCCAGCACCTCCACCCAAAATGATCGAAGCTACATTCTTTGGGTCCACATTTGGATACTCAAATACCGGCGACTCAAATGTCTGGAATCAGTAAATCAAAACACCAAACAAACAAAATGAATAAATAAATAAAGAACATTTTCATATCCTCAAGGAAATAAATAATAAATAAATCAAAATCCACTCTGGATATGCCGAACTTTGTGTAATTTACTCACCGTAATTCCTTTGTCCACATCAGATTTAAGAACAGAGAAAATCACCCCCGGTTTAGCCTTTGAGCTGCACCAGTTTTCAACCCTCAAGCTTCTCCATAACTGATGAGTACCCAAAGCCTTGCCCTTAAGACACCCTCTTATTTTCTCCCCCAAGAACCCGGAATTAACTTGCATAGGGGAAACACTGGCTTTCATGGCGAAACAGCGAGAATCCATGGACTTTCACAGAGAGAGCACTGAAAAGCATCAATGGGGCAGAGAATATTATGGAGTCTTAGAAATCCAACCAAGTGAATATACTAAAAAAGACTACTTTTTTTATCCCAAACTTTCCTAGAAGTGCCAAGGAAATCTGAACTGGGCTAAGGACCCAAAAACGAAGAGTAACCCAGATCAGAAATCTACCAATCAAAGAGAAAAAAAAAAAAAAAAAAGAGCTCTCTATGTTGATCGGACGGCCAAGAATGGCTGAGGACTCGAGGAGAAGAGGATGGCTGGTATTACTGACTTCGTCATGTGAACAGGGACTCAACGGATTGGTGACACTGTACCGTAGTTCAGAGTCCACAGTAAAGCTTGGAGTGACATTGATCTTCACTCCGCTCTTTTGTCCAGGGATATTAGACTATTTCAAAACTCATGTGACACTATCTGCTGTTTATTTAAATTTTGGTAATACAATGATTGATCAAGGATGATAAACTAAAATTCACTATTATTTGTTTGCATTCTATTTACTCTTACAATAAATATTAATTTTTGTGAAAAATTAAAAATAAAATGTTTTTATTATTTTTTTATCTTCATTAATTGATTGAAAATACTTATTATTTACCCACAATACTGTATATCATAATTCTATAATTAAATGGGTTTTGGGTTGGGGGAGGTGATGTTTTGTCCAATAAAACAAATCAAAATCTTTTGGGTTCCCATTTGAAGCCACGATCTACTTGATTAAAATATCATTCAAGGCGACCTACCTAAAAAAAGAATATCATTCATGGAGAGAGAGAGAGAGAGAGAGAGAGAATACAAGAGTCAATTGATGTCGAAGACTAAAATGATGACTTTTTTCAGGAGGCCTCTGACGTTTTGACACATGTTATGGCGACGTGCACCTGGTACCCTTATAATTTAATAACGAAGGACCATCAATTTAAGTGCACTTCTTAATTAAGATTTTTTTTTTTTGACATGTACTAAATATTATCTCATTATTAACTTCTAAATCCAAAAATTTTACATGGTAAATATTTTTACATACTTGTCAAGTCTATAATCATTTTTAACGTGTGCCTGGACACTTGTCAGCATTTTTCAATGACTAAGAATGGCATTGGCAAAGGTGTGTCCCCTTTTTACAAAAATAAATACCTTTTTTTTAGTCAAAATTAAAATAATTGACAAAAAAAATAACAAAACATATAATTTTAAAAAACTTTTGGTATTTTTCAAATATAAATAGTAAATTTTTTTAACTTTTGCTCAATTTTTTAGAAAGAGAAATAGTTCAAATGCTTTTTTTATTCTATCGGAACGGTTTTATGTTAAAATTTATTGAAAGTAATTAAAAAGTTATTGGGGTTTGTAAAATGTTATTAGGTTTTGTAAAAAATTTATTAGAGTTTATAAAAATTTGTTAGGATATTTAGATTAATATAAATTTATAGAAGTTTCACGAAAATACAAGGAGTACAAAATGTGCTAGAAGATTTTAGATATTTTTAAAATTTTTTATATTTTCTAGAGTTTTTTATTATACCAAACGAACCTGAGTGATTATCATTCAATCCAAATAGATATAATTTATCGGTTATGCAGCAAAGGGTAAAGGATTTTTTTTTTTTTGGTAGAAATACAATTCTAAATTCAAATGACGTGATAATGTTAAAACAATAATTATTAGTGCTAGAGTTTACTTAATATATATAATTTTTTTTATGATTGACAAAATTACTCTCCCTAGCTTTTCTTCATATTCTAAATTCTCTCTACCAAAGTAATATATATATTTTTTGCCTTCTAAAAAAAAGAAACAAGATTTCATTTCTAATACTTTTGTAGCAAACTAAATTCCATAGTTTTCATAATTATATAATACATATAAATAATATTATTTAAACAACATATAAAAAAAAGTTCAACGCAAACAATAAGGTAGTAATAATATTTTTATAATTTTATGTTAAATTAATAACATCGCTAAACACAATTTTAAAATTTTAATAATATAAAATTTTCTTTTACACAATTGTATTGAAATTAATTAATCTTAAAAAAAAAGTTTCATACTATTAAGAAATATTTAAACATGTTAAATAAAGTATTACAAACAAGTAGTGATATTTTTATAATTTAATGACATGTTAATAATTTTTTACTTTTGAAATAAGAGATTTATTATTCATGTTTTGGAGTGAGATGTTTTTTGGATAGAGTGAGATAATAGTGAGTTTTTTTTTTCTTTTTGGAGAGAGAGAGAGAGAGAGAGGTGTTTTTTTTTTTAAATAAAGAAAAAGAGATAGAAATGGGATTAATTATCATCATCTAGATAGAAAATGGTGGGTTTGACATTTTGGGAGCACCGAAAAAAAAGCGTGCAACGTTGCTGATAAGTGATGAGCCACGAACGGAGGTCATTTTCACTTTTTCTTGGATAGTGAAGGCCCAGCTACGCCTGTCAGTCCACAAAACTCCAGAACCCTGGGATCAGCCCAGCCCAGCCCAGCACAGCACAAGCAGAAGAATTCTTCTCCACATATACTGGGCTGAAAATCTCGAGCCTGGGCCTAGATTTGAGCATCTTTTCTTTTCTCTTCTTTCTTTCTTTTTTTTTTTTTTTATCAAGGCTCTGTTTATTTTAATGTAAAATATTTCTAAGAAAAATTTTAAAAATATTTTTCAAAAAAATAATTTTACATTAAAATAAACGGAAAATTTTCGATATGAGACAATTTTTTGAAGAATGAATGGCGTCACAGATTTCAATAAGAGTTTCAGGTAACTCAACCTTAATCATGTCGGCACCAATGTACAAGAGAAAAATTAAGTGAAATATGATAAGGAGAAAGGTAATAAATAAATAAATAAATAAAATAATTGGTAAATTCATGTATAATGGAAGGCCATAAGGATCTTTATACTATATCTATATATATATATGAAGCACATCAAGTTTAATTAGGCATTGTTTGATTATAATTTAATAGAATTGGTCTATAGAATATAATTTTAGAAAATGTTCCCAAATATGTTTTTAATTATATTAGAAAATTAGTTGTTCAACAAATAAAATGGTTAATTACAAAATCATCTCCTGAACTATGTCTTAGTATCATTTTACTCTCCTCAACTCTAAAAAATGTCGCACATAATTCGTTAAACTAGCTATTAATGTATGACAGTTTGTTGCTTCTTAAAAGTTAATAATTGTGATTTTAACAAAATTTATTCAAACAATGTGCACGTTAAGTAGAAGAGAAAAAAAAAATTAGTGGACTAAATGTTCATAAATGAACTTCTTTATAAATAAAAAAACTATAATATAAAATTTTAATAGACAAAAAATTCTAAGAAATTTATAATAATCTAAGGCCTGATCTCACTCAATACGACTCAAACACAGCCAAATTTACGGACGGACCACTAAATTATTCTATGATGCCAAATATATATAGTTATTTATGTTGTTTTGTATAATTTTGTTAATAAGCTTTTATGTAGTTTTATTCATTCATTAGTTCTCATTATTTACTTGCAATTGTCATTTCTCGAACATATCGCATATGTACAAAACTAATATACTGTTAAAATTATCAATTTTATTAAATTAATTTTAATTTTTTAAAATCGTTAGTATGATTTTATTATGTTATCATAATTTCTCTTAATAATTTTTTTTAAAAATATTATCACTTTCTTTCTAAACCATATATAATTTAAGGTCAATTACTGAGTGGAGGCACCGGACACAAACACGGGTTAGAATATTAGTCAAAATATGAGTAAACTAACTCAAAATATATTTAACTGAAGTATCCATCTTCCAACAACCATGCTTCTTTTCCATTGCTTTTCTTACTTGAATTGATGACTTTCCACTGAATCCAACATTGGTTATTTATTTATTTTTAATCCCTCTTGAGTTAACGTGTTTTTGTTTTTCTCTTTAACTTGCAATGGAGCTTTCTAATTAATCCTTTTACTTTTGACCTTCGTGCTCAGGAACGTCATAGTTTCTTAGGTTCAAGAGATATTGTGACTGATGTTTGAATTAACGTTAATTATTGAACGAATCTTTTCATCAGCATTTTGGATTTGGTTTTGGTTTTGGTGAGAGGGGGGGGGGGGGACATTGGCTTATGTTTTTGAATCTCACTTTTTGATTTGATTTGATTCGTAGTACTCCTATCCAGTTAATGCCAAACCAACACCCATCATTGACTTCGTGGATACACTGAATTGAATTGAGATGTATATGCATGCATGGCTTGGACTTGTTTCTCTTCATTAACTCGATCGAGATATGTAGAAGAAGCGCATCCTCATGGAAAGAAAGGGTATCCAATATGATGTCATTTTCGTCCATTGATAATCATCTTTTGAGACTCCAATTATTTCTTATAATTCTCTTAGACGTAACGTGTATGTGTATATGTGTATATATATTAAATGTGAATGCGTGTGAATTTTTTTTTAAATGAATATATATTTTTAATTTCAAATAAATTATCAAACAAGTTTTAAAAAAAAAACTGAAAGGCTTATTAGATAATTAATTTGAAGTGACATTTTAAAAAAAATAAATAAATAATTATAAGAATAGTGGATGGTGTATATATATGCTAATGACTAAAGTTGAAAAATCAAAATAAAGAGTGAAAAACTTAAAACAACAAAAAATGGAATTTATAATTTTTATAATGCCAAGAGAGAAAACATTTAAAAGTTAAGGTCTTAACTTTTGTTTTTTGCCAATTTTTTATTCTCACTTAAATATATCGTTCTTTTGTGTAATACTCACACTAATAACAAAATTACAGCAAAATTACAAAAATTCCTCTGAATCATTTAATTAGATGGAAACCAAAAAACAACTTCTTGTTCGTCAAATATAAACTCTAGTAGACAAAAAAAAAAAAAAAAAAAAACCAGACTTCTAGTTCAAACCATCTTCAATACATGCTATAACTTGGAATCAAATTATCAACCCCACTGTTTAAATTTGAATGATGACCGGTCGAACCACGTTTGTTCTAGGTAAATTGAAGAAGCTTAAAATTGAAGGTCGCTAGCTCCTGCCACAAAATCAATGACCCTCACCTTGATTAGAAAATAACTAGATAATGCTAGTATGGTCCACTAAGATGAAAAACGAAAAGGGGTGATTAAAGTGGGAGGCAATATGATATTCAAGAAACATGATTAAGACAAAAATCTCTCAAAATGTTGGCTTAGGGAAAAGGTTAATGCGTATCATAGGTGGGGTGGATTTAACTTTTATCCAATGCAAGCCCCAGAGAGACATTCCTAGCTTTTCCAAATTGCGGGGACCCCCCATGGAATAACTTTTTTTATCTTCAAAATTCCTTCAACATCACCTTTTTACCTAATCCCAATCACTCCCTTAATCATGGAACCCCAAAGGCTCTTTAACTTCGTTCCCTTTAATTTGTTGGCAACAAGAAGCTTTTACCCTCCATATATAGATACATTGCTGCTGATTTGATAAAATACAATGATTACATATTAATAAGGATAGAATTACTGAATTGAAAATTAAATTTTATATTATTAATTTTATTAAATAATTAATATTAAAATTTTAATAATTAATCAAGATGGACATAAATTAATTCAAATAATTTAAATAGTCAAAAAATATCTATATAAATGTGTGCGTGTAACATAGTAGATATAAAAATTTTACATTGTCAACTTGGTAATTCGCCCTAGCTAATAGGTTGGTAATCAAATTAAGCCAATGCAAAAGGCCCAAAATAATATGTGGCATTCACTTTGTACAATATCGTAATATAATATGTAAAACAAATTTTTAATAGAAACGTAGTATTGCGTTGGAATTTATACCCTTCAAAATTTAAATAAGTATTAAAATATAAGAGAAAATTTAAGCACATAGATGGTATGTATTCTAAGATTAACACTGTACTACAAATTTTATTTTTTTTCTAAGATTGTATTTGGATAAAGGATTTGTTAAGGGAGAAGAAATCAAAATCATTTCTCATATTTGATTTTAATGAAAAATAAAAAAAAATGCATATGATTTGAGATATTAAAAATAATTCAATTACAAAATTAATTTATCAATAAATACCTTTTATTTTGCTATTTATTTAATCTACTCAAGAAAAATCATGCACTTTTTATTTTTTCCTTTTTATTTTTCTTACCTTTTTCTTTTCTTTCACCAAATCCTAACCCTAAGTGGCATTAGTAGTAAATTAGTAATGAAGTACTAAAAAATATTAAATACATTCCACTTTTAATTTTTACTAAAAAAATACAAAATACATTACACTTTTAATTTGCGCACCCACTGAAAAATATATTATTCCTTGCAAGTGAATATAAGATTCAAAAAATTAAATTTGAGTGCATTAAACATTTTCTAAATATTTAGTTTCCTCCTTATAAAAGCGAAAATAAAAATATTAAGAATGTTTTCAAAATATTAATTTTAGGAGGAAAAAAAAAAGTAAAAGTTATTAATGTGATATTGATTATTTTAATTAAATAAAAAATAAATTTTTATTAATTTAACTCGATAAAAAAAATTAAATTCAACTTCTTCATCTTAGTTTATTTTTTGGCTATGTTCTCTCAATTGTTCTTCTTCTTTCAGCCTCGTATCCAAGTTGCTTTGAAGATCAGGGAGCTAATAGGGTTTAAGTTCTAAAATTTATCAAAAATATTTTTTTAAAATTATTTATTTTTTATTTTGTTGCACAAATTTATAATTTTTATCAATTTTTATAAAAAATTTTCCTTCCCCAAACGTCCTCTCGTAGGACAACCGGGTGTTTGACGGTCTCACTTTTCCATCCATCCGTGAGAAAAAAAGGTACGGTCGAAATTGTCCGACTGGAAAAGGGCGATGCGCTTGCCCACAGAGAAAAACTGCTCACTGTAAACTCGTACGTGATTTAACTCCGTCAACCCTATTTCTTTTTTTTTTTTTCGTTTTTTTTTTTTCCAAAATAAAAACTCCGTCAACACTCACCGGTTCGTCGTCCTGTGGCACTTCGTACGGTTAGTTCGGAGGATCACGTGATAGATAGTTAGACACTGCACTCTCAGCTTTTTCTAATGGGGCAAATGAAAAGGAGAGGACGAGAAATGAAGCGCGTGACGTGCACGTGATGCGTCCTTAGCTTAATTGCCTTTTTATTGCTTTTTGAAGACAAATCCAATTATACCCACATCATGATTTTCCCATGCAAACATCAAAAAGAAAAAAAAAAGAATAATAATAATAATAAAAGCTTTTGAGCTTTCACGTTGATGCAGGTGGAAAGTTTTGAAATTAGTATTCTCTTTTCAAATGTGTATATATATATTGTGTCTGTTTAACGCGTAGAAATATAGCCAAAAAAACCCCTTTTTTTTTTTTTTAATGGACAATCATTAAATCACATTTTTTTTAAGTGAATAGTGATACTTTTTTACTTTTATGTTAACTTTTTAGAGAGAAAAACCATTAAAACGGTTTTTTAGTTTCGTTGGAATGGTTTCAAGTCAGAACTTTTTTATTTTTGCATCAGTTTTTTGGAAAGAGAAACCGTCTGAACAAGTTTGGAGGTTCCATCGGAACGTTTTTGTGCCAAAATTTATTAAAAATGGTTACACAATTTTTGAGATTTAAAAAGTTATTGAGGTTTATAAAAAATTCATTAGGGTTTATAAAAATTTGTAGAGATATGTAATGTAGATATATATAAATTTATAAAAATTTTACGAAATACGAAGAATGTAAAATATTTTAAAGAATTTTAAAATTTTTTAAAGATTTTTAGTATTTTTCATATTTTTTTTTTACACCAAAAAGATCATTTGTATTGCTTTTTAAGTTCTTATGAATTGGATATTGTGCGCAATTAATATATTTTTTTTATTTTGATCAGACATATATAAGAAGCAACTGACTTTTTTAAGACACATTTTAAAAAATTATTGAAAGTGCAGTATATTTTTAATAAAATATAGTATGATCTTAATAAAAATGTTAAATAACTTTTAAAGCTCATCTCCTCATTCACAATTGTTCTTTTTTCAAAAAACTTGTAAAAGCTTCTATATTCATAATTTTTCAATTTGTTCCCTCAAACATCAAATCTTAATCCCATTCTCAATCATAAAAGTACTTACTGGTTATGAAATATTTGCATTTGGCCATATCTACTAACTTGAGTCGAACAGTGTGCCATCATAGCGTTAAATTGAAATGCGCCATAGGTCGGAACTCATGCCTAATTAAAAAGGTTGGAACTTTCATTGTTATGCTTGGTCACCTTACTACTAGCACCTTAGTGGTTTAATTAATACTAAAAGTGGAGCACATACTCTTATGTGTAAAATAGAAATAATCATTAATTTTCTTCTTTGTTGGGTTCTTTTTTTTTTTTTTTGACATTTTTTCTAAATAATAATTAAATAAATCAAATTGTTTAAATCAAATATATATAATTAGGTTTGAAAATTTGATTTGAGCTAATCTTCACTCACTTAATGAGAATGTTACGTTTGGTTGGTTAATATGTTACAAGAATTAATATGAGAATTTCTTTGTCTGCAAAATTTCTCATATTTGTTTGATTTTTGATCAAAAACTATATAAATATATAAAAACTTATCTTTCAAAAAATGAGAAATTTTAAAATTTGGGGCCTAGTTTGGTTATTTGAAAAATTCACAGATGGAAGAACTTCTCAATGGACATGATCGGACAATAATATCCCCTTCTGTTAAATTTTTTTTTTAAAAAGAAATAGTAATTTAATTTTTTTAACTTATTTTCTTAATTCATTATCAAAGAAATTCATATATATCAAAGAGTATCTAAAAAAAAAAAACATTAAATTTAATTTACTGTCTTCATTCATGTTTCCATCGACAATCAAACATTGTATAATTATATTTTTTTTCAAAATTTTAGATGACAATATTAAAGGAACTAAGATATAATTTTTAGCAATTTTGGAGGCAAAATTTTTTAGTAACTTTTGATAATTTGTTTGGTATGTTTAACGAATCAAATAGTAATTTTTAGTAATGTTTTTACGAATTTTGAGTGTTTGGTAAAATTTTTGGTAATTCTTGATATTTTTTTTAGTAACTTTTGATAATTTTTAAGTTGAGAAATTACTGAAACAAAATGAAAAAAATAATAAATTTTGATATTTTAACAAATACTCAAGTACACAAAATTTTGATATTTTTTACTAAAATTTATGCTATAAGCGCTACATAAACATTCACTTCTATCAACATGATGATTTTGAGGATATGTGGTCACCAAACAAGAGCCCATGGGCATGCATGATCAAGAGAAAAACCAAATCCAAATCAAACACTCTCTGCGCCGTACGACTACGACCCCACGCGTGGTCGTCGTGGCCCGGTCGCAAGCGCCCTCACTTATCACTCCCTTGCCTTAACCCCATTAATACGTTGCCCAACAACAACATTATTTACATCGTCACATTTTCGAAACCCAAAAAAAGGGTTTTGGGGGTACAGCAGGTGCTTTTTGGCACCTGTGCAAAACTTAGTCTTTCGTTTTGAAACAATTAATATTCATTTAAATTCCAGGTGAATTAAGGGGTGTTTGAATAGAAAAGAATTAATTAAAAAATACAATAAAAGTATAAAGATTTAATATAAAAATGATATATGATAAAATTTAATTGAAAAAATATAAAATTTTTTATAACTTTTAATCTTTTTTATTAACCAAATAGATTCTAAATAAATTATGGGATCATAACCAGTTAAAAAATATATTTTTTATGCACTGAACAAGAATTAGTGTAAGAAAACACCGATTATGCCCCGAATCCAAAAGAAAAAGCTTCCAAAATTTTTAGTATCCTAGCCTATAAATTCACACAAACAATCGCTCAAACTTCGAAGCTAAAAACAGAGCCCACCAAGCTAGTTTTCGTTTTCAATCTCTTCATTTCTCGATCGTACCCAATTTTCCCGCAAAATCTCCGTACTGGTTTTTTCTGCACACTGCTTCTCTGTTTCATATTTTCATTTGTCAGACCTCATCTCCCAGAAACAACCCCACGATCCTTATGTTACCCCTTTGAGTATACATCTCTCTCTCCTTATTTGAAAAGAAACTGACAACGCAAGGCCTAGCGTTTTTTTTTTTTTTAATATAGAATCGAAACATTTTATTTCCATCATCGTCAGTTCTATTGACTCGATTTTTTTTCACTTCACTTTCTACAGAAACAAAAAAACATGGATTTTAGTGGCATCCAAGCGGAAAAAGCCAAGGCGATGATGAGGTATCGCCGGCTTCGGAACTTCGCCAGAATGTGGCGGTTGCTGGAAGTGTTGGTCGCTCTGGTGTTTCTTTCCTGGTCGTCGATTCGGCTTCCCGTCGCCGTCAAACTCTCCGGCGAGTCTCTTGCCCAAATCTCCGTGTATCTATTCAATCCGCACGTCAATTTCGTGATCGGAAACGCAATTATCATTCTTCTGGTCCTCCTCTCCCGCCAAAACGACGCAGGGAACAACGCTGGTTCAGTCGATCTACACGACGATTACGTTCAAGACAGCGAGGATCACAGGGGAGTCGCCTCCGTCTCCGATGGAGATACGCAAAACGCGCCGCCTCGGACTTCGCCGGAGACCGCCGGTGCCGCAGCCGTCATCGACAACGACGAAGTGATCGTCGTCTCCGACAATGCGGTTACGGAAATGCCCTGCGATGCGGTTAGTACGGCGATAGAGGAGGCCGCGAAGCAGATACAGAGGTTCCAAAGGACTCAGTCGCAGAATCTGAAGCGCGACCTCGGAGCCAACCCTCGTCGACGTTACCGGCGATCGGAGACGGAGATTTTACCGAGATCGGTCGCTGCCACCGGCGACGAATGGTCAATCTCGTCATTTGACACGGTGGACAGGCTGAGCAGCGAGGATTTCAGGCGCACCATAGAGGCTTTCATCGCAAAGCAACAGAGGTTTCTCTGGGCACAGAAGATGGCCGAACAGAACCAGTAAAAAGTAGCTTCATCAAAAATTTTCATAAAAAGGAATTTACATATTACGTTTACACGTGATGTTAAAAGCTAGGTAGATAAATCAAAAAGTCTATTCTCGATTTTCGTTTCTGCTTTCCCATTTAGGCCTATGGATAACGAAACTGGGACGTACAGGATTGTCACTTTCTCGGGAATTTGTTGTTGCGCAAGAAAATTTTATGAAATATCTGTGATTCTCAGTCCTCCCTTTGATTTTGAACTACTCCATTGATTGATTAAGGAGAAGTTAAGTTAAAGAAATTAAGAGGAGAAGTCTAAGATGATGATTCATTAGAGAAATTATTTCGAAATTAGTGAAATTTGTAAAAATTTTATTGAATTTAGTTTTATTTATTTAACTAGTATTATGAGTTAAAAAAAAAAAAAAATTCCACAAGAAGAAAGCAAAGAAGTTGGTTCCGATGAGAGTCGCACCTATATTCAATGGAAGTGCATTTTAATATTCTTTTTACAAAACCGTCGTATTTATTATGATAATAATTTTATCTACAAATTTTAACACTTACAGGCGAAACTAAAAAAGTTTGTCGCAGTTTTGCCTCCTAATAAAATTAAAAAAAATTATAGGAAAATCTTTTTGTTAAATACGGGGATTGTGAGTTGTGGGAAAATCTTTTTGTTAAAATCCTTGTCTTTTCTTTTTTTGTTTTTTCTGGCCTTTAGCATCAACTACTGCAATATACCACAAAAACACATATCAATAATTTTGCACACGGTGACAAGGAAAAAGTCTCTCGTGTCCTCTGTTTGATTCCTTGCATATATTCTTCAAATTTCTTGCTTGCCGACAGAAAATAACTGAGCCAATTACTCTTATCTAATGCAGTTCTTTTTTGACTTTGTTGAATCTTAAAATAAGTTATCCAAACACCAGTGGTGATATAAGCAGGCTAAGCAACTAGGAGAGAGCCCTTTGATTGCTTTCTAGCCAGCATGTACAGTTAATTCGTTTCCTTTCTTAAATTACAACTTGTGACAATGTGTAGGGAATGGGGATGATGAACCCCTGTTTCTACAATAATTACTCGATGATCTGATCATTTTTATCATAATCTCTCTCTTCTTGATACAGTTCTTTTTTTATTTATTTTTTATACAGGAACAACAGGGAAAATATCAAACAGACAGTGTCAATATGTGTGTGTATATATAATCCAAGTGCCAGAAATACAGTTGGTTTGATAGGGTCAACATCAAAAGAGCAACAGAAATGGGTCGTAATGAGAAGAAGTTTATTCCATGTTGCTACCTAAATTGCAACAAGTAGCGTTATCCTTGAAGTTATTTTGGTCCCCACTTGTTTTTTTTTTTTTTTTAAATGTTTAATAGCTCAGCCTTTGTGCTTTTTGAGTGAGATATTTAGTTCACTAATATGTTTTATTTGGTTTGAACATACCTTGACCCCATTTCATACAAGGGGGTTTGAAAGTTTAATTTTTAATAACTTTTACTTTTTAGTATATCTTTCCTTTTTTTTTTTTTGGGTCAAAAAGTGATGCTTAGGATGCATTTGGCGCTCCAACAAACGTTGAAAATTCTTAAAAGTTATTCACTTGTTATCTCATTGGACGAATTACGAATCCACAAATTATCTTATTTTATCTCACTTTTTGTTACATCAAACATCCTCTTAAAATTTTTTTGATGTATTTGGTAAAGTAAGTAGTAATTTTTGAGTATTTAATAAAATTTATAGTAACCTTTAACAACTTTCGACAACATTTTATGTGCTTGATAAAAATTTTGAAAACTGTTGAATTGAGCAAGTTATTGTAACATAATAGAAAAGTGATAAAAATTAATAGTTTGTCAAATATCTAAGAAACAAAAGTTGGTTGTTTATGCTTAAAATTTGTCTATCAAACACTACGTAAGCAGTGATGTAAATAGTTTGGTCGACTCGTATCCGGCTCGACCCTTTTCTAGTGCTCGTACTGATTCGACCTTAGTGACCTAGATCAAGGCTTGGGTCACCATGTCCCAACCTACCTACCTCCTTCTCTTGACCCATTCATTTAAATATTAAAAAAAATGGTTAAAGCTGGATTTCCATGATCCAAATTCAACCTGACTTGACCTAACCTGGAGGGGACATGGGTTGATCCGTAGCTAGATCTGGTCCGACCTAATCCATTTTACATCACCATATATAAGAGAGGTGCACACACATAATGTGTATGATTAGTTTAGTTATAACTTTATTATAGGTAATTTTTAAAAGTTATTTGATTCAAAATTTAAATTTGATGGTAGGTTGAAGAGTATTATAAGGAATTAAAAAATTTTACCAAAATTCAGGTTTTATTTATTTTTAATTTCCATCAATATCCTAATATTCTCTTGTATAATAATAGTATAAATAAGTTGGGTGACTAAATTTTTCTTATTCTACATCATTATCTATTATCGTCGTATTCTTATTCTACATCGTAATCTATTATAGTCATATTTTTGCAAACAGCAGAGGTTGTGAATTACATTGTGAATTGATACAAATTTGGAATATTTTATTGTGATTTGATCATCATTCTTTTGACGCTTAATTCACCAGCTAATAATAGTTTTTCTAACCTATCCAATATCCGAATAAATCTTCCTGCAAAGCTTTCTTCGAGTCGCACTATTATTTTATAAAACAATTTATAAAAAAAAAATTCCAACTCTTGAATACTTTATAAAAATTTACTGATCTTTTAATTATAACAATTAATGATATAAAAAAATTTAATTTATTATAACAGTAAATTTTGGTGGGTGTCCATTACCAAATTTACCAAGAAATTTACTAGAGGGTGATTAACATTGCACTAAATTAAAATTTTAGATTTTTAATTATTGCAATTAAAAAAATTAAACACTTGAAATTAGATTTGATAAAAAATTTGTTAATAAAAACTATGATTTACCAACAAAAAAAGAGTTAATTTTAGAACTGTTCACATATTATTATCACGAGTTTTGGTTGAGCCAGAGTAATATTAATCTTACGTTTATTTTTTAGTAGTCATCATTTCAAGAATTTTTAAAATTTACTCGGTTGTTAATTTTAACATATAAGAAGTTAGTCAAAGTACCCATAAAAAGACTAGTACTGAAAAAAATAAAATAAAACAAAATCAAGCTGCAATATTGGCACCATAGTGATGATATGGTAATGTCTGGGTGGTAAGAGGGGCCATCTCCATTCCCAAAAGGAGTTGTATTTGTAGTCATGTCAAACAAAGAAATATAAGAATATAAGATTGCACCAAAGAAGAAAAAAGGTCCAATGAACAGAGAGACTATGGCCCCTAGTTTTAAAAGGGTAATAAGAGGCAGGACCCAATCAAAAAATGCCCTTATATGTGCCCGACCAGTAATTGACAATGGGACAAAGACAACCAAACTTTGAAAAAATTGGACATCCCAACGGTGCGGCACCCTCCTATCGGGTTCTATACCTAGAATGTTCATCATTGCAGTGAAAAAGAGTCAAGAATGTTATATTGAAAGTTTAAAATTTGTAAATAACTATAGTAAATTTTAATGGGATGATGAATTACATATATTTTAAATTTTTTCAAATATGAAATATATAATATTTATAATAATTTTATCAATCATAAGAAGGATAGTTTCGAAGTCTAATTTTTAGTAAATTTTAGAATTTGTTTTTAACAAATAATAGTTGAAATTTTTAGTGTATTTGATAAAATAAATAATAATATTTAGTAATTATTAGTAGTTCTTGATTGTTTGTTAAAATTTTTAATAACTTTTAATCTTTTTTGATAATTTTTTATATCTTTAGTAAAGATTTTAATAATTTATTCAATTGAACGCATCAATGTATTTAAATAGAAAAATGACCAAACACCTAATAGGTAAAAGTTAATTGTTTTATACTCAAGATTTCTGTAAAAATTTCTAAAATCTTCTAAGTGATTTCGTCTCTAATTGTGCCGTCTTAGAACTTTATTTATTTATTAGTTTATTTACTTTTCCTACCCAATTCGGTTTGTTTTGCCATATTCCCTTTTACCACCAAAAAGAAGAGAAACCCCTTCAGGTGTCCCCGTCCTTTCCCCATGAGATTAGGGGTCAGCCATGCCCATATTTGGGAAGCTGAAAGGTTTTGTTTGGTTGCACTTACGCATGCATATGATAAATTGGAAAAGGTCCAAAAGGATTTACACTGCAAGTCCCAGTTATTGAACGATTCAAATAAATCGATGAAATTAAACAAAAGGCAATGATACTCTCAAAATCATAACCACTTTTTGGTTTTTTTTTGGTCCTTTCGCCAGTAAGATTTGGATCACTTTGATAGGCCTTTGTAATGTATAGAATACTTATGGTAATTGAAGGGCACGTGTTGAGTGAGTTTCCAATAATTTAAAAGATAAATCGTTACGATGTACTTTGATTAAATTTTGTCTTGCAAGCATGGTGTATTCAATTTGAAAAGAAAGAAATAGAAGATATTTTGAGAATGCCTACTGAGATGTGGACACAATTTCTACAAAGATTCTCAATGTTGTAAGGGAAAGGTTGTTTGGGAGATTGCATTTTAAGTCTTTCAATAAAAGTTTGACTCTTATTGTGAAGTGAACGTTGCCTTCTGTTGACCTTTTGTATTAAGAACGGTCAAACAGTATTTAATCTTATGGGCATTAAACGGCCTTTTGTCTCTTTTTTGGCTTATTACCCTAGTTTGGGTTTGTGATTGGTATTGAGTTAGTATTTACATGCTTTGGTATTTAAATGTTTTCTGAACATTAATTTTGTCTTGAACTTATGTTTATGTCAATTGACTTAAGTCTCTAACTCGTGAGTTTTTAAAACTAATTGAGTTGAGCTCTATGATACTATTAATGTGCGCCATTTATTTTTGTATTTTATTTATTGTTGATTAATTCTTTCATATCTTTCAAAACAAAAAAATATATTTTTCTTAATTTGATTGGATCGTAATTTTTTTGCATCAACTTGGCAATTTTTTTTTTTTTTTTTTTTTTTGGTTGGACAGTGTTACTGTGCGGGGATTAAAAAAAAATAAACACTTCACAAATAGTGATCACATCAACTAAACTTGCCTGAAAGAGCCTGAAAAACAAAGGACTACTAGAAAAATTGACTGGAAAGAATTCCTGACCAAAGACCCACCAATGGTAAAATCAAAAAAATCTCGAGAGAGAACGATGGATGAAATACAAATACTTAGTTGACAATAGTTAACATACCTAATTTTCTGAATTAAATGTTATATTTATAGTAAGATATAGTAATCAAATAATCGGAAAAATAATTAAAAATGTAATATTATTATGAGAGTAATTGGATGCGACAAAAAAAAAATTCTAAAAAGTTAATGTACAAGTATATATGACAAAATTTAATTAAAGAAAATTACTAATTTTTTGTAATTTTTGATGGATTTGGTAAACCAAACACCCTCTATCATCTTCGTACATATATACATATACGGCAACTTACTTGATATTTAATACCTATCACTTAATCTTTAATGTGCGTGGCGGATTATTAACAAAAATATAATAAATTAACTGAATTTATCACGTTAATAGTCATAATTAATTAACATTTATACCTCCTATTGTGGGACCCAATTGGAGTGGCCAGGACTAAACAAGTCCCATACCGGGCACCTCCTCGCTTGAGGCATGTACATGTTCCAGGTAATGTCAGGTGTCCAAGATTATTTTTGTACCAACAATTAAACAACGAATTTGTTTCACTGAAGTTGGACAGGAAAATAGTATCGAATTTTTATTTTTTTATTTTTTACATAAGATTTTATCTTAATAAATCAATTCTAATTATAAACCAATGATAAAAAAATATATATAAAATATAATATCGACATCTCTCATCCAACCTCATATGCAGTGAATTAAAGAAATTAATATGCGAATTGAATAATTGTTCCGTGAGTTGACGAAATATACATACGAACAAAACTTGTTACTGTACAACTCATTCCCACTTTGTTTATTGCTCTTCTTGTACTGCTAGCCCCCATTTTAAGGTGAAGATCGTCTCAAGACAGTGCTCGGTACATTCCTCCGATCAGACTCAGATATGGGGTAGCTACTAACCCGGCCGGCAATTGGTTTCCTTTTTCATTCCACTTGCGATTGGCGGCGGACCTTGTGTTTGTGATCAATATACATATTTCATCACGTACACTTGCAATTTTATTAAGGTTGTTATGTCACCAATTCAAATGTACATGCATGCAATTTTGTATAAGAAAGAACGAAACTGGTCTGCATGTGGTAACTAAACAAATTGTTCCATGAACATCAAAGCCAACTTGCATATATGTATATATTTATGATGTTATTAAGGATCAACAGACCTCTATGCAAATGACGTACCAGCTAGATATTTGTAAAGTTGTAATTAAATAACAATTTGGTAAGTTTTTTTAATTTTAAAATGATTGATGATCTAGCTTAGGGGAAGATTTGAATTGATTTTTGATTATTTTAGTTCGGTTCAAACTATTAGTATTGGGTTCAAATTGAAACTCGAGTTTTTGCATAAATTAGATCTTACAATCGACAAGAAATAACTTTGAGTTCAAGATCGGCTCCCAAGTAACTTAACTAACCAAAACGATATAATTTTAGTTCAAAATATAATAAATAAAAAATAAATCAATTAAACCATAAAATATATATTATACTTCTCACTAGATTCTAGCTCAAATCAAATTCATTAAAATCACGAATCATACTCAAATAGAGCTTGAATATCTTGCAAATAGCTCAATTCACCATTAATTTAACTACATCATTCTAATTAATAACTATGATCGAGTTTGCTGATGGCATAATATTTATTTCTATAATTAATATCAAATTGTGAAACGATATAATAAGCACTCTTCAAACAACTCTTGCTTGTTTTACTGTCAACATGCTAGAAAAACCAGTCACTAGCCTTTGAAAAAAAACAAAACAAAAAGAAGGAGGTTTTCTCCAGCAAGCCATGCTTGCTTAGTTCATGTTTGGCATTTCCCACTAACAAAATAAAAATAAAAAATTCCCAAAATTAAGTATTAATATTGTAAATGGGCAAGTGCATATATTCAATGACCTTTACCTAATTTTTCTCTTATGCATTCATATATATACACGTACACAATAATCTTTAGACCAAAGCATAAATTTGTCATATAAGTAAGCAGTAGGTAAAATCTTCCTAATTTGGACTTTAAACAACCCATTAATTAAATATGCATACATACGTACAAACAAGAAACATTCACTTTCCTTAATTCATATATACTTGCGTTGAAAGGACTTCGTGTTCTCGTCATCATTGTCTAACAATTACTTTCCCATCCTTTTTTTATGAAAGAGTAACCTCCTCTCTCATACATGCAACCTGTATAGGACAACCACTTTTTAATCTCGAGAAAAGCGCCCATTTCTCAATGCTCGAGTCTGTGTCGATCACCTTCCACCTGATCAAAGTCATGTTACTGTTTAATTACTAGTGTAATTTTATGTGGGAAATGCATTCTAACCGTAATTTTCTTCTATTTTCTTTTCAATTTTGTTAGTGTTTTATATAGTGCTTATTTGTGTTAGTAATTCTCAAGCAAACACATTTTTTGTAAGTTTTATTTTATAAAGTTTAGAATATCATAATGTCGTCTAATGAGCCGCATATCTTAAGATAAGTGAGCAAACATTGGTCAAACAGTATTCGAACACTTATATTTATCATCATCGATGTTTAGAAAAAGATGAAATTAATGGAAGATTCAAAATTAACTGAGTTGAAGACTACATAGTTTTGCTTCGAACACAGGCAGCTCGCGTCCGCAACTAGTCGGCAACAAGCTTGCGACAGATACTATTTTTCATCTATGTTTTTTACTAAGCGACGCAACCCAATTCCTGTACAAAAAAATAGTATGTCTCGAGAGCAGATCATGAGCAGCTCGTGCCCGCGAGACCTACCAGCGAAGGCTGCAAGATTTTAGACATGTTCTGTACTACAACCCGACCTATTCAAACCCTAATCTTCCGCTTTAAATACAAGGAAACATTCTTTTATCCTTGCCAGTTTTTTCCAAACCAGAACTTATCAATGCTTGAGAGGAAGAATATTTGTGAGGCCAAAACCCATCTTGATTCATAGCCTCTTGTTCATATTTTCTTGGTGAAAATCATATATTTCTTAATATTAGACCTAAGGTTGTCTACTAGATTGAGAAAGCACTCCTACAGTGATTGGAACGGATTGAAGCTTTAAGAAAATGTGCGTTGCCGGTGTCTAACAATCAAGGAAAAAGAGATCGGGTATAAGTAGATCAATAGGATAATTGATTGGGTAAATTTGCAATCTCTTGGGTGAGTTCCTTATAACATTTGATTATAGTGAAGCTATTTGTCTAATTCGCATTAAGGATCGGGAGTTATTTTCTACTTTGACTCCAAAAGAGTTTTTACCCTAGTCAACAATTTGGTGCATATTGTGGATTATTTACTTATTTTTTGTCATTGATTTGCAAACCCTAGTATCTATTTTCAGAGTAGAATTTGTAGATCTAAGAGTGGATTATATTCTTAAAGGTTCAATTCATATTGGTGTTTTCAACAATTTTACAATTTCAATTGATATCAGAGCTTGTTTGCTCAGTTTGGTGTTTAGATTTTTTTCTAAGAGCGATTTCCTATTATTTCCCATACAGATTCACAAGGAAAAAGTTAATCCATTATTAGATCTCTATTTCTTGATGGATCGAACTACTACTATTGAAAATCTAAGATGAGAACTTTTCTTAAGTCCATTGACGAAAGAGTATGGATGTCGGTAATTGAGGATGGAATCCACCTATGACCAGTGAAATTGATAAAACTCCAAAAATAATGAAGGACTGGACAACAGTTGAAATAGACGCTGTTGGTTGGAATAGTAAGGCCTTGAATTCTATATTTTGTAATGTTTCTCAAGATGAATTCAGAAGAATTTTGAACTGTGAAGTAGCAAAAAAAACTTGGGATATACTTTAGGTTACTTATCAAGAAATTACAGCTATGAATATTGCAAAACTTCAACGTTTGACAACAAGTTTTGAAATGATTGGAATGGCTGACAATAAAACCTTTTATCAATTCTACAGCAAACTAAGTGGCATTGTGAATTCCCAAATAAATCTTGGTAAGTCTATTTCTCAATCAAAAATAAATCGAAATTTATTGAGATTACTTCCTAATAGATTTCAATCTAAAGTTACTATAATTGAGGAAAGTAAAGATGTTAATCAAATGAAAGTTGAAGAATCAGTCGGGTCACTTCAGACCCATGATGCAAACTTGAATTGGAATAAGAGAATCAAAGGAATTGCTTTGAACATTGTCTGAAAACGAAAAATGAAGAAACTAAGACTTCAACAATAAGCACAGATGATATTACTTTTTTGATCAAGAAATTTAAAAGTCTTTCAAGAAATCTATTTCCAATTCGATCTTCAAAGTTTAACAAAATTAAGAAAAAGATGATTGAAGGTGTTCAAACTGAAAAGAAATGAGAGAATTTAAATGAAAAACAGTATTTTGAATGTAAAGGGTTTGGATACATTACAGTTGAATGTGCTAATAGAGTGAAAAAGAAGAGTCAAAAAGTTCTTTCTGTGCCATGGGATGATGATGAGGACTTAGAAGGGGATGGGAAGCAAGATGATGAAAAATGAACAAACTCAGATGATGACTCCCAAAATATACTCGCATTTGCTGTATTTGTTGAGGAGTTTTCAACAAAATCAAGTATGAATTCTCTTGAAATTGTTGAACAAAGTAAAATTAAATCTAAGGAAGATGATTTTAATTTTGATTCTAAGATAGACTTTCAAGAACAATATAATTTATTACAAGAAAAATATGATAAGTTGTATAATCAAAGTACTATTCTTGTAAAACATAAAGCTAAGGCTATCTCAAAATTGAATTTGGTTGAAACTGAGAAAGAGAATTTGAAATTTGAACTTAAGAGTTCAAAAGATAAGATAAACAAATTAGTGGAAATGGTGGATTCTTTAAAAATGCATGAAAATGAACTAACCTTGTGTAAGTAGTCTCTTGAAAAACAGGTTAAGGAACTAAATATGAAACTTTCAAAGATAAATGAGTTCATTTTAAAATGGAATTCCAGTTCCAAGAGCCTTGAAGACATTTTAGGATCTCAAATGTATGCCAAGGATTCTACAAGAATAGGATATGTTGGAGAAAAGTCCAAGAAAGCAAATCTCTCACAATTTGAAGCTTCATCCTCAAAGACCTTGGAGCGGAAACTTGAAGCCCAACAAGAAAAGAAAATAGTAAATAATGTTAAAGTTTCAAAACTTCAAGGTAAGTCTCATCCTAAGGTGAATACTTTCGATAACGTACATATGATACATGTTGATAGGAGACCCTCTCTGTTTCCTTACACCACAAATAAATTTATTTCAATTTTTCATTATTGTTGTGTGAAAGGGCCCATAAGAACTTACTGACCATAGGTGTGAGAGTTATGATAGTATAATCTATTTTTCTTAGCTCTATTTGATATGGTTGAGCTCTTGGAAAAGATTTCAGAGATAGATTGCACACTGCTTCACAAGTATTCACAATTCTTATATTTTTAGCTCATCTCAGTTTTTATACTTTAAGTGTGTTTGATTTAAATTGTAAAGGAATAACAATTTTTATCATAGATTTACTTGCTCAAGAATTTATCTAGTGAGCATAAGCAAGAACCCCTAAAATTTTATTTTATTCATTGAGCTATTAAGTTTATTTTTTTTAACATTGGTGGATATTAATTAGTGAGCCTATGTCTTTGGTTTCTTATCTTATTTTAGGTATCTTTTGAGAGGGAGTTTTCATTTTGATTGTTCATGCCTATTGCTTGCCCAAAAATGGGGGGGGGAATGCGGTGAACTGATCAAGAAGGAGAAGTATTAATTTTTCTTTGATTTGATTATCTTCACGTTGCATATTATTTTACTTGGTATGGTGATTTGATTGGGTTTCTTCCCCATTAGATTCCTGGATTTTGCATGCCATCTTTGTTAATTCATTGACAATAAGGAAGAAAATGTTTTGATTTTTTTTTTTATTGGTTATGTTGCTCCATTTGTGTTGTACAATTGTTTTATACTTTGATTTAGGGGGAGTTATATTTTTTCTTGTTATACTACATTTGTCTTGATGTTTTTCTTATTGAAGTTATTTTTTTTAAACAACAGATATTCAATGCAACTTGTGACAGTGGGTTATTATTTTGTAATATGGGTTAGGTTGTATTTTGTCTCAGAATTCTCAAATGAGGAGATTGTCAGTATTTTGTATAGTGCTTGTTTGTGTTAAAAATTCTTAAGCAAACACATTTTTTGTAAGTTTTATTTTGCAAAGTTTAGAATGTTACAGTCTCGTCTAATGAGCCGTATATCTCAACATAAAGTAAGCAAACATTGGCCAAAGAGTGTTTGAACGCTTATATTTATCATCATGGATGTTTGGAAGAAGATGAAATTGATGGAAGATTCAGAATTAGCTGGGTTGAAGACTACATAGCTTTGCTCCAATCACACACAGCTCACGCCCGCAACTGGCCTGTGACAAATACTGTTTTTTATCTATGTTTTACACTAAACGACACAACTTATTTTATGTACAAAAAAACAGTATGTCTCGTGAGCAGCTCGTGCCTACAACACCTGCCTGCGAAGGCTGTAGAATTTCAGCCCATGTTCAATACTACAACCCATCCCATTCTAAACCCTAATCTTTCACTTTAAATACAAAGAAACATCGTTTTGACTTTGCCAGTTTTTCCCAAACCAAAACTTATCAATTCTTAAGAGGAAGAATATTTGTAAGGCAAAAACCCATCTTGATTCTGAGCTTTTTGTTCAGATTTCTTTGGTGAAAATCATATGCTTTTTAATCTCAAAGAAAGCACTTCTACAGTGATTGGAACGGATTGAAGTTTCACGGAAAATGTGTATTACGGGAGTCTAGCAATCAAGAAAAGAAAGATTGGGTATAAGTAGATCAATAGGATAACTGATTGGGTGAAATTATAATCTCTTGGATGAATTTCTTGTAACCTTTGATTATAGTGAAACTATTTATCTGATCTGCGTTGAGGATCCGGGGTTGTTTTCTCTTTTGACTTCAAAAGAGTTTTTACCCTAGTCAACAATCTGATGCGTATTATGAATTATTTACTTATTTTTGGTCATTGATTTGTAAATCTTAACATATATTTTCAGAATGAGATTTGTAGATTGGAGGATGGATTATATTTTTAAAGGTGGAATTCATATTGGGTGTTTGTAATAATTTTGCAATCTCAAAAATTTTTATTTTTTACCCAAAATTACAGACTCTTAGACATATAATGTACATTTAAAAAATGTTATTAAAAATCCGTTTAAAAATAAAGAAAAACTCATGTAGAGTCGAAAAAATTGAATATAAAAAAAGGTCGAATTTTTTCACCAGTACTACATGAATTGTTTATGTTTAAGCTATTTTTTCCATTTTTGAAAATATAAATAATATGTCTAAAAATATTAAAATTCAAAAAAACAAAGAAGAAAGCAAAAAATAAATTAACTACAAGAATATATATATATATATATAAACTTATTTCTTTTAAGTAAAAAGTCATGTTTACCAAATTAACCAATAGAACTCAGGTTTTTTTTATGTTTTATAGTTATTTAATAAAAATGTATGGTATTTGTTGTGCTGTCAAAAATAATTAGGAGAGTGCCGTTAATGAAATCATGCATTGAAAACAGTATTTTTTTTAATACACTGAAAGTGCTATTCTTTTATCTTGTCTGTACTAAAAGCACTATTTAATTTGACCTTTTTCCTTATTCAATAACGCGGTTTGATAAATTGAATTTTGCCAAAAAAGGCTTTTCGAAGAAGCGATTTCTGGCAGAGATTGACTGGCAAAATCTCTCAACCTTTAGGTGGTTTGGACCAGCTCCCTTAATCTCTCCGGTAATTTCCTCCGCGGCTCGCTTCCGTGGTCGTTCTTCTTTCGTTTCCCGAACTTAAAGGTCCTCGACTTGAGCAACAACGATCTATCTAGCTGCATCCCCACTACTATCAACCTACCATTGCTCCATGTTATCAACATTTCCAAAAACTCTCTCCCCGGCTCAATTCCGGCGCCTATGTGTGACAACTCAACAACCCAAACCCAGATTCGGCTGATTGATTTTAGCTGCAATAACTTCTCCGGTAGCATTCCGCCGGGACTTGGGAACTGCAGTGTATTACGCTCAAGCTGGTGGCAAAATTCAATTTAAAGGAAAATGTTTTACCAAACAGCGTTTTCAGGGACAATGAAAACGTCAAATCAAATAACATTTTCAGTGTAAGTAAATAAAAAAATGCTATTTCAACACTTTCAATGTATTAAAAAAAGCTGTTTTAAAATTTATTTTCAATAACGGTACTCTCCCAATTATTTCCAACGGAATAATAGATGTCATATATTTTCATTAAATAATTGTCAAACAAAAAAATATATATATATCCATAGAACTCACTTGTAAGTGGTCACAAGTCGGTGGAGAAAAACTAGCATCATATATCTAGCCAAGTTCATTCCCAGGCAGGTCCTCCCTCCTTGCCCAAAAGCTAAGAAGCTGTATGGTTTGGATTCATCCTGTTTATATAAAAAGGAATAAAAACACCATATATATATGTATATATATCAGCACCTGACCATTTCACTCCTGGGAATTAAGCACAAAGAAAAAAAAAAGAAAAAAAGAAAAAAAAGACAAAAAGCCCTGAATCTGAATATCCCAATTTAAGGAATACTAAGATACCCCAATAATAGTCTCTTTTATTATGTGGAAATTTGATGCCAAAAAACAATAAAGTTGGAAGAGACTTACATCAAACCTGGAAGGGATGAACTTGTTAGGGTCACTGTATACTGTAGGATCAAGGTGTATTGACTTCGCATCAATATTAAGGCTCCACCCTTTCTTGATCTTATATCCTATAACAACAATTGAACTTAGAATGGAATCAAACTCTAGCAAAAGATTTATAAAGGTAAATTCAGTTCGAAGTTGATCAATTCAACAAACCATGAATCTCACAGTCCTGCAGTGCTAATCTTGGGAACCATGGTACTACAGATGCCATCCTTAACGATTCTTTGACGACCTGTTTTTTACCATCTTTGTTAAGTGCAACAAATTTTGCATTTTAATTGCTATATATGTGATCATCAATTTAATAAACTTGCAATAGAAACAATACTGTGTGAAGTTCTTTAATCAAACCAAACATATCTGAGCTCATTGTTTTGGATACCTTGGAAGCATACGGCATGTCATTGAGGTCTTCTAGCCTAAGGAATGACGTGGGTGAAGCTTTCCTGGCCAGAGAAAGTTGCTCAGCCTGTTTAATCAACAAAATAAGCTAAAAGAATTAGCTATGTACACGGATGAAACGAGAATATTATATATATATATATATATGCATGCATTTTTTATTAAATAAATGATCAATGGGTCCATACACAAGTCAAAATAACTTTGTTCAGCATACCCTAAGGGTGTCAATGACCTCTTGATTTTCGTCCAAGTACTTGACCATCCATGTAATTGCACTAGCAGTTGTGTCCTGACCTGCATGCACACATACATATATATACTATAAGAAAATTACTCCATAAAATGTAATTAAAATGATGTGACAAAGTTTTGAGCCAACAAGCATAAAAATAAAAAATAAAAAAACTCATCTGACCTGCGATAAAAAAAAAAAAAGCATAAATTAACGAAGGTTACGAGGGTGTAAAATGCATTAGAACCTTGCGATCTGACCTGCGATAATCATGGTTAAGATGTTATCTTTAATCTGTGCATCGGATAGTAATGGGGCTAATTCGTCACCAAATGCTTTATCATCTCCCAAGAGAAGGTATTGGAGGAAGTCCTCGCGACGAGTTTCTGAGCCTCTTCTTCTTTCATTAATCATCTTCTCCAGTGTGCTCATGATTCTCTCCCTTGCCTGATTCAATCATTTTTCTGAATTCTTAACTATTCTTTAAAGAAAAAAAAAAATAAACTAGTTTGATAATTGAATTATGATGATATATGCATGTCTGTATAGCTAGCTAGGTTAAAGTGAAGTAGTCCTGAATTAATTTTAAGGGTTCGTAACATATATATATACATATATATATATACCCGGAGGCCTTTGTGGAATCTAGTCCAGGGTAATCTGAGAGGGAAAGCAAGCATTGCCTCACAAACAAGAGCAACATCTTTCCGCAACACCTCTAGTTCATCTTCGTCATCTAAACTCATCAACATCTTGCACATCGCCACGAATGTTATCTGCACCCAGTTAAATTAATTCCAAGTTCACTGCACCTTAATTAATTAATTAGCTTCCTCAATTCTCACAAAACAAAATGCAATCAAATCACAACGCAGTCGGTTGCATAAAACTAGTTTACAATTTTTGGCAACTCAACTAATAGAAGCTTGTAGCTGGCCTTGTGATTCCCCTATCGGGCCAAAAATAAAGCCCCGGCCCGGCCCCGATTGCCCAAATTATTGCCAATCAATAGACCCCACCAAACACTAAGTTTCGGCCCACTGTAATAAGATGGCCCAACCAATGGATTTCCATTATTGAAAATCGATTTATGAAAAAAAAACAAAGCAAAATGTTAATTTATCAACAAAAAAAAAAAAAATACAAATAGAAAGTTTTATTAGAATAATATGATAGTTACACTTTATAAAGAATTTATATATGTATGTATGTATTTTTAACATCATTTGAATAAAATTTCTGATCAAATTTTCTATTTATTTTGTGATTAATTTGGGAAAGATCAGTTAATTGGTGAGATGGATGACAAAATGTACAGACCTTCAGTGCTTCGTCTAGGACAACGACGGGGTATTTATGCTTCCAGCCACTGAGGGCGTTAACCACCAGCTCATCAAACTGTCTGACGAAGAGCGAGACGGAATCGTTGGAGAATAAATGGGTGAGACGGCTTCGAACAAGCTTGTGGTGCTGTTGAGAAGCACAGAGCAGGCTTTCATCTCCCACCACCTTGGCAATCGACCTTATGTATTTCTTTGTGAATCTTCCCGAATCATTGTTCAGGATCGTCTTGGCTGCTTCCGTGCTTGAAACAAACACATGGGTCTCCCCAAATAGCCTCGTTTTGAAGCAATTTCCATACCTGTTGAAAGTAAATATATCATCCTCGTCTAAATATATAAATATATTATTTTATCATCATTTTTTTTTCTTAGAAAGTTTAAATAAAATAACGTGGGAATATCAATATGATGGCTGAATTGACACTAGCAACCGGTAAATTTATTATTTTAAAATGATAATCTCACAATATTTTATTAATATCTTAATAAAAGTTCTATGATGGTAATTAATTATTTAAACTGTTTCAAAGTTAATATGAATTAGTAAAAGTTGTACTTTTATAATTTATATTGTGAGTGAAAAATAAAAGAACTAATTTTTAGAAATTTATCGAATTTTGTAAAATTTTATATAACTCCAAACAAACCCTCTCATGAGAAATGTTTCAAGTAAGGGTGACAAAGTCAATCCATACTTAGTGGTGGAATTACATGGGGGCTCATCTGAGTAATTTGACTAAAAAAAAAATTTTTAATTTAATTTTTTTTGTTAAAATTAGTCCATCATAATTTTTTTTTTTCTAGTTTAACTCATTCTTCTTTTAAATTTTTGTTCAACTTAAATTTCAGCAGTCAAATTTATTTTATCTTTAAATTTTTTGTTTAGTGTGTGTTCACTCCTGCTCATACTCATTAAGCCGTTCAATTAAGTCTATAATAAATGAGTTTGATTTCTATTATTTTATTAATTAAGTTGTTATTGGGTATTTTATAAAAGTGGTTTGCGAGAAAAATATATGCTTGTAACAGTACATATAACAACGGCCAAAGCGTACCGGAGTCGGCGAACCCGAACAAATTCGTAGAAGCCTTTGCTACCTTTGATGGCGGCCATGAACTGTAAGGTTTCTCCAATCAATGGTAGTCCTGTGTTCCCTGGGGGAATTCCAACCTTCGATTCACGAAGATGACAACCGTACTGCCATAAGATTGTGGTTATTCGCCATATCAACCACGTCAACCCCGCATATAGCACTGCACGACACCACCACCAACCAATATACGACGGAGCAAGAGTCGGCAAAAGCGGTTCCATAACCCTCCTCTACATGAAGTAATGCAGTTCACTCAGTAACACTAATCGCGCATATATATATATATACACACACATATGTGGCGTTTAGAAACATAGTTTTTTATAACTTTTAGTAATTTTTTGTCAAAAGTTACTAGTTATAATTTTTTTACAACTTTTGGATATTTGGAAAAGAAATTTGTAACTTTTGATTTTTTTAACAATTTTTGATAATTTTTAATAACTTTAAATAATTTTTGATAACTTTTAAGTTAAAAGTTATTGTAATAAAGTAAAAAAATAACAAAAATTTGATGATTTAGGAGGTGTTTGGCGTAATGAATTTTATTGAAAATCGTTGAAAATCTTTGCAAATATCTGAAATTTTCTGTTATATTTTTACACTTTTTTATTCTCTCAAATTTCAAAAAAAAAAAGTTTAATGTCCTTTAAAAAAAATTACATAGCTAGAATTCCGTTAATCGAATAGGTAAAACTTTTTTTTAGATATTAACACGAACTCCTAAACTATCAAATGACACCACTTTACTTATTTTTTATATACCATCCCCACAGAAAATATCAAACTATTCCGACAGTTTCCTTAATGTCATCTAAACGGCTGACGTAAAAGTCAAAAAATTTTAGCGCAAAACCGTTCTGATGATTTTTCTCTTCAAAATTTTACACAAAAGTCAGAAAAATTTATTATTCATTTATGAAAAACGTGATTTAATGATTGCACATCAAACACTAAAAAAATTTTCCAACTACATATTTCATTATTTTTCGTCGTTTTCATCGCATCGAATGAAACCTTACTAAACCTTCAAAAACCCAAAATTACAACTATTTTGCTGAAAATTTTAGCACCAAACGCCCCCATTATCGTTGGGAAATGGAAACATCCAGTCCAATCGATCGAGCAATTTGAAGGGAAACAGAAAGGATACATGTGCGGTGGAGATAAGAGTGCGACAAAAGTTTTGGGTCATATATGAGCCGAATGAATTAAATATGTGCAGTGTGGCCATTTTGAATGTCTCAGTGCTGTCTGATTCAACCGGGAAATGGCAGGATCTCCTTCCTCCAAATCTTTTCTTGATGTAGCTTTTTTGTCAGCGTCGCCATCATCTCGTTTCGATACTATTATTGATCACTCAATTGGCAAAGGTTAGGTTTCGTCACTAGTAGTAATTACCCTTTTGATTTCATCCTACTTTTTAAGACGCATAAAATATCTACTTTACACTGACATTACAGGCACTTCTTAAATTACAATTACAGAGTAACAAAGCATGAGAAATTATGTTAGGCTGGTAATATTTGTATTTCTTTGTCATTTTCATCCACTTCATAATGGCTAAATGAGAAAAAAGTAACGTGAAATTAGAAAATCTAATAGAAAATTACTTTTAACATTTTTTAACTTAGTGCCATATATTGTGTATGTATTTTGATGGTCAAGTAAAAAGTGAAAGCGAAATGATTTTACAATTAAAATTATATCAGAAATGAAAATATTTTAACATTTTTTAACTTTTTTTTTTTTGATAATTAACATTTTTTAACTTAGTACCATATATTGTGTATGTATTTTGATGGTCAAATAAAAAGTGAAAGCGAAATGATTTTACAATTAAAATTATGCTAGAAAATGTATTTTCATTTCGCGTTTTTAGCAAACCTTATAAAAGAATGCAAAATGATGTTGCATTTTTATCAATAATGGATTGGTAATTATTTTTTTTTCTCACCACTTGGCCAATTTTTTACTCCTTTGATAGTAATGCAAAAAGAAATTGTCATACATTTCGTCTAGAAGCATCTAGCTAGGGTAGGAACGTATGTTATTTTTTTATTAAAAAACGAGATCACAATTAGGTGACAAGAATCATTAATTATGGAATAAAAAGATTTTTTTAACGGATTGTTTTTTAAGAGTAATAGTTTCAACTACATGTATTTATATAATAATACACGATGATTTTTGACAATGTCCCCATCACAAATTAAGATCTAACGGCTGAGATTGAGTTATATTTTTCAATGAATTGCTGAGATCTTTTACATTCTTAATATTTATTTGTCCCACCTCAATAAATCACAACGACTTCATCCATTCTTTTGCTTATAAAAATACTAGAATTGTGGTATATGATTTTTTAATAAATAATAAATGTAAAAAAAAAAAAAACTTATGAGTTTTGAAGATGGGTTCCACTTTTTTGGGTTATAAAAAAAGAATTCACTTGTTCATAGGTTCTAAAATGAGACTCATTTACTTAAAAGATTTAATATAATTATTAAATGTATATATTTTAATTACATTGGTAATTAAATTAAAAAAGCAAATAAAAATAGAGTTGAACTAAAAAACACAAATAAAAAAAAACTTAAATAATAATTAGGTTATTTTTCTTATAACAACAAAAATTTAAAAGTGCAAAAAAAAGATCACATATTAATTAGGCTCCGAATTAGTTATTTTTCTAAATTTTAAATTTAAATTTAAATTACACACATGTATTATAGTTTTTTATTTTATAAAGCACATATGATTAATAATAATATTTTTTATTTGAGTTATTTTTATAAAATCAATTAAAAATAAATTATCAAATTCTTTATGGCACTCTTTATATTCTTCATTCTACTACTTTTCTTTTTATTTTTCTTTTTTTATAAATATTTGAATAAAATTAGTCCTGGAAGAGTGATTTTTTCCCCTTATAAGATTGACTATTTATATAATAAAGTATGATGGTTTTTGAAAATGTCTTTCTTACAAACTAAGATTTAATTGCTGAGATTTAGTTTTATTCTTCAACAAATGAATAAAATCTTTTACATTCACAATTTTCTTTATCTCACATCGCTAAACCACAACAATTTTATCTATTCTTTTGTCTATAAAAGCACTAGAATTGTGGCATGTGATTTTAATAAATAATAAATGTAAAAAAACTTATCGTTCTAAAAGGAATCCACTTTTTTTAGGTTCTAAAAATTAATTCATTTGCTCATGAATTCCAAAATAGGACTCACATTGTTAAATTTATATATTTTAATTACACTAGTAATTAAATTAAAAATATAGATAAAAAATTGAGTTGGACTAAAAAAACACAAATGAAAAAGTTTAAATAATGATTAGGTTATTTTTCTTATAGCAAAAAAAAATTTAAAAGTACCAAAAAAATCAAATATTAATTAAGCTTTGAATAAGTTATTTCTCTAAATTCTAATTTTAAATTTAAATTACTCACATTTACTATATTTTTTTATTTTACAAAACACATATGATTCATAATAATATTTTTTATTTGAGTTATTTCTATAAAATCAATCAAAATTTATCATCAAATTTTTTTTGACACTCCTTATACTTATCATTCTACTTTAAACAAAATTGAATAAAATTAGTCTTGAGAAATTGAAATTTTTTTTTCTAAATTCTAACTTTAAATTTAAATTAGTAAGGGTGACTATTTATATAATAAAACATGATGGTTTTTAAAAATATCTCTCACAAATTTAGATCTCACGGTTAAATTTTAGTTTTATCTTCAATAAATGGTTGAGATTTTTTACACTCATAAATCATTTGTTTCTTTGTCCTACATAGCTAAAATACAACAATGTCATTTTTTATTTTACTTATAAAATCACTATAATTGTGACATATGATTATAATAAATAATAAATGTAAAAAATCTAAAATGAGACTATTTTTTTGAATTTTTAAATGAAATTCACTTGCTCAAGGGCTCCAAAAAGGATCCACTCACTTAAATAGTAAATTTGATTGTTAAATTTATATATTTTAATTACATTAATAATTAGATTAAAGATGCGGATAAAAAATAGAGTTAAACTAAAAAACACAAATAAAAAAGTTTAAATGATAATTAGGTTATTTTTCTTATAACCCAACTCTTGGTATCTTTACAATTTAAAGGTACAAAAAAATATCAAATATTAATTAAGGTAAGAAGTAGTTATTTTTCTAAACTCTAATTTTAAATTTAAATCAGTCATGTTTACTATATTTATTTTATTTTATAAAGCACATATAATTAATACTAATATTTTTATTTGAGCTATTTTTATAAACTAGTTAAAATTTTATTATCAAATATTATGTGATAGTCTTTATATTCATCGTTCTATTATTATTATTTTGTTACAACTATTTGAGTAAAATTAGTATTGGGAGAATGATTTTTTTTATAAATTTTAATTTTCAATTTAAATTGGTAAGATTGATTGTATTTAATTTTAGTTACAACGCGTAAACACCGGTTGTTCACTAGTATATTTATATATTACATTATTCTAATTTTATTTTTTAATAGAAATTAATTTCAAATAATATAACACTGCTCGGCTTGTTTTACACTTTTTTTTTTTTTAGGTGATAAAGGAATTCCCTTTAGTAGAGCTATTTTACACTCACTTTAATCCTGAAAAGACTAGTATTAATACCCCACCATCGACGGTCTCCCACTTGATTACCTAAACGTTCGAGTGAAAATCGAACTAACAAGCTAGATTGAACACCTCACTCTTCGACTCAATCCCTGTTCCACTGTGCTATCCCGTGGTGGGTGCTTGGTTTATTCTTCAATCAACGGGCACGGGCACACCCATTGGGAGACAGTGAGGGATTCGAATTGACCGATGCCGGCTAAGATTAGATGGACCATGAATTGTGGAGTGATTTTCGAGTCGAGTGATGTCTATCTTTACTCCACACATATATGTCCCACATATTGCTTCCACTTCTCGCATGTTTGGTCTATTTAAAAGAATTTTTGCATCCAAAAAGGCCGTCAAAAAAAAAAAATACACCAATATTTTGTTCGCTTTTTTTACATTTTATTAGAATGATTTATTTTATTTAAGTATTTTATTAAATAAATGTTTAATAAATAATAAATTTTAATTTAATGAATATTAAAATAATAACTTATGATTAAGATGATTTGTTTTATGAAATTAAAATAATTTTTTAATGCTTAATAGCTACATAATTTACTTTATTAAAATTTTATTAAATTATACTAATTTTCAATAAATAATAATTTATTATCGTCATGTCATTTATTAGAATTAAATATTTTATAAAATTAAATTAACTAATCAAATTGTTTTTACTTTATCATATTAAATTGATTGAAAATAAATTAATTTTTTATTAGAATAAAATTTATTAATGAAAATAAAATTACATTACCAAATGTGTATTTATTTTTTATTTTTGCAAAAAAAAAAATCGAAACTGAAAGCAAAACAAAGGGCAAAAACCATTAATCTCAAACAAAAAAATTATAAAAAAAGTTAACAAATGGGACTTAAATGTTACCTTTTAGGGCTTGCTTGGATGAGGGTAAAACATCCCTCTAAATTTATATCCGTGGGACCCATCTTTTGCCATGGTTTGGCAAACTATTTTTCCTCCTCTTCCTTTTCCTCCATCCGGGTGCTTCTCCCGGATAACTTTTGGACGCCTTGAGGCTAGCCAAAAGTTATCCGGCTCTAGACCCCTACTTTTTGACCTTTTTAACCTTTGTTATCTCTTTATAAATTTTAAAAAATGTGATATTTATAAATTTAATTTTTTAAATAAATTTATTTTTATAAATTTAATTTTTTAAATAAATTATAAAAATTTAAATTTTCAATAAATAAATAATATAACGTCAAATTGTTTAAAAATAATTAAATTTAGTTGGTTTTGTAATTTAATATTTAATTTAATGGGTAACAAAGTTAGGATACCATAAGAGCAAAAGAGTCATTTGATTACTTTTTCATCATTTACTCCCTCTTATATATAGAATATCCAAACTAAGTTAAAAGTCATCTCCCTCTATAAACATCACATCAATGTGGGCCAACTCTCTAAAAATAATACCTCCTCTTATTTTATACCCCCTCTAAAACTTAGGGGCCGATTGGATGGTACTAAAAATTTAGGGGGATAAGTTTTAGAGGGTTGGCCCACGTTGATGTGATGTTTATGGAGGGGGATAACTTTTGACTTGATTTGGATGTTTTATA
>QLOD02000001.1:5086694-5132927 GCA_003260245.2 Sideroxylon spinosum | reverse complement strand
TTTTTTTTATTATCATTATATTTATTTTGATCAAATTAATAATACTGTTAACGAGGGCTAAAAACGTCAAAAACAAAAGACTTACAGGGGGATAACTTTTAGCTAGCCCTGGGAGTGCCCAAAAATTATCTCCAAGGGGAGCGAAAGCTAAGGAGGGGTGAAAGTTAAGAGGGGAGAAGAGGGGGGAAAAAAACCCATCCAAGCGATGCCAAAAACGTGAGACCCACCCTAAGAGGGGATAAAAGATTTTACCCCCTCATTTTCCTTCATCCAAGCATGGCCTTATCTCCTAAAATTTTAGTACCATCCAATCGGCCCCTTATACTAAAATTTTGATGGATTGTTAGAGATTCGACACGAATTCTAATTTTTTTTATTATTTGAATTTTTTCAGTATTCGTACTTTTATAAGTGTATGAATGACAATATATTAGCCTTTTAAATCAATTAGAAGTAGTGAAATGGTTAAGTGAAAAGTTATAAAAGCAAACAACCGTTGGTAATTATTAATTAGAAAAAATAAAACTTCTGGTTAAGAATGTAGTTTTTAGTTTTACGCATCATTTAAAATAATAAATAGTTAAATCACCAACTCAAATGCAGGGGCCAACCCGTGCCTTAGGTCCCCAAGTTTTATGAAGGACTTATACCATGTATATTAATTAATTATATAAAAATTTAAAATTACTTCTTATATATTTGTATATTTTTTATCTTAAAAAGTCATAATTTCTTATACAAATATAGTGAAATTTTTTTTTTACGCATTTCTAAAATATTTACATAATTCCTTACATAAATATACACGATTTCATACAAAATAATTGCAACTTTTTCAAAAAATATTAACCACCCCCTCCTCTTTCTCTCATGAATAAAATAAATTATTTTACAATAAAACTTGAGTGCAAAAAATAATAAATAAATTTATTTTTTTAAATTAAAAATAAATATTTTTTATTTATATATCATGCATTATTTTGTATACAATTTTATATAAAATGCGTTCACTGACTTCCATAATTTTTGGCAACCAAAAATCTTAAGGGTGGCCAAATTTATTTTTTTATTTATTATGGTACTTCGCTGTGTATTTTGGAGTGATAAAAATAATAATAAAAATCATACTTTCGTAATTTGTACAAAAAAGATAAAAAATTAAAATTTTCTTTAAATTTTTTTTTGTGAAGTATGGTGCGTCAAACGTAGCCATACTTCAAATGCTTATGTCGCCTTGAGGAAGAATATTGTTCGGTAAAATTTTAACCCCTTTCTTCCATAGATTCTCTTCTCGCATGTTCCTGTAAACTCTCACACCAGTGTAACTTGCATGTAAAAAAAACAATAAAATTAAACGGTTAGAGATAATCTCAGACCAATGACTCTCCGATGCTTAAGTTAATCACATGTTTTATGAATAATACTCTTGTGTAGAGAAAGAGGAGAGGACGAGAAGCCAGGGGCCTATCCCTTGACTCATCTTTTACTATTTATAAAGAAAGAACTAGGTGTGCTGTATATTGATATGACTACACAATAATGGTAGATAGTATTATTAAATGTCAGATAATGTAAGTCTTGAAACATGTGAGGAAATGACTTTTTTCATATATATACTCTAAATATTGTTTCTTGAAACACTTAAATATACCCTCTGATCGAAGAGCGTATTTTATGATCGAAAAAAAACTATCGTGATCTGGATAATATTTTTATGTACCAATAAACATTTAAGTGTCAGTTAAGTGAGGAAATATTCTCAAACCGGAAAAGTGAAAAAACTGATCGAATAATATCGAATAAAAATAAATAAATATCTAACTTACCCTTCAAAAAGCGGTTCTGGTCCTCTGGTTATCTACAAAACTTTATCCTAATAGGACCACTAGCTAAACCTCTACCTAATGAAATTCTCCGATGTTGTTTCTTTTTATTTACTTTTCAATTTTATTCTTTAAATAATCAACGACGCATTACTGATATGATAAATCGATTGATGAAGCCAATATTCCGACATTAATATTAATTATTCTGATATTATTACTTTTCATTAGTAAAAAATTAACACTGAATATTCCGTGGTTATTTTTCCAAATTCAAGCTACAAACATTTAATTCATTAGATTTGCCCTCTATCCACGTTCCACACATCTTTTTACTTATCATTACCCACTGGGCTCGTTTGAGTAATTATGATTTTTAAATGTAATTATTTTAAAAAATAAATTATATTAAAATATAATAACAATGGTAATTCATTTATATAATAAATTAACATTTTTAATAATTAATGTCAAAATACTGGAATTACTATACCTTCCGAAGTAGTAGAGCAATTATTATAAAAGATCTTAAGTAACTAATTTCTTGTTATAATTATAATTTCATCATAATTTATTAAGCACCGTCGAGAGTTAAAAAAAATTACAAAACTCTACAAATCTCTACAAATATGAATTATGCGATTACTGCACAAAATACGATACACTAATTTTTACAAATTTATACTATTCCAAACACATATGTTAAACTATTAAAATTTATAATAACATCCATATTTAAAATAATATATATATATATATATATATATATATATATATATATATGAGCAACTTTCCGTGAATAAAAAACATAAACTCTCTTAATTTTAAATTCATTAGCAGAAATACAATTTTAAAATAATTTAATTTATAATTTATTTAAAAATTATATTGATTATCTAACTATTTACAATTATCCTCTGTTATATTTAAGTATTTTGTTTTATTTTAATTCTATTTAAATAATCAATTATCATGAAAAATAAGTGGGAAATTACTTGTGCAATTTATGCTAAGGTAGTGTTTGAAAGCGACAAAAAAACAAAACAGAAAAAGTGGTATTTATCAATAATTTTTTAGCATTTGGTTGCACAACTTAAAAATTTGAGCAGATCTGTTTGAACAGTTTTGATTATAAATTTGAGAAAATTTGATAAAAATAGATAAAAGTTGATAAATTTTTGTACAATTCAAAAATTTAAAATAAATACATAAAAAATAAAAATGATTAAAAATTTGTAAAAATTGATTTTTTTTTTTTTTTCAAACGCAACGCTCCACACCCCCACCCACCCCCGGCCCAATGTATACACATATGTGGCGCACACCTCGAGTAAAGCATGAGGCATTCATTCCTTGTATTTGCGGGATCGGCAGGTGATGATGAGCCGGCAGGCTTACGGCACCAATTTTTTAATCAGAAAAAATATATTTTTCTTTCTTTATTTATTTATTTTTTGATAACTTAGGTGCCTGCCATCTTGCGTGCACCTTAACTAATCCCTGATGTCCTGAAATTAACGATCAGATAAATCTCCAGTGGCCCTGAGGGTACTCAAACTAGTGATCACTGAGAAACAAACCCAAGATCTTACCAGTTGGGTTACCCATTAGGGTGATATTTTCCTTTCTTTAACCATAATTTTCTTCTATTAGTTATTATGGTGATCGAGTTTAAATAAAAAGTTATGATATTAATCATAAAATTACAATGTACTAATTTTAGCATTTTGTCATGATATGTAGAAAAAGAAAATAGCCTTTACTTCGTCACATATCTTCCCTCTCTCACACCAACAAAATTTCATGATTTGTCTTTCCTTCCGATCTTCTCTTTTGGTCAGTTGCTAGAATAAAGGAACGAGAATAACTAAGTAAAGCTAGGATATTTTTATTTTCTCATTACGAGATTTCGACAGAGGTGCTTCATTGATAACGATTTGTTGTTGATATCATTTCATAACAATAGGGGCTTAGTAAAATAAAAATATATATATTTTTCTATGATTGCATTAAAAATAAAAGAAAAGTAAACTATAAAACTAGGGATTTTGATTATTCTTTTTTATTTATAAAACCTTTTATATCTCTCTTAGTCTCTCAGAGAGAGAGAGAGAGAGAGAGAGAGAGAGAGAGAGGATTGGTAAATCTTCTCTCATTATTTTTCTACAACAATAATATGACTATAAGTGAGTTTGGAGTGATAAAAAATGTGATAAAAAAAAAGATAAAATGTAGGTTCGTAATGCATGCAGTAAGACAAAAAGTAAAAAAATGTTAGAGGTTGTTGGAGTATTTTGGCAGACCAAACGGTACTTATATATAAAACATCAGTAAATCTCTAAATTTATCAACTAATGAGAAAATTTTGGAAAAAGGTTGGTCCCTCCAAACTAAGAAAAAATATTTTGATTATTTTCTAGCAACGAAACATATTTGCTTGGCAAGTAGTTTTCATAAACGAACACAACATACAATAACAAAAAGAATAACAATACCAACTCTCATATTCAATTTGATTATCTCATTGAGATAATTCAAACAAATGAAGAGGAACAAAGATCGAATATGAGATACACATACTAAACAAATACAATAAAAAATACACAACAAATGAGAAAATCTTTTATTTATCTGATGTTCTACATCAATGAGCTCAATACTAATTACGTTCTCAACACCGATTTACTTTGGAGCTAAAAATGAATGATCCTTAAAGATTTGGATTGTATTATTATTATTGTTGTTGTTGTTGTTATTATTATATGTGATTGATGAAATAGATGGGTACTAATTATTTTTATGTGATTCATGCTTCATATATTTAGTAAATGTTGTAAATGGCTTGTTTTCAATGTTAATTTTATAAGTCAGAAGTATTTTTATCTTTATAGAAAAAAAAATTCGTAAATTCAGAAATAAGATTAACATAAATGGGTCAGGGTGATGGACAGATAATGATGAAGCATCAAAGGTTGGTTGAGTTACCATTAAGACGCAATAAATCACTTAACTTTTACTAAGATGAGATATCATTTATATGATATTAAATATCGGTAAAGTATAATAACTTTTAAATTTGTGCAACCGCTAAATTCTCTTAAAATTTTAAAGTTAAAGCATACTTAAATAAGAGGAATATAAAAATATAGTCATTGTTGTTCTGGGGCCGTTTGTCACGACAAAAAATAATGAAAAACGGTGAAAAATATGGTTTGGGAAATTTTTGTGCGTTTGATGCGCAGCCACCAATCACGTTTTTTAAAGATGAATAATGAAACTTTTTGACTTTTAGTGTTAACTTTTTTGAGACAGAAACCGTTGGAATGGTTTTTTTGGTTCCGTCGAAACGGTTTTGGTTAGAATTTTTTTACTTTTGCATCAGCCGTTTGGACGAAATTGAGCAGTGAAAAAACCATTGGAACAGTTTGGTAATTTTAATCGGGATGGTATACAAAAATATAAAAAAAATAGATAAAATAAATATCATTTGATAGTTTCGGAGTTCGTGTTGATATTGCCAAAAAAAATTTACTCATTCAATTAACGAAATTTTAGTTATATTGTTTTTTTAAAAAGATGTTTCACTTTTTTTTTGAATTTGTGAGGGAAAAAGAATGTAAAAATATAATAGATAATTTTAGAGATTTTCAGAGTTCTTCAAAAAAATTTCTTACGCCAAACAGACCTCTAGTCTTGTAGTTGGAGTTAATGACATTTTGAACTAAGAAAAATAAATATAATTTTAAGAGATGTTTGGAATGCCAAAAAAAGAAAAAAGAAAAATCAAGAGTTAGTATTGATGTGATGTTAAAGTGACAGGTAACAAATTTTGATTGAAGGAATTTGACTTTTGAAATTTTTTAAAACTTTTTAAAAAGTTTTAGGTATCCAAACTAAGCCTTAAAGTGTAACAAAGCTCGTCACATAATTATCTAAAATGTTGAGAGAGGATGGCGTAAATTATCATTTTATTAATCCATTTAGGGGCCGATTGGACGGAGCAAAAGGACCCTTCCAAAACTTTTATCCCCTCATAAGTGTGGGTCTCATATTTTTACCATTGTTTGAATAACAAAAATTGTCCCCCTCTTCCCCCTCTTAGCTTTCCCCTCCCCTTATCTTTTCCTCTATTGGGGAATAATTTTTGGGCACCCCAATGGCTAATAAAAAATTATCCCCCTTAAGGCTTTGTTTTTGACGTTTTTAGCTCTCGTTAATAGTATTGTTAATTTTATCAAAATAAATATAATACTAATAAAAAATAATAGATAAGCCAAGAAATCAAAATAAATATAATTAAAAAAAATTGGATAATAACCAACTATTCAAAAGTACATATTTAAAAAAAAAATTCTTTAAATAAATTTATAAAAAATTAAAATTTCAATGAAATAAATAATATAACTTCAAATTGTTCAAAAATAATTAAATAGAATTAGTTTTACAATTTAATATTTAATTTAATAGATAACAAAGTCTGGAACATCACAAGAATAAAAGAGCCATTTAACTATTTTTCTATCTTTTACACCCTCTTATTTATAAAACGTCAAAAGTTATTCCTTCTATAAACATCACATCAATATAGACCGAAACTCTAAAAATAATACCAATTTTAACACCATCCAATCCTCCAAACGCGCCAGTTCCCAAAAAGGGAAACATAGCAGAAACGTTGCCGCAACTTGTGAGGAGTCGAAGACGTTTCCCTCGCTCGTTCGGTTCTAGGGCTGGGACCGCTCCAACTTCTGAATCTCAATCGTATCTTCTTGGAGTGCTAAATCGAGGTACTGAGACGATCAACGAATTCATACATGTATGTTTATGTATCTAATGACATGTATGTAGATGCGTAGCTAGTATATTTTTTGATGTCTTTGCAGTGGATGGAGGTGGTTCTGGAGCAAAAAGATGCGGCCGATTGGATCTACAGAGGAGAAGGAGCCGTTAATCTTGTTCTTGCTTACAAAGGATCCTCTCCTACTTTTGTATGCTCATTTCTGTTTCAGTGTGCTGTTATTTGGTATTCAATTCCTTACGAACTCTTTGCCTCATTGGTCTAATGCTGAGAAGTTCTTTTAGAGGGGTAGGGGAGTTTGTCGTTTGGTTTGGTCGCTGGAAAGTGTAGAAGGAAATCAATAAGAATTTTGGATCTTGATTTGGTTTTATTTTTTGGGTAAGTAATTTGGTTTACTTTTTTGGAGTTAATTTTGCTTAATTTTTTACCACGGAAAGTTTGGATTAGTTCTGAGCTCTTTAGTTTATTGACTTATTTTTAAGTCACATTAACAAAATTACAATATCCTTTAATGCCTTTGTGTTTTTTTACTTCCCTTCAAACAAACATTGGTTCAATTAAAACGTTAAAACCCTTTTGTTTTTTGATCGCTGATTAGTTATTTGCAATGTTAAAGAGAATATTTGGACTTGGTTAGTACGGTTGAAATTCTTGTAAAGAGAGAGAGAGAGAGAGAGGATATTGTAGGTCTAGCATTCGGGTCCATATTCTTCATTTCGTTCACTGCCTGACTCAATATGTATTGTTCATGGCATCAATTTATTGTCTTAAATCTACACTATCTTCCCATTGCGAGCTCATTTGTCCCCTTGGAACTTTCAACTATGAAATATGCTTTAATTCCAAGCTCTTTACTTAATGCCTTTGTCCCCAACAGCCGTTTTTTTCCTTAAAATACAGCCGTTTTTTTCCTTAAAATATCCAATATAGTTTCACTCAAAAAGCAGAAAGAATGGGCTTGATGAAATGAGTCAGTAAGTGGGGCCATTGTAATATTATTATTTAGAATACATTGGATTGAAGCTATGAAGCATAGACACTTCAAAATGGCTTTTGTATCTGTATCTGATACGCATGCTTGGACGTTGAGGTACATGTCGGACATCCCACATGACGTATTTGTTTATTTTATTACCTTTTCTTCAAACATATCATTAAGACAACTCTATATTTGAGTATATGAAATTTCTAAAATCATAGAATATTCTATCTTATGTTTTTTATTATATTTTGTATTGAATTATATTCATATATGTAGACAATACAAATATAAAACATTATATATATTTTTACCATATCTTTATTGTGTCCGGATCTTCATTTTTTAAAATCGCGATATTTGTTTCCATATCTGTGGCGCTTAGAATTAAAGTGATGTACGTTTGTTACTCACAGCTTCTATCTTCTATTGTTTACAGTCTGGGAAGGTTTTACGCATTCAAAAAGTTCCCAGGAATGGTTCTTCTACAAGTAGGTCTATTAGTGAGAATGGCCTTTTAGCTCTCACAATGGATGAACGCCTTATATGGAAAGAAACGGAAGACCTAGTATCAGCCCCGACAAGGGAAACTGCCGAGCAACTATATGTGCAACGTATAATGAGCCCACTGTTAGGTTTTGAACATGTTGATGCTGGGGTATGTTGTCATAACACTGGATTTGCTGTAATTTTGTTTGCCCCCTACTTTTCTTTAATTGTGTGACTAATTTTGTTGAGTTTTGATATGCAGACATTAAAGTTGAGAGTTTGACTTGTAATCTTTTTTTTTTCCCCCTTCTCATAGATTGATTGTTGTCTCTTTTAGGCAACTTTACTTTTAAACTTGAAATTTTTGCTTTCTGACATCACTGTTTATATATATATATATATATTGGTACTTGTTTTTTATGTTCTGATATGTGCACCAATTATCGGATGAAATCATAATGACGTATCGTTAAAATTGTATTTACCACATTATCTATGAACTCAACTGTTGAATGACTTTAGCTGTTCTTTGGCCATTTTTCTATTCAAGGGAGAAACTGTAAGAGGGCTTAATCTATCGGTTTGTTCCCTAGAAGATATGGAATTATTCAGTCACCTGAAGAGTTATATACTTGTCGTCGGCTGTGAAAGTTTTATACAAACTGCAGAAACATTTTATTTTCACTGATATCATCCTTGGCCACATCATGATCAGATGGGCATCATTAACATTTCTTGCTGTTGTTCCCTTCATATTTGGCAGATTCGTGTCCCTGTATCCAGGGGATTTCTGGAATCAGTTGAAAAGAATGTTCTTCCTCACCGTCCTTCTTGGCGAGTCGATGCTGCCAAGGTCAACACCCTCTGTGCATCTGTGCTTCTTATGTGTGATCATTCTGCTTTTCCCCATGGTAATTACTATCTTTTGAGTGCTTTTAAAAATCATATCCTTTGCCTGCAGCGTAAATGGAAAGTTCCCTGTGTCATAGTTTTAAGAAGTGCATGTCTTTGTCCACGATCAGTATCATGCTAAGAGAGCAATAAACATGGCCTCTTGTCTAGTAGTGCTTAAGGCTATAGTTTAGTAATTTGTTAAGGTAAGTCATCATGTGGTGGGAGATTTTGAACTGCATTTATATCTCTTATTTAGTCAAATGCAAAAGCATCCACTAATACTTATGTAATCATGCTAGGATGTAGTAATAGGGTTTTCACTTCTCACAAAATGGGCCATGCATTTGAAAACGCAACTTGGAGATAATAGTCTCCAATAAATATTAAACAATTATTTTTGACTATGGCAAAACAATGCTTGACTTAGATTTACATACTTGCTAAATAGTTGATCAGTGACATCCCTAGCAGTAGAGCCATTAATGGTAGAAGAATGACAATATATAATGTGGAGAGTGCTGATATGAATCCTTTGATTATATGACCAACTTATAGTATGAAATCCCTTTCCATTAAAGCATTGGTGGGAAGAGTCAAAGAAGTATGAAGTTGAGAGCCCCTTATCCTGATATTTGGCTTCTTATTTGATGGAATTGCATCTGTAGCTTTGTTTCTAATATACTCATACATTTCATGAACAAAACTTGATCATGTTTGTAACTGTTTCCCTTGAAAGTATCAGAAGCCAATCACCAGTTGTTTATTCTTGGTAGCTTTATTGTTGTAAACATTGATTGGCAGTTAAAAATAACTGACCAACAGTTTTCCTAGAGGCATGTTCTGTCCAAACCTCAGGTCATCTGTGCTTAAGGGCAACACCACCTAGTAACGAGGTGATATCCTAGTTGAATGCGAAGGAGACCAAATATTCTTGTGTAAGACTTTGATCAGGAAGAAGACTACTGTTGCTTAGATGTTGCCAGCAGATGATAGGCGCAATAAATGGATCTCCTTTATTGGAACTCTTAAAAGCAGTAAAAGCAACGAGGAGCAGCTAAGCTCGTAGTTGAAGAGAGAATAAAGGAAACCAGTGAAGGTTGAGAGGTCAAAGTCCACAATGTATATAATGCAATATATGGTTTTATCCACTATGGAGTATGGAGTGCCTTGTGGTGTTGTGTTTGAAAAATTTTGCTTGTTTGGTGTTGTGTTGTGGTGTTGTTTTACTTAGTTTGGGTTAGTTGCTTATTAATCTTATCATGGCATCCTTAAGGAAAACGTGACGGGGGTAATCATGGGAGAATATGCATGCATACGTCTATGACTTAAATTTCGAAGAAAAGTTCTTATATAATATAAACAAGAAATTAGAGTTTTTGATTTGTAACAGTTGGTGCTATTTTTTTTAATCATGTAATTTTAAAAACTAGTTATCTTTTTTGACTTAATGCGTCTTTCTTATGAGCAGTATTTTGAAATGATCTTTGTTCACCAGGTAATCTAATTGGGGAGAACTGCATATGTGTTGAGATAAAGGTGCTTTCCCTCAATTGTCATGGTTTCATTTCTTATCTTTTTATTTACCCTCCAACATTTTTCTTCTTCTTTTTGAAAAGCAGCCAAAATGTGGATTTCTCCCAGTCTCCAGATTTATCTGTGAAGAAAACGCTGTTAAAAAGAGTATACCTCGTTTCAAAATGCACCAGTCACTGAAATTGCTTAAGAAAGAGGTACCGTCTTTTTTTTACTATGTTTTCTCGAAGCTAATTTGCAATGGGAGGGATCTCTTAGTTGAAGTGCATTACTGGATCATAGTTGCTGTGGTGCAATTGGAGCCTGATGTGATCAATATAATTTCAGCCTGATTTCATGTTGAATCTGAAGCAACCACTTAGTTATTTTGCAGGTTAATTGTTTTTGGCTCAAACATGTCCTTTTTTTCTCTCAGATATCTGAAGTAAGTACATATGATCCCTTGGATTTGTTCTCTGGATCCAAGGACAGAGTACATAGAGCAATCAAAGCTCTTTTTGTTATCCCACAGAACAATTTCCGTGTATTCTTGAATGGAACCCTAATATTTGGGGAGTTGGGTGGTGGGGCAGACCGTACTAGTTCTATGATTGGCAAATCATTTGAAGATGAACTCAAGCATGTGATTTGGGCAGATGAGGGCTTGCGCACAACGAGTTTCCTACACCTTGTCACTGAAGCTGTTTACAGATCGGGATTGCTAGACCGGCTTCTCAAAGTTCAGAAGCTTGATATTTTTGATATAGAAGGGGCAATTCATGCATATTATGACATTGTTTCTCAGCCTTGTCTTGTGTGTAGAGGTCTAGGTGATGACAAACTCTCAGACAAATATAAATATTTACATTCAATGCCTTTGGATGAAAGTTTGAAGATTGTGAAGGACTATTTGATAGCTGCAACTGCAAAGGATGTGAGCTTGATGATTAGTTTTAGGCCTAGGGTACATGGGGATGTGGAATCTCCATACCGTGGTGTATTTCTTGAATCAACCAACCAAAGTTTTGATTACAAGGTATGCTGTCTATTTAGACCTATCATTTAAAATTTTGGTGTGAGGCTGATGGGGGAGATGAATGTGTTAGTGTTGGTTGGGGTATGGAGTTGAGTTCAGTTGATGTTGTTGGGATTTAGAGTCTAGGTTGAAGAAATTCAACCTCCTTGATTAAGCTTTTAATAAGGTTTTTAATGTCTTTTGGATCTTTGTTGGTCATTGATGTTTCTAGGTTTTTGTGCGTCCTTAATGTTTGTCTATTGAGTTCCTATATAACATATAAAAATGTTTTTGATAGTTTGTATTTGGCGGTCTAGAATGAATTGAAAGAAAGTTTTCCCTTGTCTTTCCTCTTTATCTTTTTTTCTTCCCTCTCTCCTCCTTCCCTACTTTTTTGCCCATTCTCTCTCTCTCTCTCTCTATATATATATATATATATTTATTTCTCGCTTCCTGTCTTGCATCAAATTGGTATCCGAGCGAAGGGTCCTATTTCTCTCTGAATCTATTTCTCTGCATCAAATTGTTATCTATTTCTCTTTGTATCTATTTCTCAAAATCAGAGGTGTTTGAGAATAATACGAAAATGTAATATCCTGAAATCATGGATTCATCTTTACAATGGAATACTTAAAAGTTGGACATTGTTCCTCCCCCTACCCAAAAAGGTTGGCATGGTTTCTAGGAATTTTGAAATTCTTCATTGATTACAAATAATTTCTCATAATATGATATAAACAATAAACTTCAAATCAACTGAAATAGCCTCATTTAATCTCCTGATGATAGAGTACTGGTACTGTGCTACTAGTACGGGCTACGACACATTAGAAAAAAATTGGTTTTTTTTAATCGTTAAATTTTCTAATATAGGATAATAGAAGTTGAATTTTCAATTTGTCATGTCTTTTCTGCCATATATATGTATATATTTGAAAATTCCTTTCTGCCATATTTATACCTCATAAAGTTGCAATTTACTAGGCATCTTTTATTGACCTGGATCTGAAACCTTTTAAGAGGATGGCGCACTACTACAAATTAGACCAACAGATAGTGGAATGCTACGGGCAGATGATGAAAAGAAAGCATCAAGCAGAAAAAGCTACAAGCAATGAGGCTTATAGAACTGTATATCAAGATCAATCCAACACAATGCAAGATGCTTCTCATGCAGGAAATCCTGCTGGTAATATGTAGTAGTTTATGAAATATTTTTCTGTTTACCAATCTTTAATTGCATGTATGTATGTGTGTAATGGAAATGTTGACGTTGTGTTGAGGCATGCAATGATCAAATGATTCAACGAAATCATTTCGCTTATTTTGATGCATGTGTGCTTGGTAGTTTTAAAGCAGAGCAAGTTGACTTTTCATGGAAGGTAACTGTGAATTAGGTACAATGTTGACTTTATTTATTTATTTTATGTTAGGTACAATGTTGACTTTATTTATTTATTTTACTTTGTAATTCCATATTCCTTTGGGCCAGGGAGGTTTGCAATCTGGTTGTGCTATTTTTATAAGCGGTGCTATCTTTATAAGCGGTATCCATGTTGTTAAGTTCAATCTTTCACTGAGACCACTAGCTGTTCCTTGAGTGGTGTCTCTTGCCACTGCCAGTGGGGAGATCCAAGTTGAAGCCTTTCTAGCGCGTGGTTTTATTTGTCTTATTTTATATAGGAATAGAGAGAATACCATAGTGTTAGTTTTGTGATTTATTATAACAGATGTACAATTAATAGATACAGAAGCGAATGTTGCTGGATTATGCTCAGATTTGATTTTTTTTTTTTTTCCCCGTCCTGATCTCTTTTTTGTTTTCTTTTGTCTTCCTTTAGGAGTTAGTTTTGACTTGCATATTGCTGGATGACATGGGAGTTAATGAGATGGGAGTTTTAACTAATCAGTGTTTGATGCTGCAGTTATTGGAGCTTAACAGGAGTCATGAGGAGAAAGAGACAGATCAGACTTTTCCTCCACTACAAGGAAAGTGATGTGTCAACTACTTCAATGCTTTTCCATCCTGAACCCACATGACCTATTAATTCAAACAGCTGGATTTTATTGTAACCTTTTGGAAGTGGGTAATACTGAATAACAAGAAGATTGGTGTACCTTTTGCTGATGAAATTGAATTCCTAATCAGAATTGATTACAAATCTAGTGTGTAGATCTTTGGTAAGGTCTTAACAAACTCAATTATTGACTTGACTTGTCAGCTCTGACGTGTGGTAATTCATCTTGCACGCATCAGCCACGAAGGTGAGCTCTGTAAGGTGCAACTGTTGTAACATATTGGACTCTAAATTAAACTCCCATTTATTCCAAATTGATGTTTGCTTGATTGAATATACGGTGTAATTTCGCCTGAAATTCTACTCTTTTAATAAATTCTACTTGCTGGAACAGAACTCATATTATTCCTAATGGTGTGCTTTGGCTCGAAATTATGTTTTGTAAAGGTGGCATTGGGCTCTAAGCAAAATTTCTAGACCATAGGATGCGAATTTATGGAAGACTTGCCATATGCTGGCATAAAATGTTACATGGCTTTCAAATGAATCTGTTATGCTTCTGATGGAATTTAAATGGCTCTTGTTTGGAGGTCATCTAAACTTCAATTAAGTAATCTAGTTTTTCTTTCAGTTTGAGTAACCATGTTAATTTTTAATTTTTTTAGTTTTAAGGATTTTGTTCCAAGAGCCATTAGAACAGCCCAAATCGTAGTAGGCAATATTTGTGTGGCATGTTCCGTCTTTTTATCTCATTGAAAACATGTAATCCCCCTATGAACTGCACCTACTTTTATATAACAGTCATAATTAATATATGCTGTGAAGTTCATTTATCCCTTCGTTCAAAATGTTTTAGAGTTTTCAATCAACTGATGAAAGCTATGCTTTACTAGATGTTTGTGCATGAGACAGGTAATTTAGCAATTAGATTTTTTGAGCATTAAATTGTATTTTCCCCCTTTAAAATAGAATTAATTTATTGTCATCGGTAGGGTTAAATGAACTCTTCACTTTCAGTGCGTTTGAATACTGGATCAGGAAGAGCAGTTAATGAACAAGGTTCCGTGCACTGTGGTTAAGCAAGCTAGTACATTGATTAGCCTGGCACAATGGTCCAATAATTGGTAGCGGCAGCAATTGATGAGCTTAAGATGCTTCCAAGCTATTCAAGGTCTGTCCCTCTGTGTGTGTGTCTCTCTCTCTCTCTCCCCCCCCCCCCCCCCCCCCCCAGTATCCATTTGAAATTTATTTAACATGCACCTTTGTAAACATCGGAAAGGACTGCTGGAGGTAGCAAAATTAGTTGAGTTGGGTCCATTACCCTAGTCAGTTGAGTACCCCCTTCATGAAGATGAGCTTATATTGTCTGTGGCTTTTTCTGGAGAATCCATATCATGGAGGTCCAACTGGGCTGGACAATATGTTAATATCTGTTTTTTATCGCCTTCTCTTCTCAACAGTGTTTAAAGCCATTTCAGATTTTCTATGTATTCATATCGTGTTATGTTCATAAAGAAATAGATGGATGGCATATCGTGAATCAATGTAGTTTTCACATATATTAAATACACGTTGACACTGAAACAGTAGAGGTACATGTGCAAAACTAAGAGAGTAACTTTTGCATTCAAAACTGTATTAAATGACATATCTAACATTGAGGCTTTTATTGTGTGTGTGTATTGCATGCCTTGGTTTTAACTGATAGAAATGGTAAAGTGTGTTTAATGTAATATTTTCTGTTAATATTTGCATAGACATTTTTTTTTTCTTTTTTTGATAAAGAGCTGAATTACTGTGTATGTGGGTAAGTCTGCTGTATGTGAGTGAGAGAGAGAGAGAGAGAGAGAGAGAGAGAGAGAGAGAGAGAGCTGAATTCAACGCATATGGGAGCTAATTGGTGATCCAATCAATAACCTTCTGACTAGCATTTATTTGTAGTCACCAACCAACGTACTGAAACCCCTGTTTAGTTCAACCAAAATGCTTATCAGAACACTGAGGCAAAAAACTAAAAGGGGTACCAAAATATACCTAATTAACACAAACAAACAAAAACCAGGCACAGAGAACAATTTATATATAGCATCTCTGGATCTAATACATGACGTTCATAGCAGCTTCCCCCATCTACTTCCTTGCAATTTGTGTTCCCTAGCTATACATACCATGTCAAAGGTTCTGTCATCTTTCCAAAATCAGACGTATATATTGCTGGAATTGTTTATTGTGTTTTTATGTGTTATGCATATATTTTATAACTTCTTCTGTGCCCTTATTCATTCTCTCTGCTCATACTGACACTGGCAGTACTTCTGCAGCTCATTTGTTGTAGCATTACTTTTTATCTTCTCTGACATCGAAAAAAAAAGGAAAAAATAACTACTGAGGAATCTGGCTGCTTCTGTTGCAGAAAACAGTAGTGTTAGTGGATCTTCTTTGTTCAAAGTGCAGGCTGAAGGTCATGAAATTAATTTCAACAATTGAAGGGATAAATTCTATCGTCCTTGACCCCTCCAAAAATACCGTGACAGTGGTTGGTGAAGCTGATCCAGTTTGCATCATTAAGAAGGTGAGGAAATTCAGAAGATCTGCACAAATTATAAGTATAGGTCCTCCCAAGGAAGAGAAAAAGGATGAGAAGAAAGACACACAATCTGCAATGCTTTCCCTACCGAGGATGTGCCAGAAATGTGACGTTTGGTATGTGATTAACGATGATCCTTTCAGTTACTGCAGCATTCTCTGAGTTAAAAGAGGCTAGTATTTCATTTATGCTGATAAGATGCTCCATTTCCATTTCATGGCTTCCATTTATGATCTGAACTGTTTCTCTAGTTCCCTTTTGTTTCCATAACAATGTTTTAAGCTGTAAACATTTGCTCAAAAGATTTCATTCTGCTGCTTATAGGATCTTGATTACTTTTTTTTTTTTTTTTTTCTAAATGCTATTATCAGTAATAGGTTATTTGGTAGATAGGATGCTAGGGTATCGGTTGTTTGAACTGCGTATGATCTTTGAAATATAGCAATATCTCTTTATCAAACACAGATTCAGATCAATAGACCAATCTCTGTTTATCTAACACAGATTAAGATCATAAAAGCTGAACGTGGGTAATTGGTTTTATATCCGTGCATATGTTTTATTATCTCATCATGCTCATCGTACAACTCTAGTCCGGCAAAAATAGGTTAGAAATACATGGAGTTTCCAATCTAAAGATCTGCAGCAACTCTTTTAACATTCTACAGAACTTTGCCAGTTCATGGACATTAATACCTGGACAGAAGGTGTTTCCTGAGAACTTTCATTTCATTTCATTTGGTCTTGTGTATTTCAACATCACATTTGGGCCCCGATGTTTGGTAGTCTCTTAGGACTCTTCCAAACCGTTACTGTTTTGCTCAGGTCTTATTTTATTGTTTTGCATTAAGATCGCGAACATTATATGCAGAATTTGCATTGATGTGATTGATCATCCACGCTGCGAAATTGCGTGAGGGAAGAATGCACATGCATGGTTTCCAATTCTTATAATCAGGGCTAGTGGAGCCAACTCGTTGCTGTGCTGTGTTGACAAGTGCTTAGATTTCAGATTGGGTCATAAACTCACAATTGTGAGATTTGACGTCCATGTTACAATCTTGATTAATTGAGGAGTCAATGTTACCCAATTAATGTGAAATCAACATGAAAGCTCACTTGCTAACTATTTGAGGAAAAAGACCCTAGGTAGATGGTCTTATTATTATTATCATCATTTAAACATTGATATTACGTAAGTATGAATATTAGAGCCCTGGAGGGGAACGAACGAGCAATCGATCTTCGAGAAATTTAATTCAAGGGAAATGGCATAAAACTTTCAGCCATCTCAATTTCAGCACTCTTGATACCTAAATATTGTGGCGAAGAGCAACAGAATCAGGATCGATACCAAAATTTAACCAGAAGCACACGTCAAGCTCCCAATTGCCATTTAACTTCTCCACACGTTCACAAAATCATATGGGTTTAGTATGACGTGGTTTTTATTTTGTTCTATTTATGTTTGAAGGTGTAGTGCACTTGACAAAATATGCATTAATTGAAATCTTCAGTCGAAGCCACGCTTTCAAGCAAAAATAATTCACTGAAATCGTGTCAGGCGAATTCTTATGAACAGCTAATTCAATTAAGTAAAATGATTCAACCACAATTTCAATTGAAATACATAATTGAGATCCAACAATTAATGAAAGAATAGTACATCCAGCAATTAATGATTCAACCACATAGAGATCTATTTGAGAGAATACGTACGGCATTTAGGTACGAGAGAGAGAGAGAGAGAGAGAGAGGCCCAAGGAAAAGGTAAGCTGGAGTAAAGAAAGAATGGCATATCCTTGCGGTACATATTTTGAAATATATCAGAAAATCCATAAATGTAGAAATGAAAGAATTTTACAGAAAAATAACAAAAAAGTAAGATACCTATATAATTGGCGTGAATCTGAAAATATATACCTATAAATTTGATTTTGATATATACATACGAGCAAGCAAAGCCTCTGGAAGAATTCTTCATTAGCAGCAGAACCTCTTTTTCTGCTTCAAAAATGAGTGGGGAAGGATATAAATGGAATTTTCTTTTTATTTGGAAATGCTAAGCAAAGTGTATAAAGTGTATAGATCGCAGTGCGACTTACACGGAGCTTGGCAGCTTCTTGACTATCCATGTATGCGAGGAGTTCGTCGTGTCTCATCAAAGCTTCGTGCAGTGCCTTGCATATAAGGAAAATGAGGGAGGAAAAAGATTCAAGACATGGATGTAAAACAAGGTAGCAAATAAAATTTGGCATTTTCATCGCCATTGATACATTAAACATGAAAGGATAGTCACATATTGCAGGTATTATATAATTAATTGTCATTCAAGAACCAAAATAAGACGGACAAACAGAATTACCTTCTTTGTAGCAATTAACTCTGCTTCTAATGCATCCACACGACAAACAGCAGTATTAAGTAATTCCTCTTTCTCATCAGGCATTCCAAATGACTTCGTCTGTAACGCATCAACCTTCCTCTCGAGCTCCCCCAGCCTCCACAGAACAGATGAGAATTCTTCCCTCGGGGAATCAGAATCTGGAGTGTTCAGGGCTGAATCGGGGTCTACGACTGAACATTTCGCATCCAGATGGTGTACCAGACAAAGGAAAAGATTAAAGAGGGTTGTAAAGAATCCCAGAAGTGCTGCCCAAATCGGTGTACAAAGTCCTTGGAGAGAGATTTGTATCCTTGACGGAGAAAGTATCCCTACACGGTTTCCAATAAATCTGATAACCATCTGATCTGTAACCAAAAAATAAATAAATAACTTCAATTTGATCCCTGGAATCAATGATAGGAAGAAAAGGCACTTTTTTCGGTTTTCAATTAAGGGGTTTACAGCTTCTTGCAATAATCTAAGTCCATGAGACCAAAACAGTTCAAATTGTGTAAAAGGTCCATGCCAACAAGGGATTACCATTTTCTGAGGTGAAAAAAACACAATAACGAGAGAGAGAGAGAGAGGCTCCATTTACTCACCTTTTGCTAAGAAGAAAATATAAAAAGAAAATGATAATCTAACCATGCATGGTGCAGAGGTACTCAGGAGACTCTTTTTTTTTGGGGGGGGGGGTTGGAGGGAGAGAGAGAGAGAGAACATTCCAGTAAGAGGCTCCATTTACTTCGTATTAACATAGGATTTGACAATAGCATAGAAAACTCAGACAGAAATATTGGAATTCAAAAAGGCAAAAAAAGATTGCTGACCTTTTGAAGCACTGGGCTCTTGAAGCGCTATTCGTTGCTCGAATCCTGCATCCACAGCCTTAACAATTATTGGGACACATTTATCATGCCCAGAGAACCCCCCACTGGAATTTGAATTTCCAACCACACTACCCTAAATAATGGTCAAAGAAGATCAACCACAACTTCCAGACACAGAGAGGTGATTATAACATGTTCGCATAATACAGTTTAGTTTGAAGGATATAATCAGTAAAAGACCCTCTTTTTTAATCTTTTGTCTTCTAGTAAGAGCACTGAAGTAACTAAATATTGTAACTAGTCATGTTGCTTTTGGTCTCTGCTAAGGTAACTTAGACAGCTCAAGACTTTGGGATTAATTTAATTAACCTAGCATATGGAACTGCTTGTACATATAACTTATGGTGAAGCCTATCAACAGCAAAGTACATCAAGGATGAAATTTCTTCCTAGAATCCAACCCATGCAATTTGCTGCTAATTAATGAGAATTCCTAGTTGTGATCATCTTATTACGAGTTAATACCAACATCTGAGACACACACAAAAAAATAAAAAATAAAAAAATATATTAAAAGACACTAAAACATTCAAAATTTGATGTTACAATAGCCTTGTTATGCGATGACAAGGAAGTGCGTCACCATGCTGGGTAAGAAAAAAAAGCAAAAGCTAAACAAAAGGTAGGGTTGTCTTCTGAGAAGAAACAAGTGACGTTAACTGTATAGCTTGAAAGCCTTCAGTTTGAAAATTTCATGCAAGTCTTATCCATAGCCATCAAAGAGACATTTTTTTTTTTGGGTAATTAAGAGACACATTTGCTAGTTATAAAGATACAATCTAATCATGTATAGAGTTGGAATACAACCATAAATCAAGAAAGAGATGTTTATTCATCCAAATCACTCGTACATTCAATAGCCCAAGACAAAATATAGAAAGGAACTCAAGAACAACTAACCCCATTTCCACCTGATCCAAAATTCTTGATTTTGTATCATACATTTGCAGCCATCATTAATTACAACAACTTACTTCTTCAAGGACAGGAGTCAACCTTGGATCCGTATTTGTCTCTGTTGCTTTTGGAGATGTAATTTCTTCAGCTTGAGATCCTAACTCGGTGGAGTTGTCGTTTTTTATCTGACTCAATAAAAACGATGAAACCTACCTTTAGAGATTCATTTGATTTCTTCAACTGTATCAATGAGAAAGAGAGAGGAAAATAACTCCTATAGAACACAGCATTAGGGATGCCAATGAGATGTGTATACAAGGGTACTTGACCAGTCCAAAACCGCTAAAAATTCATTAGAAAGTATCCTAATAAGATTGGGACAAGTTTGAGATTAAAATTAAATACGGTTTAGTATTAGTTTGTAAGGTATCTGATACCCATTACTGCTAATAAGGTAACCGTAATCCGGTATCCATAAGATACTCATTAAATACTTGGATAGATAATAAATTAAATTACATATATATATAGATATATATATAAGTATAATTTTAACCCTAGCATAAAAATTATAAAAGCAACGATTTTTTCATATATCATCTACTTACTCAATAGTGAGTTAGTGACTTTTGTTACTTCTGATTTCCATGAGTCCTATTCCCCTCCCCCCCAAAAAAAAAAAATAAAAAATAAAATAAAAAACCCTAGCATAGCTATATTACCAAATATGATGATTGACCATCTCATTTGTGAGAAGCCAGCCACTGCAGCCACTAGACTTCATCAATGCTATCGTGCCATGGGCTCCACATAAGCCACCGTTATCAATAAACTCTACCATGACAGGACACCATCTCACTTTCGTAACAAATTTGGTTATTTTTTTTCTCTAAAGCAAATTTGAGACCTCTTTACTAAGATCTAGTTCGTATTATATCTATTGTTTTTAGATTACGAAACTTTTTTCCTACATTTGGTGTACAATCTCTCTCTCTCTCTAGTCAACCATCTCCAATTATTGCTTCATCGTTCTATTCTGGGTTGATTTTGTTTGATTTGTTTTTCAGTATATGATTCTGTTTATTCCTATCTTCTTGGTGTCATAAGTATCTAGATTGCTCTCTTCAATTATTTTTATTTTCTTATAGGGTAATTAATAGGTCATACGGGTTTGGCTAGTAGCTCGCATAACCTATCCCGTCTAATACGTAATTGGGTGGGACGGGTTTAGCATTTTTAGGACAAGACGGGCTTGGAATTCTGGTTTAAAAAATAAACGGGTTTGCGATAAAAACGGATAGAGGATACGGAAACGGGTCTAGTAATTGGTAGGACAATTTTCATGTTACCCTGCCCGTTTGCATCCCTATGTAGCATGATCATCAGGCTGTGGAGGTGCAGATGTCAAAATGAAAATTTTGATTTGCTTATAAGATACATGAGTAAAGCATACGATTGGATATTGTGGCCTTTCATCAGCGGTTATTGTCCCCTCACTGTCTGATGCGGTCACTATCTGTCTGGATTGCTGTGCTTCACCATTACAAACCAACTGCATACATACAAATATATGACGTAAGAATACGCAAAGTTGGTTGCCGTTGGAGTTATAATAGCTAGTCCAAGTAAGTTACATAACAAACCAAATTAGTAACTTCAAAATGAACCTTTAATACATCGGGGTCTTTCCATGGCCCTTTATCAGACCTCAGACAACCTCCCTGATCTGCACAGTTACAGTTTCCACCTAGAAATTCAGGCAACTCGCTGAATACAAATATACTCAGGAGTTACCAAATGGTTAGACTTCTGCATAGATAAATAAAAAGCCAGATTGAAGCCATAAAATTCTACTTGTTTACCTCGCATCAATTATTTCAAGCAATTTACTCTGGTAATCGCTACCAAGAACCTGAGACAATTCTTTGAAAAATTATTAAACCAGCATATGATTATGTCATGAGCATGTATGCTTTTACAGGTACGAGAAAAATATTTTGACATACATGAATCTTTGAAGCTGTTTTAGGATCAAGAACAGTCTTCACTGTGTTCCAGAGCAGCCTAAATCCAGGACCAGCATTTACAATGAACATACGAAAGAGTGTCTGCAGAATTGTCATTCCAAAGTGATCTTTCATTGTTATATTTATATGATTCAAAATTTCAAAATTATGAACCATACCTCAGGGTAATTGTCATTATCAATCTTCTGCAGCTGCATAATGACTTCTCGTGCAGGTTTAGTAAGGTTCTTCAAACCCTAAAAAATTAAGAAGCACAAGAATGTAAAATCTTCTAGGTAAGAAGCCAAGGTCCCTAGAATTTGTGATATAATGATAAGTAGGTATATAGGAAAAAACAAGAAAGCATACCACGCCTTGAACATCTAAAATTGTTGTACTTGAATCTATATGTTTCCTTGCGACAATAGAGCAGGCTGGAAACTTGATAGCAAAACTCTTTTCAAATTCCTGAACATGGTATTTCACATACCGATCCAAGGTTGTCACTTGCATAAGCTTGTTTGGATCAACTTGTCCTAGTCTTTCAATATAAATAGGCCTTCCATCCTTATCTACTCCGTGATAACCCTGTGGGTAGTACTTAAACACTTCATTCAACCCCTTGAACTCAAAATCCTACAAACAAATTAAGATGAAAAGGCTTTAGAAGCGATAAGAACTGATCATGCATTGCACAGTAATTTTTAGGACACCCAAGTAAATATGAAAACTACAAATTTATCCAATACCAAGTTCCACTGCCCTAAAATGAGGCAGAGGTGATAGTGGGTCATATGGAACGTCCATAAAAATACAAAGTGGCTAGATATCACACCAACCTATATATGAATAATGAATGGCAGCAATGGCTGTCAGAATTCAACTTTTCAAATTTCCTGTAAAACAAACCAAACCAACCCAACCCCACCATACCCATTTATTTTTGTTATTTCATTTACATAATACAAATTTCCTCTAAAAATTAATGACATATATGGAGGTTCTATTTGAATGAAAAAATGCTACAACATAAGATAATCTTGTTAAAACATATAATTTAATTAGTAAAAATATCATATGCTTATTTGGTAAATTTTCTAGTAAAATTTATTGTCCTATCTCAAGTGTCTCTGCAAGCCACTTGCTTGAGGGTAGTTTGAGAGAGGCATCAAACCTAACCCATTCATTTAAATGGGAGAAAAACCTTCCCAAAAGTACAAGAAGTTGAAATATAAAAAAATTGCCACTAAAATCTAAGGATGAAATTTAAGACACACACAAATGCACAAAAGGGAAGATCATCAGATGAAGTTACCTCTATGATAGTATCAGTACCATAGTTTTTCCTCCATTGAAGCATCTCAACCCACATCTGCTTTGCTTTCTCAATATCAAACTTCCTTGCTTTCAAGAATCTGCAATGAAATCAACTCACGAGAATAAATCAATGATGAAGAATCAATAAGATGACAGCAAAAAAAATTCTATATAACACAACAGCTGTAGTAATTTTCAAAGTTAAAAGACCAGATGTCATTTAACATTAATATGTAAAGGTCGATACTCTAGTAAAGAGCTTTAAATAAGGGCAGACCAGTGCTGAAGGTTCATGTTCATAGCCATCATACACCATAAATAAATATAGATTATGTTTAACAACTTATTGGGTTTTATTTTAAGTGTCTTAATAAAATTTGTCACATTATTTTTGGTCGATTTCCTGAAAATTGAAGTTTTTGGGATAATCAATGGCAAGACGATATTAGCACTATGGTTCAAGTCTCATTATTAGGCGTTGGTTCCTTGTTTATTTTTGGACACATTGTTATTATCGGTACATAGGCTCCCTAACAATCAAGGAGTCACCGAGTTCTGCAGGCCGCAATCCTTGGACGACCAAGAAACTGACTGAAAGATTCTATGAACCACACCTAGAGAGCTAATAAACTCATTTTAGCACATACCTAGAAGATCGGCTATCGGGAACCACTCGTGAGAGCTGCTGCATAGAGGCACGAGTAAGACAACGCTGAGCGACCACAAAACCTTGGTCGCACCTCAATCCTCTAACAGAGAGACAAAATCTCACCTACCACATTAATTAGTCTTAGTTACCGCCGCTAGGTGGCACATTCCCATTGTGTCCCAAATTCCCATAGCTTAGATGTCATCTATCACCATCAACCGAAATTGTCATTATAAGCTCAGCTGCTCAGGCTCCATCACCATCAGTTCTTGATGCCCAAGGATTTTTCACCAACAATCTAAATCATCCCCCGACGGTCAAAAGTTGCATGCACACACCCTTTATCTTCAGGGATCTTCCATCATGCCCGAGCTAAAGTCAACATCCACTTCTCCTGCCAAAAGCTCACCCACCTAGGACTCCAGTACCATAAATACACTATAAGACCTTCATTTACTCACAAGCTACCCACTTAACATCAGACATTCAATAGCCTTAAGACCAATCTCCTTCTTTATCCCTCTTGCTCACTTCACTCTTCCTCTGCCACCCTCAAGTGGCTTGCCAAGCCTAAGTAGTGCCTGTTTCCACTTCTTAGATCCAGAGGCTCTCTAGTAAAGGATCTAGCCTCGCTCAGAGGATCCCTTAGAAGCTACCCTGAATCACCCCCATAGTTATATTTGTGATGGTGCATGTTATTTGATTCACTTTTGTTATTTGTATGTCTCTCTAGTCCATATGTCAAATGGGTTTGCACGAACGGGTTGAGAAAGCTTGATATAAGTTGTTAGGCCATTTTCTTACAACTTAAGCTTTTGGGATAATTATTGGCTTAAAAAAAAAAAAGTCTTAACACAAATGTGTATAAATTTCTACAAGTATGCAGCAATATATTGCCAATGGCTTCCCATGCAAGCTTATACAAGCATGCATTCTAAATATGATGCCAATGAAAATCTACTAACCCGTGTAGGAAAAATAGATAATCAATCTTTGGCTTCATAGATTTAATTTGATAAGGAAGGACTGTTCAAGATAGTGACAATGTTATGAAGGGGCTGAGGGGGGTCAGTTTTGGGAAATGCTACCCTTATATGCAAATTTTTTATGAAAAAAATTTATACTGTAGTTTGGCCCCCTAAACTTTTAAAAAATGGTTAGCCTCGGTTAGGAAAATACTACCATTAGTACATATAAATTTTTGGGTTAAAAAAATTTAGGCCACAGACCAACCTCCCTAAAATTTAACTATTTTTGTCTCAATTGCTATATATAATCTCAAATTTGGAAGGCTAACTGATTGTACCATTTATACATATATAGTAATTTATTTTACTCACTAACTATAATTTATAATATTAATTATTCTTTTCTAGGCCTAAATTCAACTAAGGAAAAAAAAAATTGCCCCTCCCCCCCCCCCCGACCAAAAGTTTTGGCTTCGTCCCTCGTTGAAGAAATAATTTCCATGTCATCTAAGACAAACATAAACCAATAGAACATTTCACACAACTTCCTGCATGAATAGAATATGCATTCTGCGGTCAGTACCTGATCTGTGCGATCCACTTCCCGGATTTAAATTGGAAGAATGACGGAACTTACGTTACGAGGTTCACACAATTTATAAATAGGCATATGTTATCAGAAAAAATTAGCTCAACACCATATATGCATGCATGTCTAAATGGAAGTAGGTGTATGTATAAGTGAATGTTAAAGAAAGAGGACTACCTCAACATCACATGATAATCATCATGTCTGACAGGTAGCAAGTCATCTGAGACCAATTCTTGTCGGAAAGCCTCTACAGCTTTTAGCTCATTAGCATCCCCAACATCCTCTAATGGAACAGGACTCTGATTCTCACTCTTCTTCTTGTTTTTCTTCCTAAGAGAATGCCTTAATTTAGTAGATGCACTCAGTGCTTTCTTCTTCAATGTCCCAAACCTTGTCTTCCTTTCATCTTCCAAGATTTCAAATTCTGATTTTCGTTCTTTCCCTTCGTCAAAACCAGAGGACCCCTCTAAGCCTACAGAACATAAACGGAGAGTACATTGTATCATAAAATTGTGACTAAACTTAATAGAGAAATACTCATTTGCTCTATGAATAATACGATTAAGCTCCCCAAGATATGAAAGAAATGCCAGTAAGCCTCTATATCCTTTGATAAAACTGAAAGGAGCTTCACTGATACAATCTTCATGACATAGAGCTAGATACTTTCTTTCAAGAGCAACGAACAAACAACGATACAGGTGCTGCTATACAATCTACCAAGTGGAAGGGAAATGAATAGACTGGCACTTCTAGCTCCAAAATCTGCAATGGATTATATCAGGAGTTCCAATTTTTTTTGAATCACATATTCACTAGTCAGAAGCACATTAGCTGAGGTATGGTTCGCATGATTTTAACAGCCATCTTGTCATCATCCCTAATGATTATTTCTGACTACGTTCTCAAGAAAATTGTACATTTCTTTCATCAAAATGACAGGAAAACAAATTATTAGGAAGTAAAAACCGAGTGAATGTTAATAGAAGCTTGGGGGCCTGTGTATATAGATCCAATGGGACAGGATAAGTTCAGCATCTCTGAGCCCAAAATGTTACCAGAAGTTAGGAGGATGTTACATATTTATTTGCAATTTAAGAGAGTTTTTGTTTAGGAAAAAAATTGTAGTTTGGAACAAACAAGTCGAAGACTGAAAGGTTTGTTATTGTGTTGTATTGAACTTCCCAAATTTTCACTTACATCCCACAAAATTGAGCACAATTGCAAAATGATGTCAAGTGAAAAAAAAGGGGCTTTGGTTGGTTTTTTATCATCAGCTAGCAAACAATTTCCTTATGTTTTTCGAAAGTGTGAGAATAGATGAAAGATTTTTTAAAACACAAGGTGAACTCAAATTTAATTCGTCTTGCAAAAAGTACTGTATGAGAGAATCAAAATTTTTGAGAAGCAAAGCAGATGAAGCAGAGGCTTTAAATTCCTTGACAATCCCACTTTGATAATCCTCACTAATGTGATAATTACATAATAGAACTAATAGGAAATTAAATTTAGTTTCTCCTTCAAATTTCGTACGAATTAAAAGGCTCCCATTTTTTGGCTCAGAATGAGGCAGCACATTTTATGCATGTAACTTCATGGATTAACGCATCAGGCATGTACCTCAAGGGTGAAAGAGCACTTCCAGGCTTAATACCCAAATATGAAATAACAAACTATGAGATTCATATGTGCATTCATCCATCAGTTTCAACCAAAAAAAAAAAATGTAATTAAACATCACAAGAAGGGAGCTCTGATATAGCACTGCCCTTCTATGCTAGATGGATTGGGACTGAAATATAATCCGTGAGCTTATCTACACTTAATTAGTATTCTCGTAAAATTACAATTTTATGACAACTACTCAGGTTGTTCCCAATCTTTTGTCTCAGTTGTTGAAATATTCGAGTTGTACGTATGTTGCAAGCGCCAGAGTTCTTGTGTATATATATACATATCTTTATTATTATAACAACCGAAAAAAGAAGGAAGTATTCCGTGAAACGTCAAAAGAAAAAAGACAATTCTACCGCAAAAACTCAATTCAATAACAATAAAAGTTTATTTGAAGACAAGAAAGCAGACAGAATGGAAGTTCTCACAAGGCTTTGCGAATCCATCGCCCGTCCCCGACATGATGATACTCTCCTCCTGACTCCGAGTAGAACAAAAAGCTCCAGTCGGTGGAACGGTGGGGAAAGAATTCAACAAGAACTGATTTAAACCCTGCGTCAAATCCAGAAATATAAAAAGATGCAGAGAATTACTATCAGAAACTCGACCAAACTATATGTATTAGATCACACAGTACCTATATATATATATATATAGAGAGAGAGAGAGAGAGAGAGAGAAGTACCTAAAAATTGTTCATCTAAATGAGATAGAAAGAGAGATCAGACGATTCGATTCAATCGATCTCTCTACCTCTGTCGAATCTTCAAGAATTCTGCTCTACTGATACATTTTAGAGCAACTATTACGGAAGAGCAATTGCGTTACCTCACCGGCAGCACCGACGAAAGAGAAGATTTTGTAACGGTGTTTGATGGATTACGCATAAATACAAGTTTCGTAAAGCTGCCGTTAGGTTATGCTGCTGGCTGTTGGGTCCACAATGAGGTCCACGTGGGAGCAGAGTCGGAGGGGTGATGTATCCGGGGGCGGGAATATGCTTAGGTGGCTAATCGCTAAATACTTTTGTGCCTTTTTCTTAAGTAACCTGTATAATTTGGGTGTTTTGAAGTTATAAAAATTAGTCTAAATTTATAAAAATTATATTCGTAATTTGTGCTATTAATAGAAAATTAAGAAAAATTAAAATTTTATAAATGTTTATAAAAGTTTATATAGATTTGTAGAGTTTCAAACGAGTCAATATCTTTTAAATTTTCTTAACTATCAATTTCGTACACACTAATGGCAGGTGGGGTTCAACTTCTAGACAATTTTAGTCATTTAGTATTTACTTTCTTCTTAATTTTAGTCCTTATTTTAATTTAAAATAAATTTAAAATTTATCTTAACTCATAAAAATAATAGTTACAAAAGTATCTATAATATGTATCTATTAAAATAATTAACTTAAATAGACTATTTTATTTTTAATTTTCACAAAGAATAAGATACTCTCCTCGTCTTTAATTATAAAAGTGATTTACACAATTAGAACGTATCTTTAATAATTTTTATTTTCAAATTAATTATATAATTATTGTCTCAAATTATTTTAAAAAAATAATACTAAATATTAATAAGTATTTTATGTCTCCAACCATTAGAAGAACTATCTTTAAAAAAAAAATTAAAAAAAAATATTTTTTGAAGTTTTAGATAAAAAGTTACTTATCCCAATTATTACTCGAAATGTGCTCACTAATACCTAGAAAATGATATGAATATTTTATCATGATTAAGTTAATTAGGTCTACTTTAATAATAAACAGATATATTACTTCTATTTTAACTTTTCAAAGATTACTTCTATTTTAACTTTTCTCTTTGTAACTTTTTTAACCATGTGATTTGCATTTATAAAAATATTTAAAAATAAATTATTAAAATAAAGATCAAAACTACCCATCATAAAAGGAATACGTTGTCAATTTTCTTTGAAATGTTCGTTTAATTTCTTTTTACATGCACATGAATTTTTCTGTTTTAAATATGTTTTGCAATTTTTTTGAAAAATTATAAAATAATTAAATGTCTAAAATTATTAAAAGCAGAAAGAAAATCAAAATTGATGAAAAAATATCATATAAAACGAAAAAAATATCCCAAAAGAAAAAAAAAAAGCAAATAAGCCTAAACTAAAAATAAGCATAGTTTTAATTGAAACAAACAAAAATAATTGTAACTAGCTTGAAAAATGCCATTGTAATTACAAATTTTCATTTATAGTTTGAACACAGGTATCAAGTAATAATTACATGTAGCAATCAAAGCATACATTTGAGTGCTTTCTTTTGTTGGGGATAACCTTATCAACAAGCAAAGAGGACCCAAAGAAATAAAAATAAAAAAAGAGTGGAGGAGAAAGCGTTGCCAATTGAGCTTGAAAAGACACACTCTCTCAAAGAGAAAAATGAAAAATCTTATTAACAAATCCCAGCGACAGGGCTGTCGCAAGTTAATCAATTTATATGTAGCATTTACTTAACGGAGTTACGATGGACCTACAATTGCTTGGAGGAAGACGAAGTCATGACAATTACTTTGGCTGTAATTCTTCAAGGCTTTTAAGACCCAAGAATTCCTAGATTACCACGGCGGCTAAAACACACTCGTCAGAAGAGTCGTTGGCAATTTCATTGCGTAAGACCTTACTTTGGATGGTCCCTTGTTGGTTGTTGCCAGAGAGTTGTTTGATGATCGACAACATACGACTGGCCAAGAATATGCCCATGCTACCCGGCATAGTCATTTCTTTCACGTCTTGTTCAACTGCTGTAATCCAAATCCGGTAAACAAGCCCTTTACAACTATAGAACAAAATTAGGTAAATTTGACCATTTTCAAATTCCACAATACCCCAACGCAAGAATTTTGTGCGCCAAGTTTCCTTTAATTTGTGAGAGAACAAATAACAATAAAAAAATAAAATGATAAGAACACAAAATAAAGTTTACAAAAAAAAAAAAATTATCTTATTTTTTGCTTGAATTATAATGATAAGACACAAATAAATAAATATCTAACCAAAAAAAAATTAAATTTTATTGGGTATACAAAAAATTACACAAATTAGTAATTTTATATTTCTCTCATGTTTCTTCTTTTTTCACAAATTCGTATTCCAAACATAGCATCATAGTCTAAAACAATCATCGAAACCAAATCACGCCACAGAAACTTGGCGTTCAATTTTCTTAGCTCTTCAGAAGCTGAAACCGGTGAGTAGGCCCAAGGGTATCTGGTACTAAAAAAATTGGAGCTGGAAAGTTCCCATAGGTGTGGAACAGTGGAAGGCAATTCGACAATGTAGCAGATAAGCAATAAACCATTTGGGCAGGTAATTGTAAATATATATGCATGAAAACAAGAAACCATAGAAATCAGAAAAGTCTCGCATGATTCGACATTGCAGTGGAAGTCAAATTTCATCCATCTATACAAATGCACAAGTTTAATTATACACATATAGGCAGGATTAATTTCCGCTGGAAGCCCACCTCAGCTTGATCAATAGTTTATATGTACAAAACCCACTTTTCGACCAGAATCTGATACAAAAAATTGTAATCAGTGAGAGACTGAGCGCGTGTGTTCGTTTGGGTGTACTTGGATTCAAGATTTGGTAAGAGAAAAGAAAACAAAGGGAAAAAATGTAATAAAAGTAGTAGAAAATATAAAATTCTAAATATATGTTCTTATCTAAATGGATTAAAAGATATAATAAAATAAAAAATATTCATCAAGATATTAGTTTTTTAATTTAATTAATTTTCATTTTCTAATTTTCCTACCTTTTCACTTCCATTTTCCTTCACAATTCAAACAAGAGAATAAATTTTAAATTCCTATAATTTTTATTTCTCCTCAACAAACCACTGAACCGAAATACAGCCTTTTTAAACCGAGGTAGGAAGAAAATGGCATGCCTCGTACCTGTTACGCCGAGTTTCTTTTGGACCTAAATTCAATGAGTTTGTCCCTCCATTGAGCTGTAAGACACCACAAAATTGAAAATTCTGAGAAGCAGAACTCCAATAATACTGATGAAAAATTAATCATGACGGGGCTGCTTGGACCCCAGTACAGAGCCAGCCAGGAGTCTCTAATGAGGATGGTCAAGACGTCTAGATAATTTAAGCCAACTCATGCAAATTTCTATTTTTTTCAAGTTCAAGAGCGATAACCATACCATGGTTCAGTACTACCTCATATTATCGGATAATAAAGTTGATATTTATTTTGTTTTCAAAATATATGAATACAAAACAAGTCAAAAAATATTCTTGTCTTAGACACAATTCAACTAAATTTATGAAAATAGAACTAGAAGAGCAACTGTGTATTGAAAGTCTTCAATAATTTAAGCCATAATTAAGTTTCAAGCAACCTCATTTTCAATGAGCACAGGCAGCAAAAAAGCTACAAAAAAATCATCCTCCATTTTATTATAAATCCTTATTTTGATAATATTTATAACAGAGAATGATCATAGCCATTGACACAGGAAGAAGAGTAGGCACAAGTACGATGACTCAATAAACAAGTTGGTATGTTGTTGAATTTTCAGTAATTACCAACCACTAACACAATTTACAAACATTTGAAAGATTATTGTAGTTCGTTTGCCATACCATATAATAACTATATTGTTGTGAAAATCTCAATTGCATTTTCTCATAGTCTGTCAAGTCTTCAGAATAAAACCTATCCATAAGCTGAACATCATCAATTCTAGAGAATAGGTTGGCCATGTCACATTTTATCGACAAGTCTAGGAGGAGAGGAGGATGGAAACTAATGAGGGATTAGCTTACGAGAGAATTCCTTCGTTCATAATCCTTGATCAAAAGATCAACCAATCATGGAGATTTTTTTCGTTAGTGGGAATTCCAATTCCTGAACCCAATGTCCAACCACATAACATAAATATCTTTGATATCATAGACCTATGCCTTAGGCCTACACCAGCTTGCCAGTGATTAATTTGAATTCAAGCCCATTTTTCCATTTTAAAATTAGAAACAACCCAGTGCCCCAAATATCTACATTTATATATATATATATATAGAGAGAGAGAGAGAGAGAGAATAATTTCCATCATTTACAAAGATTTAGGTTTAACAGAAAAAAGAAAGACTTGCAAATAGATCAAATGAAAAGCATACCTGCATCTTTGTACCTTTCCTCAACAATAGCAACGAGCATATTGCGAACAAGATCGAACTCTTTTGTTGTAATGCATGGCTGGCCATTAGGCCTGGAATGTGATGGCATATATAAAACCCTTTCTCTTGCAAAAACATCACAAACTTCTAACAAATATATTTTTGCCGTGTGAGATCGATAAGATTCTCATGGCATGAAAATCCCAGTCTCATCACAAGATATTTCTGCCAATGTGATTAATTTTTTTTCCTTTTTTTTTTGTGAATTTTACGTTAAATGGAGTAGGTTGCCATGAATGAGTAACAAATCTATTCGAAGGTATACCATACAACATTTAAAACACTGGCTCTTTTGAAGTCCAACTCAAAAGTCCAGCAGCAAACTACATCTAGAATCTAAACACATCAAACCTCGTTCCTACATTCAATTTCTAATGCATATAATACCCCCAAACAAAAATAATAAATGCAATCACTAAGGAATTATAATTGACCTGTCCAGTTCAGTGAACACTGGGCCATCTGAGTAAGAGGCCTGCATAGACACCTTTGCAGATTCAATGACCCTCATCCCATCACTATATGCTAAGTATTTGTTGACCTGTATAGGTACCTGTAGAAAAATTAAGAAAAGAAAAGAAAGATAATATTTTATTCACAGAATTATCACTTGGCCTAAAATTTTTATAGTTTTCGCGTATGAGTCCAAATGACAGGTTTGCCAAACAAAAAGAAGTCTAAAATCACTAAAGCAGTTAGGGTGATGGCACTACTAGACAAAGCCAAACAAATAGTCTAAAAACACCAGGCTTACTAAAGCAATTAAGGTGATGGCACTAGCACACATAATTAGGTACAAAGCCATTTTTCGTTGACAACCCCACAATCATACTTACATACATACCACAGCACGAACTGACTTTTTCCGTACACAATAAAATCAGCAAAGTGACAGAATTGCTTCAATAATTGGAATAAATAAATAGATAGCATGTCAATGGACTGGTGACAAGCTTCACTAAGGATTCCATCATTAACAGCATGTTCATGCACGTCCATCTTACTTAACAGTAAAAAGTTGGAGCATGCTTTATAAATAACACCTTTTTAAGAGCTCAGATGTATCTTCAAGCCACAAAGAAATACACAAGCATTTGGAAGAAAAATTATGTTTAGTGTTAACGGGAGGAAAAGACAAACCTGAGATTACATTACTGAAATTGTGAAGAAAGAGTTAATTTCAAATAAATTTCAACCTCAAAAGAATACAATCAATAATTTAAATGGATGGAGGAAAATAATTTATGTAGCCAATCCAACTAGTTTGGGACCAAGGTTTTGTTGAGTTGGGTTGCCAAAATTAGTACTCATAAAAAAAATAAATAAATAAATTAAAATAAAAAAAATGAAAGTCATTACTCAAAAAATAACGACAATACTGCTAAAAAAACGCTTACATATATATGTATATATTAAGATATGAGATGCACATGTAAGCAGGGCCACAAAAAATGGCACTCATTCATTAATTTCTCATATATATATATATATATACATATTTTCTACTCCTCTCCCTATCAATCAATTTCTAGCAAAATTTTGTGCCATTCCTTCATATACTGGAGTCATCCCACAAAAACCAAATCAGCCAATATTATTCAGTTTTCAAAGTTGCAAGCTGACAAAATTGTATCAAAACCACTAGCTTATGCAATCTGCAGAGAGAAGAGACTGTAATATTAAAACTACACTATCACAAACATATAACCAATCATACTACTTGTGCAAAGCAATTCCATTACTCAAATAATGATACTGAAGAAATATCAAAATAAGCAAAATTACCTTGCATCTTACTGCAATGTTAATGGCATCAGAAGGTCGAAGGTCAAAGCTGACACTCTCCATTTCACTACCCAACTGAGATCTCAAGAAACTTAATCAGCACATACTTACAATTGAAACAAGTTTTGAAGTTGAAAGAGTGAAACAAAATACAGAGTTTTAACAGGAAAATGCCTTTGTGATGTATAACTGAGCAAAATATGCTTCATGTACTCTCTTGGTGACTCGAACAAGCTTCACCTGCATGAGTGGTAACCAAATATGTCAAATGGAAATCTTTAGGAGGCATCAGGTAATACACAGACAATAAGCATTGCTAATCAGAAGACAAATCTTACTGCATAACCCATTTTGTCAATCATCTCCTTCACAACCTGATACACGGTGGGCCTAGCCTGAAACGCAGTCAACAACTTTCAGCACAACTATTAGTGGAAGCCGAAATTCGCCTAAGTGAATTATGACAGCTTACAATTTGCACATTGCGCATGGCCGCCATAAGCAACACACTTGGCATCTCCACTGCAATTAAAGCAAACCATTACTAGAGAGTAAAAGAAAAGCTAAAGAAGATCTCTCCTAATTTAGGAAGTAATAAATGCAATATGTACATACAAACAATTATAGGAAGGAGAAGACCCGTCCCGTTTTCGATCTTCAGTACAATAGCAGGATGTGGAGAATAATCGAGCAAATGCCCACCTTGAGGGTTGTTATGAACACATCTTAAATTCCTACCATCTCTCATCCTAACCATGAAACCATCTGCGCCACTCCTCACCTCAACTATATGGTATAAGCAAAGAGACGCAAGCATCAATTATGTTAAAATGTACATAAACAAGCAGCAAAAATGCTTAAGTTACATAGACAACATTAAAGTATTTAGAACTATGGAATTTAGGAGAGCATGATTATCGCAGTCATTTATCAACAATGATACTAAAACAGGCTTAAAAATCTATTATTATAGAAACATGCATATTAACTTGTATATTAGCTAATCCTCGACCCAACACACACACAAAAAAAGGGGGGGGGGGGCTTTGGTGGAAGGTAGGTTCTGAAATGTGTATATTCTCGCCGCTCTTGAAACCCCTCTCTGTTTTCCAAATTGAAAACAGGAGAAGTAATACAGAAGGATGTTTACAGGAACATCGAAGGTACATTTTCTCTTTACCCTTCTCATTCTCTGGAAAGCATAATACAACGTTTTAACTGTTCGCCTAAGAGATTGCTTTTCCTATGTTCTGTTTTCTGATTTAAAACAATATAACAAAACATGACATGACCAAAATTTCAACAGCTTGTTTAACATAATCATAAGAAAAAAAGTGTTTCCCAAAAGAAGAATAAAACTTGGCCCCAAAAAAATAATAAATAAACAAGTAAAATGCATTTAATGCCATGGGTTTTGAAACAAATGATTGGAGTAATCACATTTACGACACCTGCATCAACAACAGTAGAGTTGACATAATCTTCATCGTTTTCGTTGAAATTCTCTGCCATGCTACCATTACCATTGGATGGCGAACTGAAGCTACACTGGACCTTCTTGTAAGTTTTCACATGCAGTCGATGACACACATTAATCCTAGCATCCTTGATCCCTTTGAATCCCCAGCATCCACTTCTAAGAATTTTACCCTTCATTAAGGGGCCATTAACGGGCAGAGCATTAACTCCAGCTTGTTTTGCTCTGACAGCAGGGCAGATAACCGGTCCTTGTAGAGAAGCCATCTCACCTCCTCCAAGACTTATCGAAAAGCCAAAAAAGAATTATGATAAAAAACATGTAAAGGAAAAATAAACACACACTCAACCTATAGGCTATGTTGATATGTGAAATGAATAGGCAGAGTATCAGTTTACATAAAGATATATAAATAACTTAGATTTTAATTTTAATACACTATCAGTAAAACAATTAGCATATCACAATATGATGTGTCGTTATTTTGTAATTTAACTAAATATGAAAAAATAATAATCATGTACACAAGTGATGTCTTGAAACCTAAAGATAGTCTATGAAGCATGGACAATTTAAAATATGTACCGTATCCGATACGTATCAAACACATATATTCCTTGGATACATCAAGATAAGTGTCAGATATGCCACATGGTGTATATTTAATCATTTCGCCTTCTAATATGAGATTAAGATAAACCTATATTTTAGTACTGAAATCACTAAAATTATAAAATCTTAGATCTTATATGTTGTTATGTTTTATATATTGAATAATATATTGATTTTTTTGGTTCTAAATGTTATATTCATCTGTATAGTTAATAAAAATATAAAAGATTTATATTTTTGGCCATATTGCTACGATGTCCGTATATTAATTTTTTTTTAAATTAAAAAAAATCACCACATCCGTATCCGTACACTAACTTTTCTATATCCCGTATTCGTATCCAAAATTTTTAGCCGACAGTGTATCAAAATCAAACTCGATAACTTAACATATGTACCAAAAATAAATAAATAAATAAATAACCTGACAGGCAGATATTATATTTACGATCACAAGTGACAGATAAAATTTGGGTATTGGGGTCTATATGTCAAAACAAGTACAAAGATCTTCTTTTAGATTCTAAAGAAGAAACTACATGACAGTTAAATGAGAGACTCATTCAGCTCCACAATTGTTTTATTCCTATATTTTTTAACTGAAGAATTCATTTTTTCACATCTACCAGAGGTGCATGAGTTGAATCCATAATAGTTGTAGAAAACAGACTGCTGACGTTACAAAATCCACCACATAAATTTCCTCATAATAGAGTCATTTCATTTTGTAATCTTGATATTTAAGCAGAAAATACAGTTTCAGTTCAACATTTCGATTCTTAATTCTTTGGATTAGACGCTTTCTTCGAATTTCTTCCTTTAAACAAGCTCTCTGTCTCCCTCTGAAACACGCACAATCACATACACCAGCATTGAGGCACACAGAATTCGAAAATCAGCTTAAATCGATTAAAAATTTCATCAGCCAAACACTCTCTCACTCTCACTTTCCAGAATTTAATCTGCTTTATACCGTTAAATTAGCCAATTATTATATGATAACATTTGAAACCAAAGATCACGGAGAGTGTAGAATAGACAAGATAGTCGCACACCTGATAGGCCTCCAAAAAGCTCAGCAACTCCACAATCTTCAAGAAAATCAACCGACCTCTCACTCACAACAAGCCGATCTTTCTTTACAAGTTTCTCGACGATCAAAATCAAAAAAGCCTAACTACGATTAATTAATTCGATATGTAATTTTTTTTTTTTTTCTGATCTACTTGTGTTGAAGAAGCCCCTCAGTAGGAACGATCGGAGAAGAAGATAAGAGACTCTTTGAAGACGATCAGATACTGAAAAAGGTCAGATTGTTCAGAGAATGAGGAGAGTAAACTCGGGATGCCTATTGTTATCAATTGGCCAAAAGACAGAAATACCCCTAATTTAAGGAATAATTGCAAAGGCATTTGTACCCTCTCAATTTTTATTTTTATTTTTCTCTGGAGCAAAAGGTGTATTGTCCGGACACCCTAACCGGCCCACACTACCCGGCCCCACGAGCATCGTGTGAGAGGTAAATCAGGAAGCCAGCGGCCCCACCGAGGAGGTTGGCATTGACCGGTTGCCACAAGGAGTCCACCCTATATTTTTATTTTTCTCGTTTGGTTGGTTGGTCAACGTCGGTATAAATAAAAATATAATAAAAACATAAAAATTTAATATAAAAGGGGATGTGATGAAATTTGGTTTAAAAAAATATAAAAAATATAAAAATTAATTGATTTAGTTGGTAAAATTTGGTATAAGTTGTTTTTTTTTTCAAAATATAAAAAGATTTATATTTCAAATTTGGTAAATAATTTACTAAAAAATATTAATATTGGATATAGGCACAATGTGGTGCTATAAATTAATAAAATAAAAACATGTTATCTTGTTTTAGATAAAAAAATTTAAATATAATATTATAATCCTTAATATTTAAAGTGTTTTTATATTTTTAGTTTAGTAAATTATTACGCTATGTTTTTGTTGATTATTGATATTAAAATTTGGTTGATCTGAAATATAACTATGATATTAACGATTTATAGAGATCTGATCAGGTTTTATCTTGTAGCTGTTAAGATAACAGAATTGATAAACATTTTATTAAATTTTTTTCTATTATGTTCTTTTTTTAAGTTTTTATGATACAGCTAAAGAAACTAATACCCTATATCTGATTAATTTAGTATAATACATGAAAGTGAGTTGGATGATTCTTGCATTCACACATAATATATTCAAAAATAATTCGTAAAATGTCTTTTTGGTTTGTTAAAGTGGTTTGGTTTGATAAAACGGAGATTAAGTGAAGAGCGGAGGGAAAACCAAAATAATAATAATAATAATAATAATAATAATAATAATAATAAGTAAGCTTAAATTTCATATAAATTAAAAAATTAAGGGTTGTTTTGAACTCCAACTAACTTTAAAAAATTTTAAAGTTTTAACTTTTGTAAATTTAAAAAATTTTTTAACTTTTTAAAAAATTTATCAAAATCCATTAGAACAAACCATTAAATTTTTTACGAACTCCAAAAATTTGTCCACCGACATTTATACTAAAAAGTTTCATGAACTTTAAAAATTTTCAAGACTTTCTATTAAAATTTCACCACGTGTCCTTTATATAATTTTTCTCACCTTTATATTCAATCAAATACAAATATCTAATTATCATTTTAAAAACAACCTTTTATATTCTAAATTTAAAAATTTTCACTTTTGTTAACTTCTGGTTTTATTGCCACTCTAAACTAACATTAAAGGGGTGTTTGAGTTTTAAAAAAGTTAAAAAAAAAAGTTTAGCATTGATGTGATATAAAAGTGATACGTGATGAAATTTGATTTAAGAAATTTAAAACTTTTATCCTTTTTTAAAATTTTTAAAAAAATTTTGGAAATACAAACGGTCCCTAAATTAACACGAATACAAATTTTACAAAAACTTAAGCATAATTTAATGATTTGGCCCAAACAAAAAAAGTTGTATGAAAAAAAATGACAAACATTTTGCATCTATAATTTTTAAAATAAATAATTCGTTATTATATATAATATATATTTTTTAAATGATTTTGATGTAAAAATAATTTTGTTATTATTTTGCTTTATAATTTATGGGTGATTTGTATGCGCCTTGAGGGTAGTTACGAGAATAGACAACGATTGGATAGGTGGGGCCCAAAAAACTTTTTGCTGGATGCATAAATCGGCCACTTTGCTACTACATGACAAACCATAATGATATCCGCCTTCGATGATCACAAAATCTACAGATGAGTGACACGCGTCCATGATCACTGGATTGAGGGTCCTTTTTGACAATGACTTCCCCAGCGAAATGGTATCATTGATAGATAATAAAATAAAATAAAATATAAAATTAAAATAAAGAAAACACAAACAAACAAACGAAATGGCTCATTTGAATTTTTACTTCCAAAATATGTAAATATTTAAATTCATCAAATATCTTCGTCTCATCCTGTGAACCTGATATTCTTTTCAAAAACCTAATCCATTAATTATGGATTAAGGCTCTGTTTGGGAGAAATAAATTATTAGTTTAGCTACCAGTTATTAATTTTTTAGCTTTTCTAAAATTATTAAAATTATTCTCTTACATTTTATTCTTCTTTTAAATTTTTAAGAATAAAAATATCAAATTAACAAAAAATTAAAAACCTAGCTACTAAAAAGTTAGTTTTTTTTTTCTTTTTCAAATACAAAAAGCTAACTTTTTAGTAGTTAGGTACTAATCAATTATAAAAAAAATTAGTTTTTCTCTTCCCAGACGGAGTCTAAGTGTTCATTTAAAGTGCTAAGTTTTGATACAAATAAAAAATAATAACCAAATAAATTTTGAATTATTAGAAATTACTAAATTTATCAAAAAGTATAAAAAAAATTCATAGCAGTTAGGGATTTTTATTTTGAAAAAATTTGAAAAAAAAAATTAAAAAATAGATATTTTTGTCCAAATTTATCTCTCCAAACTCACATTAATTTCCATAAACAACAAAATAATATTACCTACTTTCCTAATTCAGATTTGAGCCATTCAAATTAGGTCAAAGCATAAAAAGGAGAAAAAAAAAATCTTGATTTTCAATCAATATCTGTAATATAATTTAATGCAAACATATGGTATATGCATGAAAATTAAAAAAGAAATATGAAGAGTTACTATATAACCAGTGGATCATCTTTTTTACATTAAATCAATTTTACGGACCGAAGCCGAAAATTTTGCCAAGGCCTTCACCAGTCCAAAAGAAAGCAACTCCTTTTGAGTATGAAAACTAGTTTATTAATTTTATATAATAATGTCTAAAATTATATTATTTTAAAAAATTTTAAATACACTTTATTTTTTTAATCCAAATTTAACTTCGTTAATAAAATGAAAAAAGAAGTTTGGCTACAATGTTTCGAATTCGTTTAAAATTTAATAATTATGAGAAGTTAAAAGTGGAATGTATTTTAATGTTATTTATCAATGGTATGATTTGGCAATTGAATAACAAATAAAAATATCATAAGATTAAAAAAGGTAACTATTTAATATTTTAAAATTTCTATTTGGAGAAGTTGATTGGAAGAATAACATATTCCTATATTATAATATAAATTTATAAATTTTTTGAAAGATAATAAAAATTTGTATTATTGCGACGAATGAAAAAAATTTTGAGTAAATGATTATTTAATATTTTAGAGTTTGGATATAGAGAAGCTAATATAGAGTGTTATTCGATATAGAATTTGGTAAACATATAAACACTAGTGATCAAACCTGTACGATGTATTATAATATTATATATATATTTTAATTTTTAATAAAACTTTATATTAATAATCATTTAAGAAAAATATTTTTTATTAAATTATGTGTAATTATTTAGTTAATTTGTTAAATAAATATTTTAATTTGTTAAATAAATATTTTAATTTATTAACAAATAACATGTATAATTATTTTAATTTTACTAACTAAAATATCACATGATAAATAAATTACATTATCACTTAATTATATTTGTCAAGAAACAAAATTCGGTAAAAAATCCAGAATAACTGGAAATAATACGTTAAAGAATAATTAGATATATCAAATAATAAAAATTTAAAATGAATTTATTACATTATTTTTTATTTTCTTTTCTATTCATAAGTATTATCAATTTTAATTTTATTTGATTTTAATTATCAAAGTGGAATGAAATAAAATAATGATAATATTTGAATTGAATTATAATTTTAAGTTTTATATAGTGAAATCAAATTTAATTATTCTTAAATAAAAATATATAAGAATTATAAAATTATTTATAACTTTAAAATTGTACACTGTCAAATAAAATTACTTACATATTATACATTTCATGGGAAATATTAATAAAATAATTTACGATAAACATTATGATAAATTATAATTTAAATAAATGATAAAATCAAATAAAGATTAATAATAGAATTTAAATAGAGTTGGATTAAAAAGATATATATTTAATGTTATAAAATTGTAACTTTAAATAGCATTCAATATTTATTATAGGAAAATTTTAAAAATTTTAAGAATAATGAAAAATTTAATCAAATCGAAAATACAATAAAAATCAAATTAAATAAAAATTAAATAAATTTAAAAAATTATACTTTGCATATTTGAATGAAAATTTTGAAAAATAAGTCAAATAAGAGACTTTCTTTGTATTATAAATAAATTTAAAATTTTATCAGCAATTAAAATATAATAAAAATTAAATTAACAATTACATTAAAAATAAAATATAAAAAATCAGATGTTATATATTTGAATGAAGGAATTAACAAATAAGCCAAAAAATAAATATATAAACAAAACATAATTTCAAAATAAAGAAATATTATCTAATAAAAAAATATAATATTTGATTAATATAGAAAAATATTTCAGTTATTCTATATGAAAAAATTAGCAAAATTGAAATATGAAGTTTTGTAATGCTTTGATAATTTTTTTATCATTATTGTACAATAATATTTCTGCATTAAGTAAAAATATAATACAATTTAAAAAAATTATATCTCATGTATTTAAATAAATAAATTAAAATATAACCGTAAAAAGATGATTTCGTTGAAATTTAATACACAAAAAATTTTTAATTTTAACAACAATAAAAAATAATAAAATCTAAAAAATTCTGTAAAAAATCACATTAAAAAACTACAATGAAATTAATAAAAATTATACATTGTATTTCCGAATGAACAAATTAAAAAATATAGTAAAGAATAATATTCCCCTAAAGTATGACGCACATAAAAATAAAATTTTATCAGTAATGAAAAATATAATAAAATTTAAATAAATTAATATTAACAATCTTATTTAAAATAGAATAAAATATAAAAAATTCAAACTTAATATATTTTAATGAACGAATTAAAAGGTAAGTTAAAAAAATAAATGCATAAACAAAAAATTAGAATAAAATTTTAAAAAATCAAACCTTATATATTTCATCAATCACGTTAAAAGATAGAATAAAATAAAAAAGACAAATCTTATATATTTTAATGAACCGACTAAAAATAAATTGAAGAAAAAATTGCTTTACTAAGCAAATCAAAAAATCAAAGAGAAAATTATTGTAATAAAAAATCTCAAAGAAATTTAAAAAAAAAAAAGACTTGGTATCTATTTATATATTCTCTATACTATTTAGATTAGAATATCATCTTGATCTTGGTACTATTATGAAGAATTATAGTAGAGTTAGATTATAGAGTTGGATCAGAATTGAGTTAAACTGAAAGAAGGAAAGAAAAAAAAAAAAAAAAAAAAAAGACAATGCACCATCAAGAAGAATTTTAATGGACTTAGGTTACAGAGTTGAATTAAAATAATAAATAGACAAGGTTAAGTTAAATTGAAAAAATGGGGGTAAAGTAATCAAAATTTTTTTTTTTAAATATTGAGACTTTTTATAGTAGTATATTTTATTGACGGTGGATCAATTATAATACCTTTCTGCATGTGGGTTCATTTAGATGTCAGCTAATTTTATTCCCTTTCAAAAATAAAATAAAGAAAAGAAAAAAAAAAATCATTCTTATCTTTGCAGCCAAGCCCCCAGATTCTACCGGATGTAACATAGTAGGGAACACAGTTGATATTTTCAAATAAGTTGCTTTGATTATGTTTAAATGCCGTGAATGATTCCTTGAGCATATCATTAATTAAATTGTTCAATGAAGATAGGTTCAGGACGAAGAGAGAATAAGCAGCAGTATCAGCCCGCAACCAATGTCCTTTTATTTATTTTCTTGATTAAAAAATTTCTTCATTTTAATTGCATTGCCTGAATTTGGAAGTGGATTATACATATACACAAATGAAGTTTGCACAAGTTCTTTTTCTTTACTTTGGTTAATTAATTAGCAACTTAAAATTAATTCTCCAATAAAAAAAAACATGGGGACAAATGTTAAAATGCAAATGTAAATAACACTCTTATTTAAGCCTAATTATTTAATTTGTTGGTGAATATATATATATATATATATATGAATAGAGAAATTCATTTTGAGACATAGGCCTTGTTTGTAATATCATATTTTAACAACAAACTCTAATTTTCTTCAATTTTTTTAATGTTTCCAATTTTCTTTAATTTATTTTAATTTTTATCAAAATTTTTCAAAATTTTCAAATTTTTTTTAAGAAATATACTAAATGCTCAACTATCTTAAAGTTGACAAAAGTTGTTTTTTTTTTTTTGACAAAAAATTAACACTCCACGAGCCTTAAATTGTAATTTGAGTTACCGTAGGGATGTTTGTGATGGTAAAAATTTTTGTAAAAGTTAATACAAGTTATAATCATATAATTTATGTGATAAAATAAAAAATGGATAATTTTAAAAAAATTTTAATATATTATTTTTTTATAGAACTTAAAACTCCAAACACCTGTGGAGTAATAAAGTCATTCACAGTTGAATCCAATTCCTAACAATACAGAAATATATATATATATTTTGTATACAGAAATATGAAGATATAGAACACTAGTGTAGTAAACATGGGAACACAGTCTTCAAATACATAAGAACCGATCATGGATAAAATTGTTCAGTGGATCAAAATTCGTCCAACCTATGAACCTAGACGACTCCCTTTTTTTTTTTTTTTCTTTTTTCTTTTTCTCAGGGGGACGACCAAATTTGCTCCACTGAATCTAGGAAGCCAAACAGAACTCGAATCGTGCTTCTAACTTAAATATAGAACATGGGTGTTAGGGCGCACGTGAAAATTCCAGTGCTGTCATGCGTTGAAGTTAGCAGGTAGCCAAACGCCTCCACCTTCGTCAGTAACATACGACAAGCACGACAAGGGCACAAGGCAAAGCCCTCGGCTTTCAAGGTCTCGCCTTTCCTCTTCATTTCCATCCTCCGCTGAAACCTGAGATATCATTAGAGTATATATGCTAAATTAGTTATAAGCTTATAATTTTTGATAAACTTGGCTTGTGTTATACGGGAAGGACCTCCCTTTTTTTTACTATATATATAGTTACGACTTAATTAGTTTTTGGTATTAAAATCAACGATTATGTAAGTCATTTAATAAAGCAAATAAATTCTAACTCATCGATTATACGGTTCATTAAGAACTGCAATAAATCGATACGGTTTCCGGGTTATCAACAACAAAAAAAAAAAAAAAAAACCTTATAACAGGTTTTAAATTTTATATCCGAAAATGAATGTATAGACCATAGGGGGTGTACTTTCAATGTGAGAGTATTCTTACCCCTTGCATTGTTCTACTATTCGCGCTGCTGTGCGATGACTTCATGTAAGGGACGCTCAGAGTCTGCAGATAACAAGATACGCAGTCTCAACGGTTAAAAGCGGAATTAGAGTATGATTCAGTTTAAGTTTATCGTCCATATGTAATTTTTAATTAGACTTAATGTTGTAATTATTTCAATCAGGGGATTGAGCTCATGGAAAACTAAGAACCTTATTAACACGCCGAGCTAGCTATTTTATAGATGGTACGTATTTGGGATTTGGAAAGCATAACTACACTTAAATTCAGGGTAATAGTTTAGCTAGAAGAAGCCGGATTTTTTTTTTTTATTTTAGGACATGTTTTTTGTATAAGAAAAATAAAAAAAAATAACTTAAACATAGGAGAACTAAAGGTGTTTAAAAGAAAAGAAAAAAAAAAAAAAAAACCCGACCACTTATCATGTATGGGAAATTTTCTAATTTTAACAATTTTTTTTTTTGTAATTTTGTTTTTTGGAAAAAAATGTAACTAAGAAGCCTAAAACCTATCAAATAAAAATAAAATAATCATATTTTGGTTAAAAAAAATATAAAAAAAAAGTCTAAAAAAATCAAGCATTCTGGATTCTATAATTTGACCCTCCTAAATTATTCTCCTAAACGAAGAAGTCACTACCGCTAGTTCTATGTTAATTATAAGTTATTGTTATGATATTCTATATTAAGTCAGAATATATCATTTATATAATATCTCCATTAAAATATTTTATATTTTAGTATTTAGTAAGTAATTACATTTATTTTGGTATCTTACAATGAGTGTGATATTTATGATAACGATTTATATTTTAATG
>QLOD02000001.1:4754941-4767219 GCA_003260245.2 Sideroxylon spinosum | reverse complement strand
TTAAAAGAGGATTAAAATATAATAGAGTAACTTCAATAATTTTAGAAAAAAGTCAAAAAGCTAATAACTGATACTCCTCCCCAAACGGAGCCTAACTCCAAACCCGACAAATATGTGACAAAACAAGTTTGAGCACTACATAACCCAACTTGATTTACATACACCCTGGGACTCTAGATATGAACCAACCATTTGTTTTTTCCCCCTTATTCTCAACTGAAATGTTGTTGAACAAACCATAAACAACTGTAAGGACAGCAGCGATACTCTTGTCTAGCTCATAGCCTAGCAATTGATAATAAGAAATTTTCAGTCGTACTAGCTTTAGTCGTGTCATGTGACCCACACAGATGAACAATTCGGTCTCAACTGACACCAGCATTTTCCTTAACTCAAATACGTAAATAATCAGCAACCGAATTCTATGTATGTACATTTGTACATATATATATATATATAGAGAGAGAGAGAGAGATGGCTGTGGGAGGATGTAGAAGCTAGTGATGACCAAAGACCATGGAACAGCTCAATACAAAATACAACCGAACCCTATGATGCGCCCTAGCACAAATAGATAGCAACCGTTGCCTCAATTATTTTTTCATGCCCACCCCCATACAACAGCTGGACGATCATTTTATTATCCCCCCACAACACTATCCTAGAATGTGACTCTCTCTTAAGCTCCATAGTTTCAGAAACCAGCTAGGTACCAGAATTTCTACAGGTCAAAATCATTTGATCTCCAGATGCAAATTACAATGGTCTATCAAGAATTTACTTATTTTAATCAATATCCTTCTTCTGCACGTCCATAGTCAAAACTCCATATTAGAGAGAGAGAGAGAGAGAGAGTGCATACCCCTCATTGGCAAGACATACCCAATAACCTTCTGCTGACCTGAAAACAATATAAAAAATAAAAATAAAAAAAAGAGGTGTTAGCTAAATCAGAATTTAAGCTTGAAGGACGTGGATATCACTTTAATGATCACTACCTTGGAAATCTGACATGCATACAGATTCTCTTATCTCATTTTGTCATAGCCAGAGTTTTAAGAGTTGGTACTGTGAACTGCACCCATCCATGCACATATCTGAAAGTGAAAACAAGCAAACCAAGAAAGTCTAATCTATAAAAACAAAAGGCCACCAGCTCGGACTTTTGGCAACGATGAGAAATGTTACTGTATAATTGTAGAGAAACAAAAATTTCCTGACCTGTACAAATTGTCATTAACCAAAGACGATAAAAAAAACAGCCGGTTTCATCCACCCCAAGACTACAACTTAATTTACAACGAATCCTTGGTCACTGAATTCATCTTCAAACCGAATTGATGCCCATAATGCAGATGCAGAAAACCATACAACTTCCATCGAACACACTTGCAATACAGAAGGCTTTATTTAAACCTCAAAATATCCCCCCTTATGTGCTCCAGTATGAATTCTAACTAAAATTGCAAGAACCAACCATAAGTTGGGAGAGCCTGACCGAGCATATTAATTTTTGTGCTTGCAGAAATGCATCTTCCTTTTTTCCACAGCATCTTCCCACTCACTTGCAAGTATAATGGGAACTTTGGTGTGAAGCATTTTTATTGAGAACCGAGTCCAAAGCCAGCCTCTGGCATTTTCCTATCAACACAGCCAATGCTGCGAACTACATGAAGTAACCAAAAAATAGGTCTTTTTTGACCCTTGCAAAGAAGGCATGAAAACCTGACCTCTGGGCCATCAAGGTTTCACAACCGGTTTCATTGCCAGATGTCTTTCAATCAACTTGTCAACAAAGGCCCGAATCTACATGTTACAAAATCAAAATAATCGATTAAATAAACACATGGAAGGCAACATAAGAAAATCTAAATAGAAAGATATATAACACTAATAATCACCATCAAGGCTTAATTTGCTTTGCAGGAATATATGACAAACTATACAAGGGCAGTAACTATGAAGTTGGGTGAAGATAAAAGGCGTAGTGGATTACGTGCTTCTCTTCATATTATCGACAAAAATGCAACAATGATATTTGTGGAGTTAACAAGAGAAATGAGAAAAGTTTGTGCGACAAAAAGGTGATTAAGCCAACTCATAGGAAGCTGAACTCAGCCAAAAACTGATTTCCAAAAGAACGGAGGGAGCCGACTAAAAATACATGTTTATGGAAACAAAGTTACATTGAATTTGAAGAAACATATCAAAATTTAATTGGTTAACATAGGTAAACATATCAAAATTTAATTACTAAACATAGAGTGCAAACCTTATTTTTGCGCTTGGAATCAAGAAATCCATCTATTGTCATTACTTTCTCTGCATCGGTGGCCTGGTCCATAACCTGAAATTTGGGGAAAAGAAAAATGAGGTAAATACAAACTATGGAAGGAAAAAGGCAGCAATGATCTCCTTGTGTAACCAAGCCGGTTACATTGCTCACCACAGCCATCATTTTGCTTCCATGGCTTCCCAAAATAAGGTATGCAGGATTTTCTTTGTATTGCCATGAAAGCAACCAAACAACTATGGATTGCCATAACGATTGAAATAATATTAAAATTTTAATAAGAACAAACAAAGAAAATAAAAGAAATGAATGTAAGAGGAATAATATAATAATGCTGATTACCTTGGTTGCAGTTTTCTTCATAATCGACTTGTATCCTTCCTTTTCAATTTTCTTTGCTTTATAAAGAGGCATGAGTAATGATGCAACATGTTCCACAACAGCCTGTTTAATACATTCTGTTCCCCTAGGTTGATTTCCAACCAACTCTTTGCTTACTGTAACTGGGGAAACAGAGTTCCCATCTGCTAATTGTTCATGTCCCCATGAAGGTAGTTTCGGATTCATGTTTAAATCTTCCTCATCACTTATCTGCCCAGTGAGATGGAAGAAATCAGAAGCAGCTGCTTGAGATTGCCATCTATCAATGGCATTATAGTCCTTTATGCCAACACCCTCACCACCATCAACCCAGGCTTTTGTTAATATGCTGCTGTTTACAGCTGAATGATCTCTGATATTCAACTGGCTCGCAATCTCATTGGAGTGGCTTCGCTGTGAGAGGTTGTCAGCCAACATTTTTGAACTTTCAAGGTTCATGCAGGCAGCAGAAAAATCAACAGACCAATCCCTAACTCTGCAATTCCTAGAATCAATTTCTGATATACAATCCTGTCTCCCTAAAGCACCGCCAGACCACTTCCTATTAATATCAGACTCATCCATTTGTGCGTACTGCTCACGTCTAGCAAATTTGTGAAATGATGGTATCTTAGGAAGTGGCAAAGATGTGTTGCACTTGGCTTCAGAAGATGCATATGCCTGCAACATCAGGTTACCATTTAACCACTAAAAAAGATGCATCTGGAATACAAAAGAAAGGGGAGAAATAAGGATCATGCATAATGCTTCAAGCGGAGCGCCGGGAGGAGAGAAGGAAAAGGAATGCGGAAGGGAACACACTCCAGGAGTGAAAATGCAGTGCTAGCGCATCTAGGCCTTCTTCCAAGAAAAATAGGCATTCATGTTAGATGATCTATCTAGGATATGGAAGCGTTGAGACGTCCAGAGCAAAGAAAAGCCACATTTTGCATTTTGATTTTATTTATATCCAGCCTGAGGTGAAGAAAGAAATCCCCAAAAGTATGAAACTTATATAAACTATATATTAGAAAATGTCACAATAATCATGATGCCGAAATGCAAAATGCTTTTCCACCAACATAATTTTAAAACCACAAATCACATAAATGAAAGTTAGAATCCATAAATTGGTTTTGGGGTGACACAAAACTATCTAGTAGAGTAACAAGAGAAACAAACCTCAGCAGCTGCAAGAACTGCAGCTCGGGCGGCTTCTGCAGCAGCAAAGGCAGCCTGCTCTTCTTTAGACATTACAAAGTTGCATTCCTCACCCTTTGCCTCCTCTTGACCAACATAACCTTGGGAATTGGACAATACCTCTAATTTTGAGTCACTCCTGGTTTCCAACTTGGCAGGCTTGACATTCACTCTTTTAGTGTTTACACTAGGAGGCAAATGTGGCTTTCCTGAAGCTAGAGAATTGTTATTTGAGGAATCTGATACAGTTGGTTGCCTTAATAACTTTAAGCCACCATTAGATGCTTTTTCCTTACGAAAAACTTCAATCCACACATTAACCAGTTGACTTGCTATGGCACGTATATCACGGCTACTATGTACACAAACCTTCTCCTTTATAGTTTTTCCTATACCTACAACAAATGAGATGACAAAACCGCATATTAGCAGAGAAGATCCTATTCAACCACACTCACCATCCTGATACATACTTAAATAGATTACCATTAGACATATAGAAGTACAAAGGTATGGACCATTGAATAATAGAAGTTAAAAGGCATGGATGCTGCTAGGCATTACTGCTGGTAAGGACGACTTATAATCCAAATTACTAGATGAAACTTAAAAGTGAAACTTAAAAGTGAAACTTAGAAAAATTGTTCAAAATTTATAATTCAAACTAATGGATGACATTTAGAAAAATTGTTAAGAAAACAATGAAACCTTGTTGAAACTTGAAAAAATAGGAAAAACCGAAATGCAGCAGCAGGAGTCTTTCTAGATGCAAGAAAAAGACAAAATCGAACTGAGATATCAAGAAGAATTCCAAGCTTTAAGGGTGTAATTAGTTGAAATACAACTACTCATCTTCTTATCATCTCTTCTAAAAAATTAAAACACTGGATCAAGCCCATCATCTTAGTGGGGTCTGGAAGAGTCAAGTTTTAGTATAAGATATGCTTGTACATACTCCCAAGACTTCAACATCAAAAAAGAGAAGCCAAAACCAACTAGACCTGTGCTATATCTAAGTTTCCAACTGCCATCCCATTATGCAACAACAAACAGAACTAGAAATAAGAGTCTGATACCTGACAGACGTACTGCAAGTAGATCAGTTGAAACAAGCACAAGAAGACGAACACAATGACGCAAAAGTTGGGTTCCATCCTTCCCCATCGAATCCTGTTTAAAATATTTCAATTTATGAGCTTTGAAAACACCAAAAAACTTGACAAATTTACTTGGAATGCCAACGTTTTTTCTTCATAGGTTAGGATAGAATAATAAATAATGGGATGCATACCAGTATCCATGAGTTAAGTGTGCTCAGTCCTTCCTTAGTTCCAGCAAAGAATTTTAGAGCTTCTATAGGCAGATTCAACAACTCTTTGGCCAGATGCAATCTCCCAGCAGTAGTTTTAGCATTAGAAAACATATCTTGCAGTAAAGCTTCCCTAGTAAAAATTTGGGTCCCATCCAAATAGTCATTGTACAGGACATTAGACAGCTCAACAGCTTCAAGTCTCTTCACAACATCCCAAACTTCATTCCTTCCATTGTCTGAATGTCTGTGTGCAGCCTCCATTGCTTCCACTTCTGCAGTGCAGTCATTTCCCGTAATTAATATATCCATCATACGCACAGCCTCTCGAAGACCACTCATCATTGCACCACCAACAGTGTCAGGATGTTCCTTGCAGGTAGCTTCGCCCGCAAAAAACAAACAGTTCTCAACTGGTTTACCCAATATATCATAGTCTTCTCCAGATGCACCCAAAGCAACATATGAGTAAGCACCATAACTAAAAGGATCCTTTCCCCAGTCTGTCACTACTGACGCAACTGGATCCGGGACAGCAGCCTCCCCAAAAAGTTTACGCAGAACTGTTAAGGCGTGGGTTACATGATCAGACAAGCACATATTTTGGCCATCAATAGCTGCCTTACCAACAACCAAGGCAACAAGAACAGGTGCCCCCACAGTTTTTTTGACATTCCAGAACATGAAGCAGTGACCCCTCTGGTTCGTTTCTTCTGCAGTCGCACCAAAGTAATCAACAGAATCATCCCAAAAGACTTCAGGAAATTCTAAGACAACTTTGTCAAGTACACCAAAACCAAGCTGCTGGATAGAAAAACGTTTCCATGAGGGTAATGGTGGTGAAAATTTGATAGCTTCTGCTTTTAGGCACCCAAGAGGCACCGTAATCAGGACTGCCTCTCCTGAAAACACTCCACCATTCGATGTGGAAACTTTAACTTTGTTACCCGGGTCATCATTTTCACTGCAATGCTTTGAGCAGTAGGAAATATCTGTGACCACATGGTTCAAGTGAATGAAAAGTCCTTCTCCCAGAGATTCGACAACAGTACTGTAACCACCTTTAATCATACAATGAGCTCCTCCAAAACCTCCATAATCATCATCCTGGTTCCAGTGAGGAAGAGACACTTCTCCAAGGGAAGCAGCACAACCGTACTCCAAATGAGCAAAATGCCAATCCATGACCCTCCTCTCAGGAGGACTTAAAATCTCTTCCGTGGAACATTTATTCTCTGAAGCTTTTCCATCCATACTAGTCTTTTCAGAATCAACAAAATTAAGCAATTCACTTTCTATATAATTTTTTCCCAATTGAGCCATGCGACGCCTTTTAAGGGCATATTCAAAACCATCTTCAAGAGACATTTTCATTGCTTGTTCACCCTTATGTGCAACAAGCATTGCCATGTCATCAAGGAGGCTGTTGTATTCCGCTTCCAAAGCTTCATCCAATTCTGCAGGGACTTTCTGCCCCGTAACAATATCATAAAGAGGGCAGTCACTGTTCAATACAGTCAACTCAAGGCCCAACTGAGCACAAACCAATGAAGAAGGATCCGGCCTCCTTTCTGTAGCAACATCTGCCTCAACCCCTGTAATAATACTAGCACCAAGATCCACAGGGACCGAGAGAGAGGAGCGATCTGTATAAACACGACCACCTATTCTACTCCTAGCCTCAAGTACTGTAACAAAAAAGCCCTGGCGCTGCAAGTGGCGTGCAGCAGTTAAGCCAGCAGGACCAGCTCCAATGACAATTATCCTCTTTCCAATCTCTGAATCACACTGCAAACTATGATTCCCTCTCATTCCATCACTTGAGGCAGACTGAACTCCATGCAAGTGCTTTTTCCGAGCTGACGTTATTACAGGGACTGCTTTGCTTTCCAGTAACTTGCAGGATGGATTAGAAGTCATAAGATCCACATTGACCGTTCTATTGGGAGACTTTGAAACAATGGAACTATTTTTGTGCCAAGCACACGCTCTAGATTCATCTTTTGTTGCTTCTGCAGTCTGCTTCTGATCATTTAATATATCACCATTCCTTGCCCCCATGGAATTCTCGTGACTCCTAAACTGCCCGAGCATAGAGGAAACACCATCATCTGCATCAATATCAGAGGTCTCAACCTTTTCCCCAGTGTTTTTGTCCTCCAAAATTTTGAAATTATGTGTGGCACTAGGTTCCACCTTCTCCTTTTCAGAAGCAATCCCAACATTTATATAGCCCTGTCGAAAATTTATGAGCAGCAGGATTAACAAATAATACAAAATAACACGTGCATATTAATTTTAATAAGCAAAAAAGGGGGGAAGAAATTCCAAAATAACAGTAATTGAATCAAATGCTTACGTTTCGATCGAGGAATGCATATATCTCCCTAACAAGAGAAGCGCGTGGTGGTTCATCCGCTGAAGGAGTAGCAGTGACTCCACAATCTAGGAGAGGCAATATATGGCTAACGTATTTAACCCAAAGGCCTAAAATCTCATTCCTGCACAGCACACAACAATTTAATCAAGCATAGAACCAAACAGCATTTTCCATTTAATGGATGACAAACAAAAGCTCCAGCTATTGTTCTTTGAATTTGCCAAAAACTTGTAGCATTTCTGATATGTTCTTGGGGAAAACATGCCATCCCAAAAATACTCAATTTTGGAGCCCAAACTTTATATACCAAGCATCAATTTAAATCTTACGATTATATCGAATTTCAAACATTTCACGATAAATTGCTAGGCTGAACATAAAACCTTTCAATTTTGGGTAACGTAAAAATTGCTATTTCACCACACCAACTTTGTAGCATTTCTAATACATTATTGGGGAAAACATGTCATCCCAAAAATACCCGATGTTGGAGCCCAAAATCTTATATACCAAGCACCAATTTGAATCTTATGATTATATTGAATTCCAGACACTTCTCAATAAATTGCTAGGTTGAACCACATGTTGTGAAGAATCTGAATCAAACTTTCTTCGCTTGGCAGAATCTATGTATATAGTAAGACTTTTCGAACTTCCAAAATCATCACTTCAGACTGCTTGCAATTCTTAAAGACATTAGAAAAGGGCTTCAAAAAAGCTAAAATGAAATAAAATTGGAAACAACAGATGGATAGAAGTTAAAATCCTTGGTGCAAAAATGGAAACCATCATATGTATATGAAAGTAAATAAATTCCAGAAAAGTTCAAATAGAAAATGCAAAAGTTACAATTAAAAAATAAACAAATAAAGTGAGAACAAACTATTCAAAATTTTAAGATATGCTCTTGCTCTTAATTTGATGAGAAACAATCTTTTTGCTATGATAAAGGTATTGCATAATGAACTGGCAAGAATTTTAAATCCTGTCCTCATAATTATACGGTCACTTTCTTGACAAAAGAAATTACAATTTCAACGCAACTCTGCAACAACTACATAAAAAGAATTGAAGAGAACAGTGCTACAACATAAACCTTCAAGTAAAAATGAACTACCTTGGTGACCACATTAACCGTATAACCAAGACATGCTGCAAGAATTTTCACTACACTACTTGCACATTTTTAGCACTATAAATTTGTTGTTGTTCACTTTTTCTACAGTTTCTAGCTGTGGAAGAAAAAAAAAAAACTCTTTTCAGAAAACTGGATCTTAATTCATAACTGGCATCTCAATTTGAAAACTGTGCTTTTCAGTTCATTATATGACAACCATACCGAATCATACAAGCACACTACCACCGATTGAAAAAAAAAAAAAAAAAAAGAAAAAGAATACACAGCTACAACTAGAAAACTAACCTGCATAGCAAATATTCTTGAAGCCCACCTTTGCGCTTCAGTAACTCCTTAAACTTAATCTTCTCAACTGGAGCAGCTGCATGAGCTTTCAATCCAACTGATACAGCTGCCGCACCTCCAATTTCAGCCTCCCTAAATGATTTAGAATTGAACTTTTCTCTTGCTCTCAAGGATTGATCAACTTCCCTAATAAGAGGACTTTCAAGAAAATCTTTCTCACGAATTAGAATTTCCCAATCGGAGTCCCCCTCATAAGCCATGTCCCTATGCCTGCGCTTTTTAGTCTTCCGCACAGCACATTGTATTGCTGATGGCTTCTTATCTTTAAATTTAGGACCAGACAAATGCCCTTTACCATCTGCATAACTTTCATTTCGATCTAATGTGATGGAAGGAGAAGATGCTCCACGAGCCTCTCTGCTTCCTGGAAGATAATCATGATTTGAAACACAAATCCCTTTGGGCACATTGTTGGAAGGTTTACTCTGATGGGCACAGCAGCAGTACCCATGAATTGAGGCGACAGACTCATTGAGACAGAGTTCTGGAGAGAGACAGCGAGAGGTATCAGCATTTTCTTGGGATTTCCCCTGGTGCTTCATTTGGATAGCAAACTCAGACTTATGGACTTTGTGAAACTTCGGTGGAGATGACCTACTCTTGGATACTATGGAATCCTCCTTTTGTGAAGATACTGAAGGAAGCCCTCGTTCCACGATGCAAGTAGCAGGAACTTGATCTAAACCATCACGATTGCTAGACGTTTCTTCCTTCTTTGGCATACCTAACACTGGGCAGGACAACTGAATTTGAGCACTGTGGACATTTTTCCCGGATGGATAACAATCAAGGTCAACTTTAATTTTTGAAGCAGCAGTCATCTTCTCACTACATGGTGATGAGTCCTCCATTGAGGATTTTGCTGAACCCTCCAAAATTTTGCCTGGAAGTTGTTTAAAGGTCTTCTGAGATGTATCTTGATACACTCTGTTCAAAGATTCGTCATCAGAACAAGCCTCCTGACCACCTTTTCTAGATAAATAACTTATTTTCTGGTCCATGCTTGCAGGGTGCATTGTGGAAATTCCCTGAGATTGTTCATCTACTGCATCGTTGAAACCTACATTTGACATACCCAGATCAAAATGATGAATTTCCTCCATTTGTACTGGGTCAGATATCAAATTCGACATTACAATATCATGTGCCAAATCAATTACCCTTGATCTACCCTTAAAATTCTGGAATTCTGATGTAGGCTCCTGACTTGGAGGAGGACAATAATCTTTCATCTCATAGGAAAGAAATTCATCAGGATCTCTATCATGAAGATGGTCTGCATCATAGCAGTTCAGCTGGGGTACCTCTAGAATCCCACCTGTTGGACCATCAACTTCACCTCTTTTAATTGTTGTAGTCCTATTACTATATGCACTCAAGCAGGACATAGACCTCAGAAGGGAAATTGGAGTTGAATCCTCTAAAATTGCTTCAGGACTCCCACCATGACTGATGTCGCTAGACCTTATATTCAAATCAGTAGTTACTGGACTGGAAGAGAGCTCTCGCAATGCATCACCAGACAATGGTTTCTCTTGCAATTTCTCATCGGATGTCTGATGCATCCCAATCTTATTGAGACTATGGATTGAATCAATCGGAATTCTACCAGAAGCTAACTGCAAAGCATCACCACATTGTGTCCGAACCAAATTGGAAGCAGGTTGAGAGCTACTCACCACCACTGACAGATTGTCCTCTGAGACATCATCAGAGCTAAATCCATTCTTGGGAGATTGAGTTACCCTCCCATGTTTCAATCTCAGATCACGTTGAGAATTTCTAATCGGCCTTGAATGTGCCTCTTGCAAAAAGCTAGACAGAGAATGTTCTAAATTATTGTCCTCCAGACAGAAATTGGAGCCTTTCCCTGGCCCTAACACGGATTCTTTCTGATTCTGTATTGAACAATCCCTGGATCCCCAGCCATCCAAAGCATCATTTAACCCTGTATCACATTTGGTTTTCTTCATCTTTGAAGCACACTTGGATCTTTTAACCTTCTTTTTACCCCAATTTTCTGATTCTTTATCAATGTTCCAATCGGAGCCATCCCCACTAATCAGCTGACCTTTCTCCATAACTTCTGTTTCCATTGCCAAACCTCCATCCTTCACATGCCCATTCATTGATTGGCCCGACGATTCTCCCACATCAATACTGAAACTTCTTCCCCCGTTTATCCCAGATCCATTGTCTTTCAGCTTCTTCCTGAAACTAGCCAATGTAACATCCATGCTCCCAAAATCCTCATTCGTAACCACCAATTCTTCTGTGCAAACCTCGATATCCTTGTCTTTATTGGTAACCCCGTCCAATTCCATCCTAATCTTGTTGGGGTTTCTTATACTTTTGAAATTGAATAAAGACCCAATAGGCTCATCATCATCCGAATCAAAACCAGTCTGAATTGGCTTCCTTTTTTTCTTAGAACCAGACTTCTTCTTCTCCTCCTCCCATTCCATCTTCTTAACCACGGGCCGTGGAGACGCACACACCGCACTTAACGGCCTTGAATCCGATCCATCACATTCCATCAATCCGTATCAAAAAGAACAGTATTCGAATCTCACACACTTGTTCTTCTTTTCAACCATCCAAATCAATACACCAGAAAATTGTAGCCGTAAAAAATCAAGATGTCCAATCCAAGCCCTAAATATTCAGTGTACAACAAATTATATAAAGGTCTCAATCAGCGAGTTCCCCAAAAATTATATCAATAGCTCTCTTTACTTGAGAGTTGAGTCTACAATTTCGTCCTTGCGAGATGGGAAAAAAATACCTAGGGATAGCTAGCAGAGTCGGTAACGTTCAGTCAAAGCATCGGAAAGATCAGAACCGTGTCGTGTTGAAGCTCTGGTCTAGTGGTGTTAATGGATTCGTCGAAGTCGGTGAGGTGCGCATGTTAGCGTCGCGTTTAAAGAAGAAAGAAACTCAGACCTCGGCCTGTTGGCCCTAAATACTGTGCCCACCAGCGAGAGTATGAACTGAACAGTGCTTCGACAGAGAACAGAAGGCTGACATCACCTCCTTGTCAAGTTATGTGACATTGAGTTCCGAACATTGCGTTAAGAATTATTCAGTGCGATGACAAGTAAAATAAAACGTAGACTCGTAATAAATATAATAACATAAAAATAAATAACTATTAGGTATTTTTAGAATTTTTTAAAGTTTTATTACCAAATAAATCCTGTTTAATACATATTTATATTTTTTAATTTTAAAACTTTTATAAATTTATCTAAAA
>QLOD02000001.1:4570202-4587152 GCA_003260245.2 Sideroxylon spinosum | reverse complement strand
AGCTAGAAAACAATTAGTCGTTAATTTCCCGTACCCAGTACCCTCCTTCAATTAATTAATTAGTTTAGTCGTAATTTTTTATTATTATTATTATTATTATTATTTTGTATTAAAAAGGATCATAAGATAAGAGCAACTACATTGTTCATTTCTTGGAGGTATATATTTTGCTCAACATCCGATTAACATTTTTCACCTAGCTTGTTTCATGCATTAAAAACAGCGTGGAAGTGAAAACAGACTGCAATGATATATATATACATATATATATGTGTGTGTGTGTGAATGCGCTTTATGGTACGTATCTTTCTTATATTCTAAGTGACTATGAATCATAATTCAATGGATCAGCAACTACTGGGACTAGACTGAAGCGTGCATGTACCGCCCTCGGTACTGAGTAATGGGGTTTGGTGAGTTTGGGCTTGTGAATGTGATTTGTGGGGATCAAAGTACGTACAGATAATGAATCAATGGCTCACCCCATGTGCATTTCTGCAGGGTCTAATTGGCCCTCCTCCGTTGGTACCCCCCTTCCTGAGTCCTATAATAATGACTCCTTTTCAACTTTCTCAGTTTCTCTCCATCCTTTTCTAATAAAACCACGCGTCATTACTTGTACGCAACACGTTTATATATAGATTTGATATCATCTTTAGTGTATTCCAGCAGCTTCAAATGCAAATCTAACTAATTTCTTAACATCATTTTGGAAAAAGAAGCATACAACCTTAGACGCGTAAACAAAACATATCCATAAATTTCTTATGCGCATTTACTTAGTTAGACTTAGACACCGTTTGGTGTTAAAAAAAAAACTACAAAACCTTACAAATATCTACAAACATGAATTATGAGACTATAAAATTTAATTTTTTTACTCACTATACAAAATACGAGCTATTAAATTTTAAAATTTTACAAAAATTTATATAACTCCAAACAAAAACATAACTTCTATACCACAAAAACTGAGTTGTCTTGACATGTTATGATTTCAGATAGGTTAGATGAATTTCTCTGTTCCTTTAATCGACAATCAGCAGAGGTCTATTAATTTGGGCTAGAACTATATAAGAAAGCATTGTGTGTACATAGCAAGAAAGATGAACCTTTGAAGTATTGTTGTAGAGATCTTCCTGTATACATAGCCTATATATATTGCTCCAATTCAATGGACTTCTCTCATCAGTTGTAAATCCTCCTACTCAACCTCATACCACCACCCACCATGAATTATAGAAGGAAAGTCGCACTCAACTTGGCGTTGTTGTCAAAGACTTCTTACCCCATGTTCTAAGGCGGAGAAATAAAGCAGTCTTCCACCAAAAGTTCCTAGGAGTTAAAATATTTTCTACCACTAATTTCTACTCAAGACATAATGAAGTCAATGGTTTTAATTCTCATTATGTAACAGATTTTGAAGGTTTTGATTCTGTTACAGTATAGTTATTTTATATTCTGAGAAGGAACTAGATGGGATATTGGGGGCCATGCTCTCCAGTACCCGACTATTAAAATTATTATAGATATTTTATATTTTGTGATTAAAAAAAATTTAAATATGGGGATTTGCCCCTATTAAAATTTCACTGTAGCTATTGTTTTTTTAAATAAGTCTGTAATTATTGTTAATTTCAGAGATATTTTATCCCTCCTCATCTATATTTTTTCTTCCGTCTCTATTTATATCCTTTACACTAGATCCGTTATTAATAGCAAAACCATGGAGTTGAATTAATCCAAAAAGTTCCTACCAGGCATAAACCAGTGATTTAAGTTGACACCGGAGTAAGACGGGGCCACGGGTTAACCCTTAGAAGACGGCCGTGCCATGTTCTGTGAATGGGATTGGCTTGGTGAATTGAAGGGAGGATGAAAACAAAAGGGAAATAAGGAAGTGGGTCCTCTAAAAGGCAGTGACTAGCAATAACTGAATAACTATTAATTCAACACGAGCAATATTTTCCAAGGTAGAAAACACTGATCAACTCAGCTGATAAGCACATGAAGGACATGTTACCCCTGCCTCCTGAATTTACTATAAAGACAGCATAGCAAGAACCTGCGGTGTGGTGTCAACCCACCTGCTTATAGCTAATTTAGCCCTCTAGGACTTTTCAATACTATCTGCAACTACCCAACAGGGTTCTTTTATGATCCTCCGCCGGACGTATACATGCATATCTTTCTTCTAGGATAACGTTAGCGATAAGGGCACGTAGATAACTCTATGCCACTCTTGAGGCAAGCATGGATATAGCCGTGTTTATTAAATTAGGTTACTTTTCAATAGTACAACAAATAAAGATATATATATACACACCCACACACACAAGATAAGCCCAGATAAATATATACCAATGAACATGTTTTGGGCACTGAAAAAGGCTCTGAACTAACGAGGCAACCATTATCATGAAATTGAACCCTTAACCACCAAAGCCCTTTAGGTAGCACATCAAGGAATTCCTAGAGAGCGAAGAACTCTTGGGCCCTGTGTCTGTTTTGAGCAAGAGATGACTTCTTTAAAACTCACATATTAGTCTATGCTTAAGCGTAATGCCTTTCAGACCTAACTTTAAAAGGATTGGAAAGAACAGGAAACACGGAGGAATATGAAAGGTCCCCAGTACAGCTCACTACCCTTGGAATCCAAAACAACAAAGACTTACGGATGTACGTGAACCATAGCTATGATCACATGTGATGTACAATATTTAGAGACTTCATTGATGTCTTTTTTTAACTTATTTAGTCAGATCAGGCACAACGGGATCATCTTAAATTGCACCACACATTGGGGAACAACATTCCATTGAGAGGGTCCTAGACAGAGTGTCTTGATATGTTGTGTGGGACAAAAGCACTTCTACCTACACCAGGAGATGTGGAAAAAATCAAAGAGTACGGGAAATAAACTGGGGTGAATTAAGGATCTCAGCCCACCTCTAGAGCCCAAATGTCAACAATTTTCTGCTACAAATTTAATAAGTTTGACCAAATGAAATCAAACTACTTCTACCTACCATTTTAATCTATATGAATCTCAACAATGTTTTGATAACTTACCAGTCAAAAAATAAATAAATAATAATAATAAAAAAAAACACCTTCTACAAAGGCTTATTTACTGCTATCATCCCAGGAAAGCAAAATTAATTGAACTTGGGAATTTATGAACATTCCAGTATCAAGACCAGTGAACTTAAATTTTCAATGGTAAATTCAAAGCATTCGTTATGTATAGCGAAGTTTGATATGTAAAAGGAAATAGATATTTCGTAGTGTATCATGCTCATAGAATCTAGGCAGCCTCAAACCACCGGAATGCGTAACTTTTTGAGCTCCTTTCAGGAATAGACCAAACAAGAGAGAGAGAGAGAGAGAGAGAGAGAGAGAGGCCCAAACAATACAAAATAATTCCACAAGGTAGAACAAGTAAATAATCAAGGATTCAATGACAATTCGGGCCAAAGTAATTGAAAGGACAACTAAAAATGAAGACCCAATTGTCCAGATTAAAAGACCAAATTGTTCTGCCCTCAACCCGGAGTGGCCTCACATAGGCTAAGCCCACAAGGCCACATTCGTAGCGGGGGTAAGTCCATAGGGCCAACTAACCAAGCTGAGCACAGACCCATTTCAAGGAGGAGGATTTTATATGACATACCGACTGTAGTATTCATCTAAATTAAATGCCCATTTGACACAAAACAAACTCTTCAGCTTCTCACCCTCTGATAGACAGCAGAGATTAACTATTTCCAAAGAGATTGACATCATTCTCAGGAAGTTAAATCTAAAATAATTTTTTGTCTAAAAAATATTTTATCGACAACATCAGAGTATTCAATCAACCATTTGAGGCTTGAAAGTAATAAATATAATTACGAAAATCATGTAACGAGAAGAAATTATTTGTGCCAAAAAAGGTATTGTCAATGGCACTCGATACCATCTACATCCCACCCATTCATAAACGCTAGAACTAGCACCAAAAGTATACTCTAACCTCTCACAAAAATGGGGTATCAATGGTCCTATGCCAATCTAAAAGCCTACTAGAAAAGTTAAGCACTCACAAAGAATACAAACAAATTGCATCAACACAAACTCAATCGAGACAGGAGAGGTCGGTTTAAATGTGTTTGAATTGAATTTCAATGGATGGAATTCAAGTTTTTGGTTCAACTTCATGCAGGGGAAGGAATTAAAAGGATAAAAACAAGCTTGTTTTGCCCTAAACAACATCAGAAAGAGACTAACCATAAGAACTTTGGGCTAACATAATCTTGTGAACAAAGTTTATGATATCAATACCACTATACGTGCCATACCTGCTGCATAAAGTTGAGGCGAAGAGTCCCATCCCATTTTGCCTCCCTGGCTTTGCACTGAACATGAAATCTCTATATCATAACATGCAAAACGTTAAAATCCTTGCCAAGCTTATCTACGAAATTAGAGTTTCGTCAATTCCTCGCTCCACATTTTCTCGTGTTTACTTCAGAGAGTAAAGTTACTTAAAGTTAACATGGTGCAGCGCTAAATTTGTTCCATTGCTATCTTTGTCACAAGCTTTAACCCTAAAATCAACAACTTCCTTGTAGAGTAAAAGATACCAAAATCTAAAGCCCCCCCCCCCCACTAAAAAACAAAAAAACCGAAAACTCTACAATACAAGAGGCTTGTGTATTAAGTTAGTGCAATTTGTTTTTTTTATATCGACTGTGTAAGATTTAACATGAGCATGATTTTATTTTGAAATTTAAAATGCAGTGCCATGTGTTGATAATCTGATATGGATGAGTAGTACTACCTAACCACAGGACTTTTCCCACAAATGAAGAAGTTACGGAATTGGATTTTGATAGCCCCATTTTCAAAAGTTTCCAGCAAGTATCATGCATCAATAAAGCAGCCCCCTGTATGCAGAGTGTTCCTAGACAGAGAAGCAAAAAAAAGCATTGCCGATACTTCTGAAGTTGTCGAGGAGATAAGCCGATAAGCTTTTTAACACTTCCAGATGCCCATCAATGAGCCAATTCCCAACTGGAGTAATTACTTCCTCTGTACATGAGTTGTTCCCAAACCCCTAACAACTCTGTCTTTGTCATACTTGAATATTCCAATGCTTCATAACAACAGTGTAATCGGGATATCTTCTAAAGCTAAAACATAGACTATCGTAGAGACCCATAAAAGGCAGTCCGTGCAAGAGGTCCAGAAAATAGTCGGGTCACGTGGACTTATCATACACAATCTTACCTGCATTACAGTAATTAAGTGAATACTTAATTAGCAAAGTAATTTAGAATATTTTTGAAACGGAACCATCTTTCATCCTCAAACAAACAATTGAAATGCAGACCCCGTAAATACTCATCCTCTCTCAGACCTACCAAACCTTCATTGAGCTCATGGACCCATTCTTTTTTCTTTTGGCCCAAGGTCCCATTCAAGATCAATCTTGGTCGGATTAGCCTCTGAAATCTTCAAAACCCATATTCAATCTCCAGCGCCACTAAATCAACCAACGACCACCATCAGAATCTATGGGAATCGCCTCAAAGCCCTTTTGACTGTCCAAAAAACAAAAAACAAAAGACACTCTGCACAAATAATTGGAGCAGTGAGTTGGATTAGGTGTCTTGACGCCGGAATTATATCTTTCTTCCCTGTTTTATGTATTTTTTAGGTATTATTTGGGAATAAAAAAATTAATTTTTTTTTATAATTGGTTAGTAATTACTTTTATAACTTTTTATTAATTTGATATTTTTATTCTTAAAATTTAAAATAAGATTGAAATGTAAAACACTAAATATGATAATTTAAAAAAAAGACAAAAAAATATTAGCTGATAACACAACTCTGTAGTTGCCAAACGAAGCTTAATGTGGGTTAACTACAAGATACGAATCCCTTGTCCACGGCTGTCAAACGCACAAATTTTTTGAGTTTAGAAATGATAAAAATAATATAAAAAAACTACAAGATATATATTTCCGTCTGTCATGTTCTGCATTAATTAAAAAACTAATAATAACTTACTCTCTTTTAAATTATGATAAAAGTCTAAATTAAAAAATTATAATAATTTATGAGTTTTAATTTTTTTACTAAAACTTTAGACCATAATAAATATTACATGTGTTTTAGTCTCTCTCCAATTAATTTTTAGAAATCATTATTGGGCAGAATTTAAATTGACCAATTTCATGAGATAGATAGTAGTTGGGTCCACTAAAATAGAATTAACCAATAAGTTATAATATAAAAATGATTTCAATCCTTAAATGAAATAAAAAATAATTATTAACTGTTGAATCTTAGTGTGTTATAGAGATATTTTCAAAACCGTCCTACGTTATATAGACTAGCAAATAATCCGTATTTACGACACTTTTCAACTAAAATTAAATATGCACGTATTTGAAATTGAAACATGTTTACACGTTTTTCTTTTTCAAAAACCCAAAATAAATTCACTTTTCATTGTATTTTTCTCTTAAAAGTAACTAAATTTAAATTTAAAATTAGAATTTAGAAAAAAAATTTACTCCCTCAAGACTAATTTTATTCAAATATTTATAAAAGTAAAAAAAATAGCATGCTGAATATCGAGAGTGTCACATAGGATTTGATAATAAAGTTTTAACTACTTTCATGAAATATTATTATTAATCATGTGTGCTATTTATAAAATAAAACAAGTATAGTATTTATGAATAATTAGAATTTTAAAAAATAACTACTCCCGAAGCTAATTAATTTTTGATATTTTTGTGTATTTTATAGTTTAAAAAATGCTAATAATCGTTATTATAAGAAAAATAATCTAATTATTATTGAAGTTTTTTTTATTTGTGTTTTTTTTAATTCAACTTGATTTGTTATCTGTATTTTTAATTTAATTGCTAATGTAATTGAATATATAAATTTAGTAATCATATTAAATTTTTAAGCAATTAGATTCCTTTTTGGAACTCATGAACAAGTGAATTCTTTTTTAGAAACAAAAATAGTGGGTCACTTTTTAAAACTCATAAATTTTTTACATTTATTATTTATTAAAATCATATACCAATATTTTAGTGATTTTATAGGTAAAAGAAAATATGAAATTATTATATTTTAACGATGTGAGATAAAGAAATATTGTGAATGTAAAATATTTCAGCCATCTGTTGAAAAGTAAAACTCAATCTTAGCTTTTGGCTATTAGTTTGTGATATGGACATTTTCAAAAATTATCTTATTTTATTATATAGATGTTATATATTAATTTTTTAAATTATCAATTTCTATATGTAGTACCCTTTTTCACAAATTTATATTTTATAAATTTATTGTAATAAAATAACACTAGTATATAATCTAAAAGCATTTTAATTCTATAATTACAATCAACTCCTTAAAATATTTTTGTGAATTAAAATTTTTATTTAAATAAGTATGTATAAGAGTATTTTAGTAGTTAATATTTTTATATTCCCATTTTATATAAATACTAAAACCAAACCAAACTAAACTTTTTTCTACTAGGTGGGGTCGATTATATGGATTTGACGACACCAATCAAATCTGTTGAGGGCCATCTCCTCCATTAAATCCATAGGACAATGTCATGTCTAAATACTAGTAAATGCCTATACAAAGCACCCATCTAGCTCTCTTGTAACACCCGATATTTTATTTTGGCTAATTATTTAAGAATTTGACAAATAAAATATATGGACTTGATATTTGGTTTGATTTGTTGGGTTTTATTTTATTTTCCTAGACTGGAGTTGGTCTAAAGTGGTTATTGGGCTTGGAGTTGGACTTGGGACCTAACTATTTTTTTTTTCCTTTTCTCCATTTTTCTTTTATTTGGTGTATGGCAGATGGGGGGAGAAGAGAGAAGATAAAGAGAATGAGAGAGATGAGAAAGAAATTAGAAAGAAAAAATGATGGTTAAAGGTCATAGATAGCAGATAATTGATAATTCTGGTGTTATAATCATCGTGGCAGTGTTGAATCACTGTGATTTAACTAAAGATGAGAGAAATGGAAGAGAAAATTTTTGGAGCTTCAAGATTCCCTACATTTTCTTTATATTTTCTTCAAATCTGATATAGGTGGGACTCGTATTTGTGTTCTAGATGTTATTGGAAATATTTTGATATATTATATGCTTAATTTGGTTGAGGACTGTAGAAGTTGTGGTACATGTGACATGAATGTGTATATACGTGCATATGTGTGCTGAGATTTTACATATAATTGAGTTAATCTTGAATCAAATGTTGTAAAACACATGTTGTTTAGGTGTTTAAGTACTTGCATATGATTGATTGTTGAGTGTAGGGATTAGATTAGCGATTTGGGAGTATTTTGGAGTTGGGGTTTTGTTGAAAACGGACATAGAAGCTGGGTGCTAGCGTCGGAATACCAAATGACAGAATGCCAAAAACTCTAAGTTTTTATCTATAAATGTTGGTTTTGTGCCAAAGCTCATTAATCGTTGATTTCAAATATTAAATGAACCCTAATTCATCATCAAACCTGATGGGAATGCATTTTTATATCTAGATGATATTTATTTACATGATTAAGCATATCATGTCCATGGGGCTGTGTATTATTCACTCTGATATATGATCATTGATTGGCCAAAAGTTCCACATAGATATTCTTAGCGTGCCGAGGCACGGGTAATATATAGACAGAACCATGATTTTGAGAAAAATAATAAATTAAGATTTTGAAAATACCGGATGATCCCCCAATCAATATATATAACTAGCAATTCTCTGTGCCTAAATGTGCAAAAATCTAATTTGGCATGTAAACTCAAATATAAATTTATAAAGTAAATGTACATAAAAATTGTATAAATAACATATAAAAATAAAAATTACAAATCAAAAGATACTACTGTGTTTATATAGTATTTAATAAAGGTGTAAACTTTTATCACATTTTGAAAAATATTAATTTAAAAAATTTTATTAAAAAATAATATTTGTAATAAATAATAAAGTTTAACACTTTTATTAAATATTGTATAAATACATTGGTCTTTTTTGATTAGTGATTTTTATTTACATAAGTTATTTTTATAATTTTTCATATAAATTTAAGAAATAATTTTACGTTTGAATTATTTGTAGGTCAAATTATATTTTTGTGCGTTTAGGTCCGGGCAATATCTAGTGTTAAATATATTAAAATTAAATTTATATTTTAAATTTTAAATATAAATATTATTTAAATAAAAAAACCCCCACCACATTTAAAAAAATATATATTTTCCCTTGGAAACCTCCCACCCCACCCACTCCATTTTTTTCTCTTTCGTGCACACCTCGACCCCCACCCTCTTTCTCTCTCTACGCCCAAACCTCACCTTCTCTCCCCATTTTGTTGACACGTACACAACGATTTAATCAATTATTGTCACTTATTATATAGACTACAGTTTAATTATTTGGAGTTAGGATGTTATTTTTTAGATTATATATTATAAGATTTTCTCCGGACTGTAGCCGGACTCTACTTGAGTAAAGCAGAGGCTTGACTAGGGGTGTAACACGGTTCCCTAGTAAAATGGTTAAGGCATGTAATACGGTTCCCCTAAACTTTACATTGGTGGGGGTCTAACACGATTCTTCATCTGTGATTATATATTACAATTATCGTTTGTCGTGAGCGATAAACGGTGAGGGTTGGTGGGCACCACATGCTTTGTTAAGTGTCACCCTTCTTAGAATAAGGCTTGGGGTAGGATGGAGGTTAGAGAATGTGCATTAGTATTGTATTCCATCGTTATCTATTGTATGTGATTGCATAGATTATTGTTATGTGTCGATACCTAGAGGTTGTTAATTATAATGATATTTAATACGAGATTTATTAGTAGATAATTGAGTTGTGAACATTGAATAGCAAAGTTAGGAACTATGGTAATCTTTTCGAAGTGGGATACGTAGACAGTTTAGACTTAAGTAATATAAATCCAATCTTAACTGAATTATTAATATAATGAATTGTGTGAGTCTATTGCTTACATTTATGATATTATGATTTCGAGATATAGAAATATGATTATAGTATATGTCTCGATTGTGCAAACATTGGATGCTGTTATTAGGGATGGTGTTAAAGTGAACTATATTATTGTTTAATTAATGGCAACATATTCTAATAATTTTTTTATATGGGAATGAGGAATGATTTTTTGATACATCGATGATTATAATCCATTGTGAATTTTATTTCACATTCTCATGTTGTCCATCCCAAACTATAAGGGTAGGGGCATAACAACCCTAATACTTCCTCCCCATTCACATCACGGATATAGCTGTTACATTAATCAATGTATTTTATTATATAGATATAAATTTGAATTTTAAAATTTAAAATTTGATAAAAAAAATGGCAGTAATGACGTGGCAAAACTTTAATAATGACTGAGACAAATGTAGTTATTTTTTATTATATAGAAGATGTGTTTTATTATATAGATTTGAATTTTAAATTTTAAATTTTGAAAAATATGACAATAATGACATAACAAAACTTTAGTGATAACCGATTGTTACAAATTAATAACCTATGGGGTAAAAATGTAATGTTTTGTGTTGACGAGATAAAATAATACCAAATCATAAAGAATTATAATTAGTTCAAATTTAATTTTAAAATTAAATTTGTAATAATATTTTCTCGTTAGCTATGGCCAGCACCATTTTTTTTTAATAATTCAATTATATTTTAACATAGTAACTTTATTACAAAGACATTATCTTAAACTATAATTTAGTGTGGTTTTACAGTTTAATTAAAAAATGTTACATGTTAATTTTTCAAACTATTAATTCGTAATAATGTCTATTTTTACATTGATAGTTATTATTTAAAAAAAGTATTCAAATGTATGCGAGGCAGATTAAAAAAAAAATAGGAACAGAATTTGATTTTTTGTCAACTTTTAATTAATAAAAGTATCAAAGAGGTTCACTAAAATTATGAAACTGAAATATTTTTAAATTTTTATACGGCAAATGTTGTTTTACTGAATTTTCTTATAGTTACAAACATCGATTTAAGGAATGGGTTCATTGATTTAAATTGTTAGTTTAAGTGGTCAATATTTATCTTTCTAGTTAAAGAAAATAAAGTTATATTGAATAATAGCTTAATGAGTTATATTGCAAATAATCCTACTATTTGTTACCATTATAATTATATTCACGTTCGATTGGAACACTTACTAACTTCAAAAATTTTAAAAAATTTTAAAAGTTTCAATTTTTTTAAATTCCAAAAAATTTCGATATTTTTTAAAAAATTGTTAAAATCTGTTGGAACAAGCTATTCTCTTGCGTTCTAAAAGATTTTGACAAATTTTGAAAAAATTGTATTAACATTTGTACTAAAAAATTTCATAAAATTCTAAAAATCTTTAAGATCCTTATAATTATTATGTATTACTTTATATAATTTTTAACAATTTTAGATCAAATTAATCATAAACATTTAACCATTATTTTAAAACAATTTTTACACTCTAAATCCTAAAAAACTTCCTTAACAATTATAATTCTACTTGTGTATAGAAAATTACATTGATATCATTATTTTTCCTTAACAAATCTTCGTTATCAATAAAATTCAAAAGATCATTTGTCAACTGAGACGATTAAAATAAATTAACTACAATAAAAAATAACACTAAATCTATTAAGGTTTTTTTCTTTCGTTTTTTTCGTTTTCCGAAGAAACAATTAACTCTCATGTGTATTAAAAATTGCAACGGCACCCCTTGTTTCGTGTTTATTTAATAAATTAATGGTTAATCAACTAACGCTAATACTTTAACTTTAAAATTAACTAACAAATCATACTGCAAAAAGTGACATTTGTGATAACGTTATACAAATGCCGTCAAAACTTTTGCTGATATATTTTTTTGTTTTTTTTCGACTTTTAGAAAATGTTATAATATTTATTTTTTTATATTTTAATTATTCAATTACACAAATATTGATGGATCATTTCAAAGTTATTTTAATCATCTAACTTGGAAAAAAAAAATTTAGGTATCAAATCCTGCATTCCGATAAGGTATGATTATTAAAAAACAAAGATTAATTTATCTTATTATTATCAGTTTAGATAAAGTGGAAATAACAAGTAAAAAAAAAATTAAATAATTATTAAGGGAGATTTTATATTTTTAAATAATTAAAACGCGTCTTTACAATTTTAAAATGTGACTGAAAGAAGACCATATAATTATTATTAAGTATTTAAACCATAAAATTATGTTTTTATGTATTTTTTTCGATAAGTGAATAATAAAATTTATATAGTTAGAACGGTATAAAATTGTATAAATTTATAAAAGTTAGTGTTTCGTATTTTGTACAGTGAGTAAAAAATTTAAATTTATAATTTTATAATTGATGTTTGTAGAGATTTGTAAAATTTTATATTTTTTTATTTTATTTCAAACAATCTCCTAGTTTGTCATATAATTAAATAAATAATTGAAATTAAATAAAAATGAAAAAACTTAGGCTTGATTTGGCAATCCGTAGCTACCAGCTACTAGTTTTTTGGTTTTTTTTAAAATTATTAAAGTTACTGTCTTATATTTTAATCTTCTTTTAAACCTTAAAAGGCAGAAATATCAAATTAACCAAAAATTAAAAAACTAACTACTAAAAAAGTTAATTTTTTTCAGTCTCAAACATAAAAAAAAATTAATTTTTTAATAACTAAATACTAATCAATTATAAAAAAAAAATAATATTTTTTTATTACCAAAGCAACCCTAATTCGAACAATCAAGTTTAGATATTTGGGTGCAGATTTTCATTCGATGCGCTGAATTAGCTAGCAGAAAATATCTTAACGATGCTCTTTCCAGAAACAAAAACCCTAACCGCCTATTTTTTCCCGCTGAAAGACAAAATGCCTCCATCAGAGTCCTAGCTTTCGATCTATCCCTTCAAACTGCAGAGGGGCATTTCTGTCCCATTATTATACTTTTTTTTCAAGCCCTAGTCCGCCGTCTCAGGGGTCCGATTACGGATGCTCTCAGAGCTGAGATCCGAAACCGAAGCGCGAACTTTTTACACACACACACACACTCTCTCTCTCTCTCTCTCTCTCACTCAATCTCAAGAGTTTCTGCGAAGGTTAGGGTTTCTACCCCAAGTCACCGTCCTTGATTCTGCATGCATGTGCTCGTGTATTGTTTGTTTTAATTCGTGAGAGACCTCAGCGAAGAAGAGTTGTAAAGCGCGCGGGGAACGAAAGAGTGATCTGCGATGGGAGTTCCGGCGTTTTACCGGTGGTTGGCGGAGAAGTATCCGATGGTGGTGGTCGATGTAATCGAGGAAGAACCTGTTGAAATTGATGGCGTCAAGATTCCGGTCGACACGAGTAAACCTAATCCTAACAATCTCGAGTTCGACAACCTTTATCTCGACATGAATGGGATTATTCACCCCTGTTTTCATCCCGAGGACCGGGTACGAGTCCAAGTTTCTGTTTTCAGTTGTTTTGCTTGTATATATATATATATATATATCGATTTTCGGCTTTGCTTTATCATCTGTCAGTAATGTTAATTAAATTTTAATTGTTATTTTTTTTGTTATTTATGCGTCCTTTGTAAAATGTATTTGGTGGTAATTCAAATGAACGTGTGTGAAGGAATTTGAATAATTGGAAAAATCATATTCGTCCCATTCCCACTTCTGCTCCAGTCCTTAAAGAGAGGGATATTCTGAGCTACACCTCACTAGTGTTTGCTAACAAACAATTTTATACCATATAGGTGTTTCAAGGCTTAGTGTCTGTTTGCCGAAGCCCTTCTTAGTTTGTCAAATCATCTATCGATACCCTGCTAAATAATGCAAATGGGAAGATATCTATGCGTCCACTGACAACGGGCATTAATGAGTGTAGGAAAAAAATTACATCTGAGTACTGTAAAACAGGAAGATTTTTTTTTTCTTCTTGTTTACTATGACTTGGTGAATGTGACTCAAAGCGTGTAGATTTTTATTTTCATATTTGATGTCTTCTAGGGGAACATGCTATTTGTTGTGTGTTCAATTTTGGGAAATTATTCAAGCATCCTGTTTTTATGATTTTCAAAAAGGCAGTTAAATTCACTATGCTAAAGTTTGACAGCTTGACATATCCGTACAAAATATGCAATCGGTTAACTTTGAACTTATGGTGCTATATGGGTTGACTTTGTTTTATGTTGTAACCTGTGGTGGTGCTAAGTTTGAACAATTTTCACATTGCAGTTGTTTAGATGATAGATTCATCTGTTTTAAGTTGGGTTATGGCGGATATCAGTCATGTGTTGCCGTTACTTGGTTGGCTCTCTTGTTGACTGGCTTTAAAATACCTGCTGGGGGACCGAACAGATTATTGCTTTGGTATGGTTGTGCTTGGACTGTTAATTTCAGTTTCTGAGTTTCGGGTGAATTTGGACAAGGTTGTGGGCCTTTTTGATGAGTTATTGGTATTGAGAAATTGGATATTCAAGTATATGAGTCCAGGAAGTGGATTAAAGCTTTAGGTATCTGTTACCTATTGCTGCAACATTATTGCCCAGTGTGATCAACTGGGGAATAGTTCTTTTGCAAACCGGTTAAGTTTGTTGAGCTTTAGGACATTTTTGCGCAGTGTGCTCAATTGGGGAATAGGTTCTTGCAAACCTGTAAGTTTGTGGAGCTTTAGGTGCAATTTAAAGGTCTATTGATGTTGCTATAGATGACTGGGTAGTTGCTTCTATGTATGTATCGTGCAATTACTCTGTTTCTTTCTGTCTTTCTTTCCCTTTTTTTTTTTGGGCTACTGCACTTGATTCATGGAAAATCTTGGCAAAAATTTCGGCTGTTTACCTAGATATGGTGCTCTCAATGAGCTGCGTTTTGACTTGGTAGTTGATAGAAATTGAGAATATTTGGTTTTTGTGACTTTTAGATGTTGTGTTAGAGCTTGTTGGCTTTGGAAAGCTCGAGCAAAGTGGTCTTGTGCAACTTTATATTTAAAGATTCTTGCATCTGACTTTAATTGATAATCTATAAAATTTAAGTTTGCAGTTTTGATGAGTTTGTAATGTGGATTTGGGTATGGTTGGGAGGCTTATGTGTGGGTGTACATGTAGTGCTAGACTAATTTAGTTGTCATGTCAAATGACCTAGAACATGGTTAGGTTAAAGTTTTCATATTTCTTAAACACTCATTTTGTTATTATAAAATTATGTTTATGATAGAAAATTGAAGAATCTTTGCATGAAATATAAGTACTATGCATATTTGTATTGTGATATCGATTGTATATACATCCTTATTGATTGTATGTCCAACTAAATATATCCAACATCTATGAAATACCGATACGGATACGGGATTTGGAAATTTTTAAAAAATGAGGATACGGGTACGACGAAGATATGGCAAAAAAATAAAATAAAATATATATTTTATTTAAAATATTTTGGAAGATAGCATCAATAGACTACCAAACATTATATAAAAAATAATTATATAGCATGAAAAATACCATTCAATCCATAAATTAACATTATTCATACTTAAAACTACCAACATCATTCGTACACAAAATACAAACATAAATAAAGTATCAAAACACAAATATAAAATATTTTTTTCCTTTATGCATCTCAGTTACAACAGAATAGAAGAATAATTATTAAGTTTTATTTCAGTTAATTACAGTTGGACCCCTATTAAAATTTATCATATCCATTTTATCCCTGAAAAAAATTTGAAATATTACATTTAGACTCTTGCTGTATCTGAAAAGTATCATTCCTGTATCTTACCTCTATCTCAGCTGTATCCTCGCCGTATCTTATGCAAAATTTAAAATAAAAAATGAGGATACGCGATGTGGCGTATTCGATACGTATCCGGTCATATCTGTATTCCCCAAGTATCCGTTACGAGTGTGGCACTTAATTTGAAGTATCTGTGCTTCGTAATCCAACATAGATCCCATATCATCGTCCATGTGGCGAGTGGGAACTTCACAAATTTAGAAGTGTCGTGACTTGGGTGCAACTAGATATAAACATATGTCTTTTTTGTTTGTTTATCTTTTTGTCCCCAGGTGATACTCTTTGGCACTTTTTTAATACATGCACTTGCCACCCAAAAAAAAAAAAAAAAAGAAAAAAAATGTGAGGAAAGTGGAGGTGTGAAATTTAGTTATCGTCTAATTTTAGACATATGGTTGCTAATTTCAACAAGTTGTTACTTATAAAAAAATAAAAAAATATTGAAGTGGTCGAAGATTGGAAGTCTAATGTTTAATCTTATAATTGGGTGTTTCTCTTTTTCTTTTATATTGACTTTGACTTCTATTATCACGGGGATTTGAAAAAGTAATGTACTTGTTGGCTTCAAAGGTATCTCATTTTCTCTCCTTTCTACCCCTAAGAACATAGTGTGCGAAGAAAAAGGAAGAAGCTATGAAGCACGAATAGTTTAAGATGGGTGTCATTTCTATGTTAGACACGTATTAGACGCTCACTCTTTGGAAACATCGAAAGATGTGTTGGATGTGCCATGTGGCGTATCCATTTATTTTATCAAATTTGCTTCAAATATATGATTAAGACCAGCCTAGATATATATTTGTTGTCGTATCTTGAAGTAACCGTATTTACACTTATTTAAAATCACCGTCTATGTCCGTGCTGCTTAGGGAAGAAGAAAATAGAATCAAGGTTTTTTTTTGAAGTTATAATGTTGTGTTGTTGGAGCTTGCTGTATAAATTAATTATGATCAGAGCTTCGATAATTCTTTTTTTATTGGTATCATCCTCCCTTATGAAACTACCAGTGGCGTTAAAGTATGCTTCTTATTACAATTAACAAACTAACTCAGTAAAAGGA
>QLOD02000001.1:4553296-4566817 GCA_003260245.2 Sideroxylon spinosum | reverse complement strand
GTGTGTGTGTGTGTGTGTGTGTGTGTAGAGAGAGAAAGAGGGGGTATTTTTGTCACAAAATGCTTGCTTTAGAAGTATGGAGCATGCTCCATGGTATTAAACTATCAAGGCCTGACCATTTTCTCTATGAATTCATTTTTTTGTAATGGGAGGTTAACATAGTTTTTCTTGCTGCTTCTGCTTTTTTTTTGTACACAATGCCTAAGCAACTGCTGCTAGTGCCTGTGGAAGTGTCAAAATTACCACGGCATTGTCGCTAGTATTATTATATTTTCATTGCTGCAAGTCTCTTCTCGTACTGCATTTGCTCATAGATCCATAATAGAAGTATTTATTTCATTTCATTGGACATTGGGTATACCTCACAAGAATACAGGAGATGTCACATTTTTATATTTTCCAATAAAAATCCTGCTGTATTTTCTTCCCAACTCAAATTTATCTCGTTTAAGTTTATGACTCTTTTTCTAGAAACTATTGGACTATTATGACTCAAGTCTTCTGTTTTACCACAAGTTCTAAGTGATGTTGATTTGGGAGTTATTGGTCTTGTTCTCTCTGTTTGGTGCATAACGATGCTGGGATCATAGCCTTGCATAAAATACAGGACAATATTTAAGAAGAGTATTTTCTTCTAGAATGTGGTCGTGTTGGTACTCGGGCTTTCCTGGGACAGCCAAACGTGGATTTTGAAGGAAGCTCATTGCTAGCATCATTTCGCGATAGTCGCGACTGTCCAGAGCATCCCTCATAAGGGAAAATGATTTTCATTTTCTTTTTTCCTTACTAATTCAATCAAACACAGCATGTTTTATTTTCACCCTTCCCTCTTCCTGGTGCCAACATGGTCCTTGTTTGTTGCTTTTATTTTCAGAGGCAAGCTGAAAGAATTAAGCGTGACAAGGCACAAGCAAAAAGAGGAGATGATGCAGAACCTCAAGATAAACCCGAGTCTCTCGTACCTGTTGCTCGTTATCATGGTTCTCGTCTAGCTTCAGCTCCTTCACCCTCTCCATATCAGAAGACGAGGTTAGATTACAGTTCAGTGAGCTCAATATCTAGAAATGATCGTCAGTTTGGGTGAGCTACTAGGTGTATCAATCCTTGACATTCAGCAGTCTGGGTCATCTGATGTTTATCAAACTTATTGCAGGGTTCATAAAGTTGCTCGTTTGTCTTCTGGGGCCACTGTTGGTGCTGCTATTGTCGAAGTAGAGAATAGCCTTGAGACAGAAGTATGTTTTACTGTTTCAGAGACTCATCTTAATTTTATTCTTGTTTCATCAGCCATTCTTTAGGATTAATTTTCTTTGGGCTAAATTTTGCTTGGGTATGAATTTTGCTAGCTAGATTGGAGACCCCATTTGTCATCTAATATCATCATCATGGCAACTGTCTTCTTAGAGAAAAATAATAGAAACCCATCTTCCTTTTGCATCATCTTCAATAATTGTTGTATCAGTTATTGAGTTTCAAGTTGAAATGCTGCTTAATATTTTCTCTATTGATTCTCAGGTACATGAAAACAAAGAAGAATTGAAGACAAAGCTAAAGGAGTCACTTCGTGAAAAGTCCGATGTTTTCAATTCTGAAAATCCCGAGGAAGACAAGGTCTGAACATACAGATGCACATAGTTGTCTCTGTTTGGTTTGCATCTACTCGCTTTGGTTTCACGATTAGTATTTGTGTTTTTGTTTGAGATTTGTTTAAGATTGGAAACTATTGGCATCATTACGAACTAAGGTTAGCCGAAAGAGTGAACTATTAAAGTTGGTTGAAATTCCATGTGAGAATGACAAGATTTGAGCATACAGATGCACATATTTGTCTCTGTTTGGTTTGCATGTACTTGCTTTGTGTTTTACAATTAGTGCGCGCGCTTTTGTTTGAGCTCTGTTTTGGATTGGACACTAGTGGCGTCATTACATTCAAAGGTTAGCCAAAAGTGTGAACTATTAAAGTTGGTTGAAATTCCATGTGAGAATGACAAGATTTGAGCATACAGATGCAAATATTTGTCTCTGTTTGGTTTGCATGTACTTGCTTTGTGTTTTACGATTAATGTGTGCGCTTTTGTTTGAGATCTGTTTTGGATTGGAAACTAGTGGCATCATTACAGTCAAAGGTTAGCCGAAAGTGTGAACTATTAAAGTCGGTTAAAATGCCATGTAAGAATAACAAGATTTGAGCATACAGATGCACATATTTGTCTTTGTTTGGCTTGCATGTACATGCTTTGGGTTTCGCGATTAGTATGTGTGCTTTTGTTTGAGATTTATTTTGGATTGGAAACTAGTGGCATCATTACAATCAAATGTCAGCCGAAATTGTGAACGATTAAATTTTTTGAAGTGCCATGTTGATTGTTTCTTAAGATGCATTTGTAGGCTTTTTTTTTTGGTAGATTGGAGGCCGCATTGGGAGGGAGTGAGTGAAAAACTTAGAACCCAAGGCCTACGTTGGGGAGTCTACCTCCTCCTTTACTCTGCATTTATGTTTTATACTTTATTATCATTGTCTTGGTGGAACAATCTTAACCTTCGTACACTGAAAGCTGATGACAAAACCTGTTCACAGTTCATCATGCCTTATAGATAATGTTCTGTTAAATTGAACATGTGATTTCGGACTATCAAACTCCTGGAGGTATGGATTGAAACTTCTTTAAGCTAGTTCTCAAATTACCGTTGCATGTGTATAACCATTGCAAGCATTATGTTAGCGTGCTATGACAATGATTAAATAAATTATCTTTCATAATTTTATTACTCTCTTTGATTTCTAACAGTAAATGAAGTGTGTTTAATTTTTTTTGTACTGCTTATGTACATCTCAAGTATTCATTACTGTGGTTTTCCATAATCAGGTCAAATTGGGAGAGCCAGGGTGGAAAGAGAGATATTATGAAGAAAAATTTTCTGCAAAAACTCTTGAGGAACTGGAAACAATACGAAATGATGTTGTAAGTTATTTGAACTTGAACTGCCATTGAGTTCATTGTTTAAAGAACTTGATACCTGATGGATTCTTAGCTGTTGATCCTAAAAATTGCCTATGAGTTTACTGTTTCTGTATGAGAGAGATTAGGGAATGTGGTGGTCCTTTGGCAGCTGATAATGTTTTGTTAATTTTTTAATTTCTACTTTTCTTGGATTGATTGAATGAACTGGTGAGTCAGTGACCACTGATTTTTTTTGGCTGCAACAGTTATATCTCATGTTTTTGCTCAATTTGATTATGAGATTTCGTTGTTTTTGAGTGATTTAACTCGAATATTTTAAATGAAAGGAAGCATTACCATTAAACTTGACCTGGTCCTTCTAACAAGCTTCATTGGTATATTTTGTGCATGGCTGCTTGAAGTGACGATCCTTATAGATGCAATTCTTTTTTACTACCTCAGCCTCTCTGGTGGAAAATGTTTGTCTTGTTACACTTCTAACTGCAAGTGAAAAAAGCTGGAAAAAAAATGTAGTGATATTTGAAGTGGTTGATTGAAGACCTCCATTGGTGGTCCCCTTCTAGCGACATGTTTCTTTTACTTGCTGAAGTCTCTTTAAGTACAGAAAAATTCTCACTGTATTTTCCAATGGCAGAAAATATTGGCATTTTTTTGTTTGTTCCTAGCCAAGTAGTCATTCTTGCCAAGGACACCAGGAGTAACACCATCCACGGGGGCTATATCTTAAATACCTTTCCATGTGTTAGAATGTACTTGCATATATACCAAACCAAACCAAGCTTTTTTCCACTAGTACTTTCCATGTAATAGCCGACCCCACCTAGTACTTGCATATAAATAGGGAAAATTATTTCATCTTTGATGCATGAATTTTGGGTATTAAAATTTTGTTGAGCGGCTTTGTTCCCTATATGATTTATTGATTTTCATTCTTACAAAATATTTGTGCCCCTTAAAAAAGGCACATTTATTTAGTGCTCTTCATGCCTATTTCCTTTCAAAAGAAGGGATCTCTGCTGTCATTTATATTCCTGGATAAAGTCTGGAGGTTCCAACTTAATTTATTTCATGGTGAAGCATGAATTAATATTTCTTGTATCCACACCAAACTCTGTTGGTCTACGCTATTGAATAGTAGATTGCCTTCGTGTTCATTTTCTTTTTTGCATAAGCTGGTGTGATTCTCAATTATGTATGTGGAAACTAAAAACTGAAACACTTGTAGACTTCGATGGCCAAGGCTAATAAAATCATCTGTAACGGTTAGAGGAATTTTTATATCTGATGCACACTTTCTATGTTGGGGTGGTTTTACATTTGAAGTTACGATTTATCTACTTGTAGGTTTTGAGGTACACAGAAGGCTTGTGTTGGGTTATGCACTATTACTATGAAGGGGTTTGCTCTTGGCAGTGGTAAATTCTCTCTCTATTTGGGCAATATTTGCGTTCTAGGTTGTCATTTTCATTCTTGCTTCTAGCTCCACCCCCCCCCTTTCTGGTCCTTTTCATGTTATATATGAGCTCTCTTCATGTATTTTTATCTATCAATGATTGTATCGGTATGCATTCATGAAGAAAAATGCTAGTATATTTCGCTGTCCTGAGTATCTATAACTAATGCCCAGTTGGTAGCATTTCTCTAATTGATGTGTTACGCATGGATATTTACAATTGGGAAAAGTGGTGGTACTGTCTTGCATTACATGGCTCTCAAAAGTGTTCTTTCAGTGAATGTTGCTTGTAAATCACACACGCATGTATATTTTGTTGCATACTTGTGTGCTTAATATATGCCTATGTGGTGAAATTAGTGTTGTTAAAACCTAAAAGTGGTAGGGGCCTCTAAGGCACCAAGACCTCCTGTTGCTCAAGGAACAAGGTGCTACATTAGAGGAAATAAAAAGAAACAAATAAAGGCTCCAAACATTCTAAAAATCATTGAATATAGACTAATGCATGCATTAGATTTTTTTTTTTTAATATTTATTGTTTTAGAACCTTCGTATATTTTCCCAGCTAGGGAAACATTAGCGATAACAAAAAGTAATATCATTCATCATGCAATGGTAACCATTCTTTGTAATGATGTCACTTCACGACAAAAACATAATCTTTGTCTACTTAAAAATAATAGTGTAAATTACATTTATATTTACCTCCTGTTTAACATTTGAGTAATTATACTTAGCACTCACAACATTTAAAAGTTACATGTACATCCGTTATTTTGAAATATTGTTAATGTTAACTTTCCTTCCGATAAAATCGACCAATTAAAATTTAATAGAAAATATCAAAATGACTAAAATGTTATGTGGTTTTTCTATTTTATCCCTATCTCTCTCACATTTGTCATGGTTTTTATTACAAAATTCCCAAAAATAAGTAAAAACAGAAAAAATTTTGAGGATTTTTGTTTTTGGGGGGGGGGGAATTGATAAGATGTGAGAGAGGGAGGGATAAAATAAGAAAAATATCTAAAATTTTATTTAGTTTGACATTTTATGTTAAGTTTTAATGACTGATTTTGTCAGAAAGGAATCAATGTTAACAACTTTTCAAAACAAGGTAGGTAAGTGTAATTTTTAATTATTGTGGGTATTAAGTGTAATTATCTAAATATTAAGGGGAGGTAGGTGGAATATACCCAAACTAATAAAAAAGGGTTCTAAGATGCTCTAATCTTCATCCACACCTGCCACATCATCAATTGTTTATGCTCTCGTTGATTGCCTTTTTCGATTCCTCTGAATCAAGGGAAATCTCCTCCTGAACATTTGTTGCTTGAGCTTGAGCTTGAAGGCATAGCACTTTCTTTTGATCTTGCTTGCTTCCTAGGGGCATATGACATGTGGTCGGATTGTCCTAGTGCCTTTTTTTTTTTGGGGGGGGGGGGGCTAAAATCTCTTTTGGACTTGAAAACATTTTCCAAATAATTAATGGCCTTACATTTAGGCGAAAAAAAATTGTCAAAACATTGCACTACATGAAAAAAAGATGAAAGCCTCAAGCACCTTTGGCCTGGGTGTTGCCTAACTGACAATGCCTTGCCCGAGTCTTGGTGCTCTTTTAACAACACTAGCTAGAATGCGACCACCATGTTCTCTCTCTCTCTCTCTCTCTCTCTCTCTCTCATATGCTGTCTTCTTCTTCCCTGTTTTTTTTTTTTTTTTTTGTGGGTGAATAACACGGCTATGTTCTTGATGTTGGTTTCCAGCATTCACAGTGAAAGTATTTAGCACTATTTTGTTGTCCCTAATCATTTTGTATGACATTTGGATGTCTGCTTCTCCCCACCGGCCTTTCTATTACTTATTGTTCCTCACTCCCGCAAGAAAAGAAGGGGGGTGGGGGGAGTAATGAGCATATCTTTGGAAGAATATGTTTGTGTGTGTTTTTTTTCCTTCCTGGGGATTTATTTTGTTTATCTCAGGGTGCCTCTCTTGTGATGAATTATTCTAACGTTAGGGTATGGTTACTTCACGATGTTTTTGGCTTTGTATTTGGATGCTCTCTTGCAGGTTTTATCCTTATCATTATGCACCCTTCGCTTCTGATCTCAAGGATCTTGGGAAGATGAATATAAGTTTTGAACTAGGCACTCCGTTCAAGCCGTTCAATCAACTGTTGGGGGTCTTCCCAGCTGCAAGGTCTCTCTCTCTCTCGCATAGGGTTCTAACTGGTCTGTGTAGTTCTCTTATGCTTCCTTAGCATTTTAGGAGAGTGATGACTGATCTAAACTCTCTAACTGGTCTTTGTAGTTCTCATGCGCTTCCTGAGCACTATAGGAGATTGATGACTGATCCAAACTCACCCCTCGTTGATTTTTATCCAACTGGTATGCATTAATGTCTGCTTGATGGAAACTGTTTTGTTATGACGTTGAAACATTATATGTATTTCAGTTACTTTGTATTTTGTTATCAGATTTTGAAGTGGACATGAATGGCAAGCGGTTTGCTTGGCAGGTAGATGTTGTTCTTGTAGCATCTTGGTTTTGTATTGACTTTTGGGAAATTGGCCTTCAGATTATCTTTTTGACATTTTTACTGATTTCTCATTATTTTAAAGGGTATTGCTAAATTGCCTTTCATTGATGAGGCCCGTCTTCTTGCAGAGGTGGCAAAAATTGAACATACTTTGACGGTATGGTAGAGAAGTTAGCTTGTGATATTACTTTGCTGCTAGGTTCTTTTGCAAAATGGTTTTGCTTATTAATGACCATGTCTCTCTGCAGAATGAAGAAGTGAGAAGAAATAGTGTTATGTTTGACATGCTTTTTGTGGCGCTTTCTCATCCTTTATCCCCATACATATTTTCTCTCGATGATCGTTGCAAACAGTTGGCAGACAAGGAACGTGTTCAAATCAAGGAGCAAATTGACCCAAGGGCCAGGTTTGTGATGTGGTCATTTCCTGCTATAAATCAGTATCCAATATGAGATTTCTTTCTTGTTTGAGGGCGAACAATACCAAAGTCTCAACCATCCCTAGATTTCTAAGAAGTTTGTGAATGTCAATTTATGCAGTGTTTTCCTGCAATTCAGATGTCATGCAGTATATCACGAAATTTTGGATTTCTGAGTATATCATGGAACAATAATGCTCTAACTATATAAAAGTCAGAAACTAAATTAGGTATTGTGCTACAATTATCTTAGTAATTCCACTTGTCCGTCGTATTTCATTATATGGGGATTCCAGTAAGAATGCCAATAGTCTTGCACATTTATTAAGAAATCTACGCTGGTAAAAAATGTGTATTTGCATCCCTTCCTTCATGTCTAATGTCAAGTTTCTCAGAATTTTTGATGGGTTAGTGAAATCTTCAACCCCAGCTATTTATGTTAGATTCAAACACGCTATTTTACAGGACAAGCTTGATTTCTCATCCGATAACATCATTTGCTAAATCATGGTGTTTACTAAAATATTTCCTCTTTTCCTAGCCACCTGAATCATTTTCAAATGGAATCTTTTCCACACTAACAATAAATTTGAGATCTGTTTGAACTATTTTCTGATTTTATTTTGGTCTACATGCAGTGGTGGCATGAATGGTTATATATCCCTTTGTGCTGGAGATCCTTGCCCTCCAATTTTCAGGTCACCAGTTATTGGAATGGATGATATTATGGACAATCAAGTCATGTAAGTTTGCAATAAGATAATATTGTTTTGGATTGTTGAATTCACTGATTATCTCAAGTTGTTAACTCTCTCCCCCACCCAAAAAAAAAAAAAAAAAAAACTGTTCAGATGCGCTATATACAGGCTTCCAGATGCTCACAAACACATCGCTCGACCACCAGCGGGGGTTATATTCCCGAAGAAGGTTTTTTGTTCACCTTTTTCCCTTTTTCATTGACGTTCCTCCTAGTTTTTATTTTATTTCAGTATTATATCCAATAAATAACAGAATCTGCATATGGCTTGTGTCTTTGCTTTTGTCATAAATTTTATGCCTGTTTGCCTATGTGCTTTACTCATGTCCTGTTTCTCTCTTTTTAGATCGTTACAATGGGGGATTTAAGACCTGAACCAACTTTGTGGCATGAGGATTCTGGAAGGAAGCCATGGGTAAATGGAAGGCATGGGGATTTTGGAAGGAAGCCATGGGGATATGGAAGGCATGAGGATTCTGGACGGGGTGGAAGGTATGCTAACTTTATCTTTCATCCAACTGGCAACTTTAGTATGTTGATTTCAATCAATGAGTACTTCAAAATATTATCTTTTTATGCTTTTACATCAACAGTATGTTGAAAAAAGTATTGTTATTGTGCTATCCCCTCAGGCAAGAGCCCCCTGGAACCATTTCTGGCCGGCACCTTGGTGAGGCTGCACATCGACTTGTAGTAAATAGCTTACAGTTAAGAGCAGATCGGAATGGTTACAGCAATCAGATGCATGTCTCATCCTCATCATCCATTGCCACGCATGGCCAACCTTTTCCCCCCTACCAGAATAATAGATACGGTGATCAGGAGCGCAACAGGATGGGGCCAGCTGGGACAGGTTATCCTGGTAAAACAGTCCAAGGCCACGACCTTTCCTCAACAGTGCAAAATCAATTTGATCACAGTTATGGTCAACAATCAGCTGCCCATGATCCCCATAATAGGTCCCATCATCAGCACCAAAGGTATCCCTACGATAGGTCCTATCCTCAGCATCAAAGGAACAACCGACCTACTGCCCAGGATAGAGTTCCTTCTGTGCATGGATATTACCCGCCAGGATTCCAACAACATGGTGGACCCAGGTATCCTGCAAATGGCCCTCGGCATGGGGTGCAAACACATATTCAGCCCGGTGCTCATTTCTATCAGCAGGGTGGATACGATAGCTATGGGAGCCACCAGTCTTATGGAGCTACTAGCAACCATCATTGGAGGGGTTCTCCTCGGGCAGACCAGAGTGGTGCTAGAGTTCATGGTAATCAGCAACAGTTTGTCAACCAATATTCTTCTTTGAATAGGGGAGGAAGCAGAAAACCACCTCCTTCGGGGTACCGGTAGCCAGCTAGAGGCTTTTGTCAACCAATATTCTTCTTTGAATAGGGGAGGAAGCAGAAAACCACCTCCTCCGGGGTACCAGTAGCCAGCTAGAGGCTTTTGATTCCTGCTTGTTTGCCTCTGGTGATTGTAGTTTTAAACATTAATTTGTTTCTAGTGTGCAATTATTTTACTGCAATTTTCCTTTTTACCTTTCTTTGGTCAATAGGCTGGATCTAGGTTGTCATTTCATTTGGTTATTAGATTCATAACCTTACCGGGGTAGGCAGAGAAGAAAATGTTGTATTCTCTTATACATTATACACTGCATGGGCAGAAACTTAAGCAATAAGGTCTCTCAGCGTTTCAAGTTATTGCATGAGGTGGGTTCTATTATATTTCATTCTTGTCTAGTTTCTTTGCTCCTCTCTCTGTTGGGGCCCTTGACGAGGATAATATTGAAGATTCGAGCTCAAGTGTGCTTTATCTATTGGATATGTATGCATGTTTGGGTTGCTTGCTCTTGCAGCCATTCAAGCATGGATGCAGGTACGTGGTAGGGTTGACTCATATTCCTCGTCCTATTTCTGCCAACCCCTTGTGGGTGGGTTATCAATGTAATTGCATTTCTATAATTTCTGAATTGGCTTCATCCCCTTACATGACCATGATAAGGAACAGAATACAAGTACTGTAATAAGACTACTAATTTGGATTCGTGTAGTGAGGGATGTCAACTTTGTCATCACCCTTTTTATATTTTGGGCTAATCATTCAACCGGTTATTGTTGTTGTAGTTCCTAATGTAAGTTAATTATTTATTTAGACTAAAACTTCCAGCAAGTTCATTTGTTTTGTTGATAAGTGAGAGGATTCAAATAAAATGTAATTCTCTACCGAAATTAATTTTTAATAGGGTTATTTATATAAATAGTAGTGAAAACAGTCAGTTATGCAGGATGTAAATATTAAAAAAAACAATGGAAAAAGAAAAAATTCAGCAGCTGACAAAATTTGTTTTCAACGATTTTTCTTCACTAGTTTTTTTTTTTTTTTTTTTATCAGTTGAGGAAATTTTGGTCTGATTCACGAACTAAAAGATTCCAATTTTACTGGAAAGCTCATTTTGAAGTTAGATTTTTACAATTTAGGATTTTTACAATTTAGGTCTCCAAGGAAATTTAGAAATATTTTTTAGACATGTTTCTTATTATTTAAGTAAATTATTACCCAATTCGAACTTGATTCTTATGACCGTATTACTCTCAGGTCTATTTTTTATTTTTTATTTTTTCAAATTCGTATTTTACTCTTTCCAAAAAGCTGGGAAATAGGATTCGTTATGATTTTTATTAGTTAAGGCAAAAAATGATTGTTTAATCTCTGAAAAATAATTTGGTTATCAATGAAACATATTATAGTGTGATCCGAAGTCAAATAAAAAAATGATCGTTTCATCCTCGGTCTGTTTTTTTTTATATTGATTTGCATTTTGGGTTTTCAAAAAAGGGCTATTTTTGCATGTTTCTTATAACCTGAACAAAATTTGGCTTGATTAGAATTTAAAAAAAAAAAAATATGTCATTTTTACTGTTGAGCTTCTTTCTTGTCAAATTCACATTTCAAACTTCTATAAAAATTAATAAATATTCCTCTATTCATCCAAATATGCTTAATTTTTAAGAGATTAAAATTTACATTCATTATTAGATAATCAAATACGATTAAAAATTAACGTTTTTAACCCAAACCCAATTCCAAACACACAATCAGATCAGAGTCGACACAGTAATATTTTATCATAGTTGCGGGAGAAAAATGATAATGATAATTAATTAGGCGGCCTATCACGTTTCGCCAGCTGTCAAGAGTTTAGCTTTGATGCCATTACCCAAGAGGTACCTATAGCTCCAAGCATCCCCCATAACTCTTGAATCCTACAACATTTATGACGTATCATTTCTCAATCTCAAATTTTAAATATACACTCTATGTATACCTCTATTAAAGTGTAAGTGGCCTCTTTTTTTTTTTTTTTTTTCCTAATTTCTTTTAATGTACGATATTTTTTTTAAGTGACAAACGGATTTCTTTTTGTTTGTTTTGGTGCTTGCTTTTATTTTTTTTACATATTTTTTTAATTATTGTTAGAGATATTTGTAATTATTTTTAGTGTTTGAAATTGAATATTAATTTTATATTAAAAATCTCAAAAATTATTAGCTACCCGACTTGTGCTCTTTCCTCTTTTTTGTTTTGCTTTGTTTTTTTTTTTGTTTTAAGATTTCAAAAGTGTCGCATTTCTTTTTTCAATTTTTTTATAAGTCCATAATACATTATTTTGTTATTGTTGAGTATGGATGTAAAAGGGCCGGGTCGGGTCTGACATGCCACTTGACCCGGGCCGACCCGGCCCTGTGTTGACCCTGCCTCAGTTGCCTCTTCCATTTTTCGGGTCGGATCGGGTCGGGCCAGGATCACCAACACCCATCCCAGTTGACCCAAGTTATTATTTTAATATTTTAAAGTTTTTCTAAAGTAAATAAAATACAAAATAAAACTTCACCAAACACATTAAAATAATTATTGACAAAAATTAAAATGTATTAAACAACAAGAAATTACATAATTAACATTAAATTTAAAATTACAACAAATAAATGTAGAATTATAAAAGAAAAAAAATAAATGATAGAATAATAAATAGGTGAATCACTTCACATCTTATACATCCCAAATAGGTTGACACCTATAAGAGTGACTATCATTAGTAAATATTACTCTATCTATACATCATTATTATTCATCACTAGATCCACTAGTGTGTTCTTCTTTTTTACCTAAATACATTACATCAAAATCAAGGGCAAATTCCTCTTTTTCGGCATCTTCTTGTTGCCTATTTTCGGCGAGATACCAATCTCGTAAACACATTAAAACTTCTACTATCGAAGAAGCTAGTCGACTTCTGAATTGACTGATAACGCGACCACTTGAACTAAATGCTTGCTCTGATGCTACAATAGAAACTGGAAATGCGAAAATATCACGAGGTAAAGTTGAAAGAATTGGAACTTTGATTGTTGTCCCTTCCATCAGTCTAAAAGATTGAAATCATCTTCATTTACAATTGGAGGTGTAACGAGATAACGTTGGAGGTCGGATGAATTTGAACTGGCACTTATTGATGATTCTATCCGCTGAGAAGTTATTCTTCTCCAAAGAAATGTATTGCCACTAAAGTCACGGTGAGAGGAGGACGTTGTGGCAATAGTTGTTTAAGTAGTTGTACGATTACTATCATACCGACCCATTAGAGCTTGCATTTGCTGTTTAATATTATTTGATTGTTCTTGGGCACTTTCTGGCCCATATATCATATCTAATAATTGAAGAAAAAAATCTTCTTTAGATCTAGGGTCTAAAATAGTGACAATACCAAAATGTATGGGAAGGGGGTTAAAATATTTATCAAATTTTTGTTTCATTGTTAAAACCATAGGGGTATAGTATTCTTGTTGAAAATATTTTTTGAAAATAACTCCCAATTGATAAACAATAGTAGAAGAAGTAAGATAATAAATTCCACAAAATATTTTAGTAGCAATATCAAAAACACGTAAAAAATCCCTACAAAAAATTACATTTGTCCAATCAATGGGCTCAATACTATCTAAACTAATTGCTTGATTACCTAAAATAAAAAAATCAATTACTTTTTGATATTTAATAGCAACTTTTAACATAATATAAGTTGAATTTCATCTTATATTAATTTCCATTGGTAATTTTCTAGATTTTAAGCCAACTTGATTACATATACTAGCAAATATATTAATTCTTTTTGGTGAATTCATAGTACAAATTACGACTTTTTTATTTTCACAATAAAAGATTCATAAGTATCTAATCCATCCTTTACAATTAAATTGAGTACATGGGCACAACAACGTTCACGAAATAATAAATTATTCGTACACAAGGCATTAGATAAGTAATTAAAACAAACGTCATTATATGAAACATTATCTAAAGTAATAGAAAATATTTTTTTATTTAA
>QLOD02000001.1:4518008-4549994 GCA_003260245.2 Sideroxylon spinosum | reverse complement strand
CTTCATTAGATATCCCAAGGGGGGTGTGGGTTTAGTTATCCACCAATTTTGGTGGATAACTCATCCCTAACTTTATTTCCCCACCAAACACTTCACTTGTGGGTCCCATTGGATAACTAATCCAATCCGGAGCTTTTAATCCCTCAAACAAACGCAGCCTAAGTGTATTCAGGATTTTGTGAATGGAACATCAACTAAAAAATAAAATTCAAACATCCTTTATCCTTGTTAGGGTGCCACGCAATTTTGAATGTTTAAATATTATAAGAAACATATATAAATAATTAGCATTGAAAAAAATCTGGGGTGGTCATGCACAGCCCCCCTTGTACGCCCTTGGCATGTACTTATTAGAGTGGAATAAAAAAATAAAAATTATTTATCAATAAACTAGCTAGTTTTATAATTTAATTATATTAAAATTTTCAAATCTTATATCCGTTTCTTTCTGTTTTTCATTACAAACAAAATAAAAAATACTTTTAAATATCATCTATTTTCTTTTCTTTGACAAATTATTAATGTAAACATAGCTTAAAAGTTACTAAAAAACTAGCTAATGTCTATGGTTGAACGGTTATTTATTTATTTATTTATTTTTGGGTGATCTAAAAAACCCAACAATATTGAACTGTTATTTTGATAATTTAATATCTAAAAGGATTTTTCAAGGAAAAAAAAAAATTCCTACAAATACTTCTTGTAGTTTTGAAATATTTGACAAAATCTTGTTGGCCACATCTTTTTTTGGTGTCTAGTTGCATAATTTTATATCTCAATTGTTGTTTTAGTAAGATTTAAAAATTCAAAATTATCTCGTTTGAAAATTTTTGTAATATCATCTTTCTTATTGTCGCTTTATATCCAATATTTAGGTTTTGTTTGAAGTCCAATAAAATTCTACAAATCTCTACAAACATGAATTACGAGACAGTAAAATTTAAATTTTTTACTTACTGTACAAAACACGAGATATTAACTTTTATAAATTTATATAATTTTATACAACTCCAAACACATTCTTAAACACAAAAAGAAAAAATTATCACTCAAAAAATAATTTCATATTATTTACAATCTCTCATATTATCTCTTACCATTTAATAGGGAGATGAAACGTATAATATAAAAAGTTACACCAAATAAGCCTGATTTTTGGCTTATAAATTGTGACAGAAGACATACTCCATGGTTCAAGGTAAATTATTCTGAATTTTGGTCCAAACAAAAAAAAATAAAAAATGCAAGAGGAGTTTAGTGAAAGTGAAATGCATTTTTCTTTACCATTATTTTTTGTTCCAAAAAAAAAAAAAAGTGACAGGTTAGGCTATTAAAAACAATCGTATAATTACCGGTTGAAAAGGAAAAAACACTTTTATAATTAGTGAAAAGTCTGTCCCTCCTTAATTCGCAGTCATCTGTCATTGGAATGGTCCCGATGGAGTCCCCAGTCAATTTTGACCCTAAGAAATTACTTCCCAAGTAATTCAAGGCTTGTTTGGTAAATTTAAATTTTCTGTAAAAATTAATTTTTGGTCAAATATTAACTTTTTAAAGTAATTGTTATTGATGCAATAGAAAATTAATTTTTATTCGTTTGATGAAATTAATAATTTTTGATTCAAAAGTTAAATTTTTTTTGTCTTTTTTTAAGTTCAAAAGTTATAATTTTTTGTGCAAAAATATGTTTGGTAACTATAAAAAAATTGAATTTTTTTTTTCAAAAGTACTAGTTTAGTCATAGTTAGTTTTTATTATTTTAGAATTTTTCAAAAGTTTAGGTAACATTTGGTTTGTTTTCTTATTTTCTGTTTTCTGTTTTGGTTTTATGTGTTAAAAGTCTCAAAATAAGGAAACAAAAAATAATCTGTTTTCCTTGTTATGAGATTTTTTTTATTTTGGATTGAAAATGCTAAAAATGACTTTTTGTTATTTTTCATTTCATATGTAAACTCATTTTTTGTTTTCTAAAATAAATTTTGAAAACACAAGTGATCAAATACATTTGAACTGTTTTTTATTTTCAAAAATAAAAGAAAAATAAACTAAAAATAGAAAGTAAAAAATAAAAATAAAAAATAAAAAATAGAAAACTAAACCAAAACTAAATCAAATGAAGCCTTAAAATTTTTGAAGGGGGTCCGTTTCTCATTCCCGTTTTGTCTGTGTATACCCTTATCCCACCCCATCTCATGACTATTACTCTGTCACAGTCCACTCCACCCAATTAATGTAAATATATTTAAAAATAAAACAATAAACAAAATAAATACAAACTAACTATTAACTAAAATAATAAATTACAAAAAATTAAAAAAATTAATATATAATAATATAATAAAAACTAACATTTTAACACAAATATTTTATTTTCTCAGCATATAAATTAAAGTTAGTAAATTTATAAATTTAAACTTAATCGTGAGAGGTGAAATTTTTTTACCTTACTCTATTCTATCCCCGCCTTAGTTTTACTTTTATTATTTTGTCTCACCCCATTCGATTAGGGTCAGATCTCTGGTCCAATTGCCAACCCTACTGAGTGCAACTAGCTAATTTATCTTTGAATTTCAATTTCAAGAAGGATATGAACCCGAGAATTACAGAGTAAAATCGCGCGAGAAATTAGACAGGTGTTGAAATCCAAAGGGAAACCACTGACATCCTCCTCTTCCAAACATGAAGTATTAGTGGTAGTCTGCTGACTGCTCAACCCACGAACAACGTAAAACTCCTCTCTCTTTCTATCTCTCTCTCTCTCTCTCTCTAAATCAAAACTCCCAAATTAAAGCAAAGCAAAGGCCTTGTGTAATATTGTCATGGAAAACCACCATCAGCAGATGAAATCAAGATTCAAACGCGTCTGTGTCTTCTGCGGTAGCAGCCCCGGCAAGAACCCAACCTACCAGCACGCTGCTGTGCAGCTTGGCAAGGAACTGGTACCCTACCCATTACTCTCTCTCTCTCTCTCTCTCTCTCTACATGCATAGATATGTGTATGCATAAACGCCGTCGTGAAGAAGGAAATAAAGTGAATAACTCAGAAACAGAGTTCTGCTTCAACTCTCTTTAAAAAAAAAAAAAATTATTTTTGCTCCTTTAGTTCTGAATTAATGAGTAGTCTCATTTTAATTTGGATTCGAAAATTGAAGAATCCCAGAAACTTTATAGCTGAAGTTGAAGAACCTCTGTGAATTCTGTCAACCAGAGATCAAAAGAACTCTGTTTTAAGTATCGTTTGTTTTGTTTTTTGTTTTATTTTTTGTTTTTAAGGATTAATTAGGGGGTGTTTGAGTTGGATTAAGTGGTGTCCAAGTGAATAAAATATGAGCATGATGGAGACAAAAACAGTAGGAGTAACGTGTGAAGACTGAGAGAAGGTTCTTGGTTTGTATCTACCAAAGTACGTGTCAGAATGTTTATGTTATGTGTATATTAAAATAAATGGAAAAAAATGGGCAGGTTGCGAGGAACATCGACTTGGTCTACGGAGGAGGCAGCGTTGGCTTGATGGGTCTGGTCTCCCAAGCTGTCTACGATGGCGGCCGCCACGTGTTGGGGTACCCACTTGCCTATCTCTCTCTCTCTCTCTCTGTCTCTCTCTCTCTCACACATATTTGGTTTAACTCTATTTTTTCCCCCTTTATTTGCATGCAGAGTGATCCCAAAAACTCTGATGTCCAGAGAGGTAACTGACTGCATTTGCACCTATTACGTGAAATAAAATGCTATTACGTACATCATCCAATTTTATAAAAAAAAAAAAATAAATACTGCTAAAATAATATATTAATAGTAATTTTATACATTAAACTGCAATTTGCTGAGTTTATTTATTTTTTATTATTAAGATGATATGCTTAAAGTTACTTCGTGTCGTTTTGATATCATTTTTCGATAAATAGACCTTGACAGAAAATTGAAAAATAATGACGATAAGTGATTGAGTTCAGTAACTTTTCATATAAAATTAGAAAGAAAAAAAATTGATACAAAAACACTGCATACTTTCAATTTAATAATAAAAGAAAAATATTAATATAACAAAATTATATGATAATGAAATTTTTATAAAAAAATATTTTAGTAGTTTTTTTAAGTAATATATCCACAATGAATTTTTATTATGATAACCATAAGTTTGATTAAAAATTATAATCATATAACATAAATCTAATTAAAAATTTATTGGGAGAAAAATTTTGAATAACCGCAACTATTACGAAACCCACAATGGTACGTTGATCACCGTGACGAACTAGGCCAACTGTTGTGGTCCTAACGGTGCTCTTCTTGTTGCATCTGTTTGGACACTTATAAATTTCAAATTAATTAATTTGAACTTAAGTTGTATTAAAATATAAGATATAATAATTAATTTATGTAAAAATATATTAAAAATTTGTAATAACTATGACTAAAGTAGTGGAGCCACTACTAATTAAAATATTAGAATCATTAATTATAAAAGATTTTAAATAATTATTTTTTTCGTGTTGATTTTGAAGTTATGATAAAAGTTTACTAGATCGTTAAATTATTTCAATTCATATAAGAAATTTATATCTATAGTAATAAAGTTGTAATTAACTAAATCTCCTTCTTAGAAGGAAATTAAATGGTATGATGTTTATTTCAGATTACCGGAGAGACAGCCGGAGAAGTGAGACCGGTGTGCGACATGCACCAAAGAAAGGCCGAAATGTGCCGGCAAGCCGACGCGTTCATAGCCTTGCCTGGTATACGGTTTTCCATTAATTATTCCTCACCTTTTCATCAATATTTTTGGTTCTAATAAGGTTCCCTATTAGTCTTTTATATATATATAAATATATATATTAGTCATATGATCGTCCCATGCAAATATATACAAAAAGTACAATAATGTGATAGTCATAAAAAGACATCTCTACCTTAACCCCAGGAAAGTGACTCCCTTCCTTTGACAACTTGCACTTGAAAACTACTCATCAATCGACCAAAGCCCTCTATTTTGTACCTTTCTCCCTGTCTTAAACCGAGCAGAGATCGAATCAAAAAATTTGGAAAAATATCAGGTTTGGTTTGGTTTGTTTTTTATCTTTTATTTTATAGTTTTAAAAATAAATAAATTAGTTGAAACGTATTTGATTACGAGTGTTTTTAAAATTTATTTTATAAAACAAAAAATGAATTTATACATGAAATAAAAAAATAAGAAAAAGTCGTTTTGAACTTTTTCAATTCAAAACAAGAAAACTCCTAAAAAAATAAAATAAAATATGTTTTGTTTTCTTATTTTAAGAATTTTTAACACATAAAATAAAAATTAAGAACTAAAAAATAAATAATAAACCAAATACTACCTTAACGGTTCTTCTACTCACATTTCTGTACGTGATTTCGAAGGTTTGAAATCAAGGGAGATGTAAAAGTAGTTGACGTGTAAAGTGGGAAATTACGAGAAATTTGCTGCTCATTTTTGTTTTTGTTTTTTTTTGGCTATTTTTTCATAAAATATAAATAAAAAGTGATAAAAACGTACAAACATTTGATAGTCTTTTTGTACGATTTTTAAATAGAAGGAAATAAATTAAAATAAAACAGAGTAGCTAGCTACCATGACGAAAGACGTAAAAATTGAAAGAAAAAAATTATTTTTATTTTTTTCCTCTAAATTAATAACTGAATAAAGAAATGAAGGGAGAAAAATAGTCATCTCCTTCATTAAATTGTGCAGGTGGATATGGAACGCTGGAGGAACTCTTGGAAGTCATATCTTGGGCTCAACTCGGAATCCATGATAAGCCGGTAATATTAATATTATAATTATTTTTTATTAAAAAAAACACAAAATTTAAAATTTCCTTATTTTTGCTATATATATATATATATAATTGGATAATTAATGGTGTAGAGTAGGTGGGTTTGTTGAACGTTGATGGGTACTACGACTTGCTTCTGTCTTTCATTGACAAAGCTGTGGAGGAAGGCTTCGTCGCCTCCTCCGCTCGTCACATCGTTGTTTCTGCCCAAACTGCCCCTGAACTCATGTCCAAGCTCGAGGTACAACCCCCTCCTTCCACGGTCTGCTGCTGCACAAACGGAACACCGCTCTAAAGAGTTGTAAACAAATCTGAACGGTTCATTTTTTTTTGTCATGCGCGTAGGATTACGACCCCAAGCACTCTGTTGTGGCACCTAAGCTAAGTTGGGAGGTGGAGCAACAATTGGGTTACTCCACAAAGTCGGATATTGCCCGTTGACTCGAATTCCATCATTGTGACCGTAGATTTCTTGCGTTCTAATTAACAGCACACACAATGATGTACACGTGAGATCCATCCATAATTATTTTTGCTGACGAATGTGATGTTAATATTCTTTTCCTTATTTTATTACTATAAAATTATTATTAATTTTTTTTTTTTTGGGTACGGGGGTATTCAAATCTTCCTTGTGAAATAATAGGGTGTGAAGAATTGTTTTGTCCCAACAAATTAAGATCCATGTAATTTTATACATATTAATTAGTTTTCACCATTTCAAGCTGTTGAATTAAAATTCACGCTTTTGATTTCTGCAAGTGTAAGTTGATAGATATGGTTTTTGTATTACATAATTGCCAACTTTTTTTGACAGTAGAAAAAGAAATTGAAAATATAAATGAACTTATTAAACATATATTCCATTACTCGATTCAACCCTGTTATTATTTTGGAAAAAATAAAAAGCAAGAATCTATAGAGTACTTTATATTTTTATTAATAATATTTAAAAAAATTGGGACCTTCTTTTTTGGTGAGCCATAAGCCATCGTCATTTGCTTAATAGTTGTCACGGCTCTGGTCACGAGTTATCTCTATCAACCTTATATTATATCATTGTCATATCATATTACGGTTAGTTTATAATTTTGCAAGGGAATTTTGATTTTATGTTGAAGAAAAACATTGCCCTTGCAAGACGGGACACAGCTGATTTTTTTTTTTTTTTTTACTACTTCTGAACTAAAAATGTGGTCAGGAATCAATTTGGACCTACAGCAGTGTGTGATAAAAAAGCATCCTTTTCCAGCTCTTTGAAGTGTCGTGGTGCAAGACTTTGATGGACAGTAACAACCACCTTCTTCTGTTTCATCCGAGGCATTTTCACTCAGACAAACACATGCATCTGAGAAAGTAAAATGCAGATAGAGCAATTTTATAGGTTTGGAAAGTCACCGCTCAATTCCAGAATCAATCAAGCATGGGTGGCAATGATACGGTTCGAGGTGGGTCTGCTTCTTACCAAAGTTACTAATAATTGATGGGTTTTATTAATTGAGCCGTGGAGAGACACCTGTCACCGACAAAGTACAAAGAGGGTCCAAATGGCAAATTCTAGTGGTATGAGAAAAAGGCAGATTATTTGGTGAACTGTTAGGATTGTGCCACTACAAATGTACGGAGTCGGAATAACTTGATCTTAAAAGCCTAGAGCATGATTCAAATTATTTGGTTCTTTTGCTTGTTTGGTGGTGATGCGCCTCTCATTTTCGTTTTGGTTTCTAGTTCTGGGTTAACATGATCTTGACATTGCCTTTTGGGACACATGTTCACTCACTCCATTTGTGTTAATTGTACTTTGCAACACGTGTGCTATCACAAATAATTCTGCACACAAATAATTGACTGAATACATACAACTATACAGTACACGTACGCAAATGGATCACAAGCTGATGATCAGGCTGCCTTATTATTAGGCACTGAAAGATGTAGCCACTGAAGAGGTTGTGACCAAACCGGAAAGAAGTCCAATCACGAGGGCACTGTTGTACGTGCTTGGTTCTCCTTGCATCGAATTGTTTCGAGAATCTATGTACGTCTCATTTTCGAAAGGCCCTCCCACGAGTGCTCCGACTGCAATATTTGGATTGGATTTGGTTGATTTGAGCCACTTCCAGCCATCCTTGCAGCCAGTCTTAGCATCAGCTGGAATTGAGGCTCCCCTATGGTGCACAAATTCTGGGTATTTATCTCCATATCCCACAAGATAACTCATCTCCATGGGATTATCGCCCAAGATATAATTAGCCTACGAAAGATTAATATCGCTAGTTTATGATCAGGAAAGCATTTGCTGCATTAACAATCATTATTATTATATATATATATAGATCTAACTCACCAAAGCATATATACCTGTGAAATGGCAAATTTCCGAAGGTCTGATGGTCCAAAAGATTCGCCATCGCAGGATAGCTTTTCAGTCCGGGATGTTAGCATATAATCGCTGTAAACTACAGCTAAGAATGCAGAAGACACAGCATGCTGCAAAGCATTCCATTGGCTAATCCATATTAGACCACCTGCATTATCAGGTTATGACAACGTACAACAGTGAGTCATGAAGCTATGTCTAAGAATAAAACCGAGTAATTCGACTAAGTTCACTATAGGATGTACATCATGGCTCACCTTAACATTTCAATTTTACCACATTATATATTTTTTTGCTACTTTGCCATCTCTTGAAAGAAAAATGTTATTATGCCATAAAAATTTACTAGAAAGTATATTAAAAATAATGTGTTAATGGCTATTTTGTAATTAGAATATATCTTGATAGGTATTTTCATTTAAACTGAGAGGTATACAAATTTACACATCATTTTGGTAATTGATTCTATAGCATTGCACCTCTTGAGAATATGTACTCATTAATGAGTTTGGTATTATGACTTAAGGGTTTAATATGTCACAAGAGGGTATCATACAAGCAACACATTAAATACTCAAATTGAATTTTCAACCAATTTCTTATCTCTGTGTGGAAGTTTAAAATTCAGAATTTATACTCATTACTGTTATCATTTTCTTTAATTTTTTTTAATTCAAGGTACGAGGTTCTAATCCCTGTAAGATGCATCCCAATTGCTTGGAAGACGTGCAAACAATGAATTAGAATGTATAACTAAAAACGATGAAATCGATAAGGGAGCCTTGATTTTGGAAAGCTCTCAAGTAAGAATATGAAAAAATATCTCCGACAAGAAGTAAGATATGTTCCCAACACTACTACAAGAAAATATTCACGTTCAATTCTTATTAACGGTTTGTATCGAACCAGGTTAGTTTGTGTGCTGTGCACATGCACATGGACAAGTTTGAGCAGGTTTTGAACTGCGACGAGTCAAAAAAGCTGCAGCAATATCAAACGTAAACTAGCTAGAAATTGACCAGGAATATATTGGGATACGAGGGAAAGATCAAGCTAGCTAGGGGCAACAAATAAAATTGAGTAATGAAGTTGAGTATAGAATTGAGACAAATGCTTAATTACCATCTGTCCTGCTCGATGTGGCCGATGGAGAATTTGGAAGGAGCCCGCACATGATAGCCTCAGCAGTTTTCTTGTAATTGTCGACCGTTTTTGAGTCGTCATCTTCACCAAAAATACTTACCCTGGACAACAAGACCTGCGTCAAAATTGCACCACTTGTTTACTGAGTCCAAAAGCCAGAATATATATGTTAATTCAATCACAAAAGAAGACACAAGATTAGCCTTTGAAATCCATCGTCGATCTCATATATAGGAAATTGAAATGTACATGAGTTCCTGGAAGCTTGTCATCCCAACTGAACCAGGTTGGGCTTCCCCACTTGGCAAATTGTTTTCCGTTTTTCCCAGCGACGAATTCAATATATGAGTCATCCCCGGTGGCATGATAGAGCCAGCTGGCGGCCCACAAGAGCTCATCCCCATAACTTGTTGAATTGTAATACGTCTGGACTTTGGGTATGCTCTCACTGTAAGAACCTCTGTGTTTGTTGGCAAATTCAAACAATTGTTTTGCGTGCTTAAGAAGCGAGCCTGAATAAGTGGAGTCGTTTGACTTAAAAACCAAGGATGCCGCTGCCATAGCTGCTGCGGTTTCAGCAGCCACCTCTGTTCCCGGGGAAGAAGTGTTCACTTGTGTGAGAGGCCTTTTCCCGGTCATGTTCTCAGGCCTATCCCAACACTTATGGTCTGCTTCAGGATCACCCACCTAGTCCAAAATTTAAAATAATAATAATAATTAAAAGAAGGTGATTAAAAAGTAATTATCAAATGTATCCAAATTACACTTTCGATACATTTTATAATTCAAAAATCGTATAAGTATGTAACAATTGTTGGGATATTATTTTCTAATATGAGCTTATATGTTTAGTTAACTAATGCTATATGCCTATTTAATTAAGTAGAGACAATTTAAGTGATTTAATTATTAGGCTCTACAAACATCTATTGGATACGAGTTTTGCAATATACATCTATCCATTACAAGACTAATTATGACTAATGGAACTCTTATTAAAACTTAGCGCATAAGATTAAGCCTTCCTAAATTAGTCATTTAGATCTCTTCATTCTCATATTTGAGAAAGAACCCATTTAAGTATCATGATTAACTTATGAAACATCTCAAATCCTGTTCATTCATCACCATGGACTTTGGTATATTTATTCTTCTATAGAATTCATATTAATTTGACATGAAATCATTTGGCATATATGATAGATTGGTCTTAGAATTTTATCAATCTGGTTAAAATTAATATCTAACAATGATGTGATAGATGGAAGAATAACAAATTAAGAAGATGACTATAAACACGAATGGTTAGATAAGAATAAAGAGCAGCTTTATTTATGAGAATTAATGATTAGAGAGACCTGAACGTAGAGCACGTTCTCTGAAGGATGAGCATTGATGAGGAAGTCAGTGATCCACTTAAGTGAGTCTTGAGCAGGTTTTAACTGATTAACAGTCTGCATCTGATCTCCATACTCGAGAATGGCCCAGGACAACACCGTGGCAGTGAAGGCCATTGGAAATCCAAACTTTATATGGTCACCCGCATCGTACACCCCTTTCGATAAATCCAACTTTGCTTCGCTTCCATCTTTAAGAGCAGAATCCCCTCGCCACGGTATCTTATTGTCCACCAACTTCCCAGCTGCAATATAAAAATAAAATTGCACCCACGATCAAATTTTTAATGAAACAAAAAAAATAAGGTAAAACTGACATAATTTGTCTATATTATATATATTACAATAAGATTCAAGTGGGAAAAAAAGAAAAAGAAAAAAAGAACCCAACAAATAACAGATCATATTGTAGAAAAGCTAGAATGCATTGAAGAGAAGAAATGGTTGAAGAGAAAATTACATTTTTGTACGTCGAAGAACTGCATTGCAAGCTTGAGGGCGTCTCCGTATTTCTTATCAACGGCGCCGGGATTGCCCGGAACAGGGCTCGAACCGGAATCGGAGTTGAGATTCTTCTTTCTGACATTAATCGCAATAGCAAAGGCAACCACAGCGGCGACTATCAAAACAATGCACCAGCCACAGCATCCTTTGGCCATTTCTTTCACCGGAAATCACACTAGATTGTAACAATCGAATTAAGCAGAAACTCTCAAACCCAGAGGAAAAAATTTAAAACGGCGCTGTGTAATCACTCGTATTGAGAAATGCGAGGTTAAAGATTGAATTTTTTTTTTTTTTTTAACAGGAAATTCTGTGATTGGAAGGATAAATATAAAGGCAATTATTAATCTTTTCTTTCTATGTTGAAAAGGAACGAGTTTTGGGCTGTTTGGAACGTAATGGAGATGATAAATCGAACTAAAGGTTCAAATTGGACTAACGCGACGAGGATTGATTGATTGATTGATCGAAGCAGAGGGTGTGGGGGCTCTGAAATTTTGTGTGCGCGTACCGTCACCGACGAGCGGAGAGCGCCGTTGAAACTGTTTTCCTTTTTTCGTTGAATGACCGAAATGCCCTTCTGGTGACGTTAATAACGACCAATGGGAGGCTGTCGACTGCGTGATTCGCGCGGGAAGACCCCCTCGAATGTCGGTGGTTGACCAGGTGCCAAATGCTCTGCCCTTTGGTGGCTAATCAAATCTGTGTACCTAAAAATAAATTGACTACCTGAGATTACTTTTTTGCCCTTTTTTCCCCCTTATGTTAGATGCGTTTTTGTCGGTAGCAATTCTAACCATAGTTGATGATATGATTTATCTATTAATTTTTTTAATAATATACATAGATAAATGTAAATTTTTAAATAAAATGATTTAATTTAATTTCAATATCTTGGATTCTGTTTCTGTCGAATATAGAAATTTTAATTATAAGTCGTTTGATATGATTCACCCATTAAATAAAAAAAACGTGGTACAATTTCTAAATACAGTAATTAAAAAACTCACGTCTGTTAACTATAAAAACGACCACATGTTTGGAGTCTGTTTTCATTGGCTAGAAATTCTAATCATATTGGTTAATATGATTTACTATTAGATTTTCTTAATAGTATACATGAATTTCTTAAATAATAAGATGGATTAGCTAGTGACTCAACAGTTTTATAATGAAAAATTCATGCATCTTTTAACTTAAAAAAATGCTCATATGTTGGATTCCCTTTTTTCAGTTTAGCAATTCTAATGATGGCCGTTTATATGATTTACATTTAAAATTTTTAAAGGTGAATTATATTTATCTCCTCTTAATAATCAAATCAAACCAAATCAAGTATTTTTCCCACTAGGTGGGATCGATATGGATTTAACGACACCAATTAAATTTATTTAGAGTCATGTATTCTGTTAGAAATATCATGTTTAATAATTTTTTTTTTTCAAAATCTATTAGGTTTCCCTCTCCCTTTTCTACTTCTGACAATCTCCATGATTTCACACATTTTAATCGATACCTCCATTTGATGCCTTCTAACATGGCCGAACCATCTTAAACAATTTTCTCATTTTATCTTCAATCAGTACTATTTCTACTTTACCCTTAATTTTGTCGTTCCTAATCCTATATTTTCTTATAATCCTACACATCCATCTATCTCCTTTTAATATTTGTTAATTACAAATGGTTACCTTACATATTTCAAACTTATTGTTGCATCTCTTATTTTAAAATATTTCTCATAATAAAATTTGCTCATCGAGTTAACTAATAATATTAAATAAAAAACAATATCATCATCTGGGAAAAAACTATACGTAATATATGTTTTATCCTTTTGGATTATAAAATAATAGAACGCCTTAATATTTTCAAAGGTCACAAAAAAAAAAAGTACAAAGAGAATAGTTCATAATATTTTTATATTATTTAATTATTGTTCATTTTCAGATATTGATTAATTTATATATATATTTCTTAAAAAATATGGTAGGGGAGTGAACCACTTTTTTTCTCCCCTTGTAGTTTTCCCCCTTTTTTTTTTTGGTTCATTTAAAAATTGTTAATGTCTTCTAAATTTTGGCGATTTAGAAATTATATGGCCTTGGATTTAGAAATTTCTGAATAAATGAGAAAGTGAATAATTCTTTTGTTTGAAGCTTTCTTAATTCCTTCGGTTACTTTTTCTAGGCCGATAGAGATGCTGAGCTGGCTACTACCCTATTTGTCGCTGTTGGGCTTTTAACTATTTGATTTGTTTTTTACATGGACAAGCCCAGGAGGTCTAAATTTCGATGACTAACCCATTAAGTACTAATCGAATGCCCTAGTTTATACCACTGCCATTGGTTTTTTTTTTTTTTTTTTTTGGTCAATGAAATTAAGAATGGAAAAAGAGGTAAACAATTATATAGATAGGATTTAAAAAAATAAAAATTAAATTGGAAGTTTAACCCGTTCATCAAATTTTAGATTTGTTTTTTAATGAGTTCGAGCCTCTTTATGATCATTAAATTTTTTTTATTAATTTTAAAACTTTAGAGATTAGTCGAAATAAAAATAGACAATTGAGAGTTGAAGACACTCTAAAATATCTAAATAATAATAATAATAAGTTACAAAATTTATGCTATTTAAAAAATTACTAAATATATTATTGAGATAAGAATAAAATTTATGCCATCAATTAATTAACCACGTTTGGCAACTGAGTACGTTGAATCTGATCATGGGACTGCAAAATCTCACACAGCCATTGGATCTGGATAAATTCTTTTGAAGAAAATGTTACTCTATTAAGAAATAAATATAAATTTTATTTATTATTAAAATATATAATAATGATAATTTTGTAAAGGAAAAGTATTTTAATAATTTTTTTAATATGGTAGGTCTCATTTATGCCACATCATTATAATATTTAATAATACTTTCTAGTTATATAGCATCACTCATCAAGCACTACTTATAAAGTATACTTTTATTATAGCATGACTACTGCTAAATAATTATGATTAGCACTTTTTAATAATTTTTCTAGTAAAATAGTATTTTTTTTAAAATGACATCACAGCCTAGAGTATAGTGCAATTATTATCTCATTTATTTATTTATCTATTTTATTATTATTAAATTTTTTTTTTTATGATATGGAAGTTGAATATAGGCCGAGTCTTGTAACAGATCGATTAATCAATCATGAAAATCTTCTCAAATTTTAAAATGTGTGTTTTACAGTTGCTAGGTTTTAGGGAATAATTTCTATTTTTTTTTTAATCCCATTCATTAAGGATAAAAATTATTAATACCTTTAAATTTTAAGAAGCTATACTCATACTGCTAACCTATAATTAAAGCGAAAATATTTGAGAGCGGTAATGGAGTGATTAATGAAGGTAAAGTGAGAATAATTATGTTTAGTATATATATATATATAAATAATACGTTTGAGGTAGGAATGAGTATGGTTGATAGGGTAGAATAAAATAAAAATGTGAGTAAATACTCATATTGTCCTTATAAAGTAAAGTAAGCATGTATTTAATTGTAGTAGCAAATAAAATAATTTTTAGTGAATTGTTTTAACAAAACAAATCATTGTAATAATATTTTATTTGTCAAAAATTATTTTTATTTTAAATAGATATTTAACTAAAATAAATTATTTTAATAGAATCTTATAAAAATTGACAAGATATTTTGTTTAAGACCTAAAATTACTTAATGTAATCATAGTATTTCATTTTATAGTGGATAATTTTATAAATATTCTATCCAGGTTGGTTCTTTTCATAAGAAAATAAGCAATTTTTATGATTTTTGAGAATAATAAATAATGGAATGAGAACAAAATGCTCATACTCTTTTTTTTTTTTTTTGAAAAGTATAAAATGTTTATATTCATTCCGTCCTTATTCTACTCATTTAAATGTAACATTATGATATTGAAAATTTAATCAAATCCTAAGCACTTGAAAAGGATGAATTAAGAATGTTATAAATACATTAATATTTTATATAAATAAAATAAAATTTTAAAATATTAAAAAATATTTACAAGTCTAAAATTTACTTAAATATTTCTTTTAAGATTAGTTTTTATTTTGATATATAAAAAGCCCTTTAAATTAAAGTCTCTTCTAAGTTATAGGAATAATGGCTATACAATCAATTAGTGATTTTATAAATGTATTATACATTTATAATGATTTTAATTTATAAATATATAAATAATTAAGTAATAATATTAATTTTTAAAAATAACTGAAAGAACTATGACTAGTTCGTCAATTCATTCACAATTTTTATTATCTAATTTTTTTTTATCACAAAACATATCAATCAATCGAACTAATTTTTAAACTTATTTAGGGTTCGTTTGATACATAAAGAAATAACGAAATACTCTAAAAATCTTTAAAAACCATTCACTTTTTATTTCAATGTATAAATTATGAATTCATAAATTATTTCATTTTATCTTATTTTTTGTTATACCAAACATTACTCGTTAATATATCATCTAAACCGGAACTTTAAAACATTGGTTATGGCCAACGAAATTGAGAATCCTAGGCTCCCAAAGAAACGAATTATCCTCCCTGGTGCCTGACGTGTCCTTTCATCCCAGCGCCTTTACCAGAATTTTCATCTTTGTTTGGCTGCTGTGGAAAATACACTGTTACCGTTATATTACGGTGTTAAAAAATTTATATATTCTTATATTTATCAAATATAATATAATGTGTTTGATTTGTTTTTTAAGTAAGTAATTTTTGCTGAATTATTATTAATTATGCAGTACTATCCGTTGGTGGTGGTGGTGGCCAAAAAAATCAAAAGTCAAAAGTCTTCAAGTTTAAAAAAATAAAAATAAAAAATAAATCTAGAAGTTTAAAAAACCCTAGCTTTTTAACCCCATAATAGGTAACAAAACTGGTAAAAATGAATCCGACAATATGATCAAGTCAACACAAGTTGGGAATTCAACTAGTCAGATAAAAATAACAGTTCATGTCTCGAAGAATATAATTATTGCTTGTAACCCAAGCATTAGACATAAGAGTAACCCCTAAGGAATTCTCAAGAACATCATCATGATTTCCCCAAAAGCCAAGAATTTGACCTTTGTACTTCTACTCCTACTGCTGCCTGTTTTTTTCCCTTTTTTTTTTCTTTTCATACTTTAAAAAGAAAAAAAGAAAAAAGAAAAAGAAAGAAAGGAAATAGTGTGAGACCAATCTTGCCACTCGGGAAATAGTGTGAGACCAATCTTGCCACTCGGTACATTTGGTTCACTATAACTATCTATAAAAATTTATAAATTTATGTAAAATTTAAATTTTCTATTCATCATACAAATTATGAAACTGTAATTTTTAAAAATTTATACTAATTTAAACAACTCTAGACATCTCACTATGAATAATTTCATGAATATAGTACGGTCTTAATTCTAATTTGGCTTTTTTCTTTTTTCGTTTTTCTATAAAACTCATATTATATAAAAAAAAAAACTATCATATATCATATTCAAATTATGACATGAATTGTTTTATCTTCCTCAACTAAATAAACTTATGTGTTAATTCTTAAACTATTAAATTTGTGATAATGTGTCATTTTCTCACACTAATAATTGTAGTTCCAATAAAATTTATTCAAATAATATGCACATAAAGTAAATGATAAAAACATTAAGAATCTAAAATGGTCATATACAAAAGAAAAAATATAGTAAATTATGTAATACATTACTTTCTTAGGTATGGTATGCTTTGAGTGTGTGATTATATGACAAGAAGAAGGGATTTGCATGTTAGTTGTAACATCTGTTTAGGTGTGCTTGGTTGGCCAAACATTATATTATTCAGATTGGATAATTTGTTTATCAAATAAAAATATAAAATTCCATGATAGTGAAATAGTATATCACTCCTCCAAATTTATTTATATTTAAATTTAGAATTTTAAAATTAAACTTTTTTTAATTTTATTTTATATTCTACTAATAAAATATTAAAAAATTGATATTATATAATATTATATCTAATTTTAAATATTCTACTAATAAAATACTAAAAATCAATGAATTCTCTCGGACTTGGATTATTTTATAATATTATTTAAGTTATCCTTTGCTCGTTATCCGATTGGATACTTTGCTCAGATTCGGCAACTTTGCCAGTAACCTTGTTACAAAAGTAATGCGTGCCATGTATCACGTAGCTGTGACCGATCCATGTCACCATTCATCGAAATTGTGGCCTTAGTTTTAACTGTCCAGATTAACGGATGGGCTAAGACAAATATTTGAGTCAAACAAAAGTAATTGCCACGTTTAAAAGATTAGAAGAGGCCCCTAAGGTATGTTTGTTTAGTAAGATTAGATGATGGAATATGAGTAATATAATTGGATAATAAATGGGATTGGATAAAACATGAGATTAATTTTGTATGTGAGAATATTTTTTTAGTGTTTGATTCGTGGGATATAAAGTAGAATAAAAGATGTGATATGACATAAGATGTGATAAGAATTAATTTTAAACATTTAGATTTTGGCGGGAAGTAAATCAAGAGATGGGGTGTAAGTAATACCATATCCCCCATGATATTACTCATTCCTCATTTTGGGAGATATGAAATCCAATCCGAACTTCTAATACTATAAATCAAACACAGGACTAAAATTAACTTGGTAAAAAATGATAGACTACTTATCCAATTTCCAATTTAATCCCTCAAACAAACATGGCCTAAATGCCAAATGTTGAGGGTAAATTAAGGACATGTTGTTTTGGGGGTGACGGGTGTAAATTCATTTTTACATTCTATTGCGTATATTTGTATAAGTAGATAATAATTGTTGGGGGACAACCACTACCCCCACATGAGGATATTTTTATTTTGTGGGAGGTAGGTATCGGAGGATAATAGAATTTTTTTACTCTTTTCTCATTATCTTCATAATATTTATTCTCTCAATTAATTTTTACCATTTCAAAATTTTTAATATTATAAACATAATATAATTATTATCGAATAATCCGTAATCTTTTAACCTCTGAAATTTTCACTCCTGTACCGAGCATAACAAGTGTAATTGTCCCCAGTATTAATAGTTCAACTCGAGGGGATAGTTGTACACAAGCAAGGGTCAACACGTGAAACCGCAAAATGAAATACCAGAATTTGATTGTATGTTTGTTCATATTATTTATTAACTACGTTTCAAACAAATTTTGTTTAACACTGAAAAACGTTATAAATTTTTTAAATTTTCTAATACATTTTGTATTTCTCGTGATTACCTTCTCTGTCCCACTTGTTGAATATATCTCGAATTGAACCAACTCATTTTTACAAATCCTAATATAATTTTTATAAATCTCAATAGCATTTTACAAACATCGATAAATTTTTTATAAATTAAATTTTTTTTAACTACTTTCAATAAATTGTGATGCAAAACAATTTCGATAAAATCTAAAAAATCGTTTGAATTGTTTTTTTTTTAAAAATTAATATAAAAATTAAAAAATTTCAGTGTCTTTTCTAAAAAATATAATTTGACGACTGTCTGTTAAATACCAAAAAGTTATTAACTCACAATTTTCTTTTGTTTTTATTTTATTCGTCATCGCGCAAACAGCACTCTGTTATTCTCACTCGAGGGAGTTGTGCTACACAAGCAAAGGTCGACATGTGAAGCCGCAAGGTGGTGAATATTGTTGCGTGCTCGTCCTGTGATCTTAACGGTCCCCTGGAATTGTTCTAAAAAAAATAAAAAAAATAAAAAAATATATAAAAAGGGAAAACGTTAACCAGGAGCGCGATTGAGTAGTACAATAGCACTTTACACCTGTCCTGATTCTGAAAGCTATAAAGCATTGCGAGCCGTCAATTGGGTTTTTAACCGTGATGACGAGCGAGGAGGCGCAAGATCCTCGTGCTTCCTTTCCTCTCACAACCTCTTCGTCATTACGGAACTCAAAATCAGACTTAACAACTATTTTTAAGACCCAGTAAACAAATCCGAAACCAGAGGATAGAAACAGAGAGTTTTTCAAAACGGCACAACTCGGTTGTCCCTCTTTTTATCCATCTCACTCACTCCCTCCGCCGACATCCTAACGGTTAGCCGTCGGGCATTGGCGGCGGCGTTCGTCCAAACTACGGCGACCGCTTTGACGTTTCTCGTCCTCTGGGATATACCTCTTGATTTCTGACTCATCTCCTAATTTTCCGGTATACCGTGTTTCTGGCTCGATTGTTTCAAGCGTAAGCTTCCTTTCTCTACGTTATATAGTTTTCTTAGATTTTTGTTTTCCTTATTATCTGATTGTAATCTTTAGTTAGTTTGAAATTGATGTTAATATGCCTTTTTTAAGTTGGTTCTGTGCGAGTTATTGATGTCTTATTAGCTCTCAATATTTGGCTTCTCGAGTGTGATTTGATTGAGTTTCGGGGATTAATTTACCTTATTTTCTCGCGAGGTGGCATTTGTGTGAATCAAAATGAAACTCCGAAACTGATTTTATTTCTGTCTGGAGCTTCTGGTAATGCTTGTCTGTTGGCTGATTAAGCTGTATACCATGTCCTAAAAATTGGTTTTATTGCTGGGGAAATGGATGAATAAAAGTCAACTTTCAAACTTATTTTGTTTTAGGGTTGAAAACAAAAATCACCCATATTATTGGAATTATGTAGCATACTATGTTGGAATTTTGATTATAATGCATAGTTAGTTAATCTATGCAAATTTTTGTCGGTTTCCTTTGCTTTAAATTGGTAGTGATACAGTCTGTTGGCTCAATTTTAGGTTCTTGAATGGGGTTGAGTGTGTTTCAGGGCATCATTTTGCCCTACTTTCTGGTGTGATGTCGCAATATGTGTATCCGGCCAGCACACCTTGGCTAATTTGATTTTTGTCTGTATCTCTTTGTAATGTTCAGTTTTGGCCGATCTTTACTTTTGTCCATATCCTAGTAATTCCTTTGGTTCCTGAGACAATGGAGGAAAAAGGGACAAGATATTCAAAAAATTCTCTCATTAGTTCCAGAAATTGGAAGGATAATAACAAATATACTGTTTTGTAAGAAGTGAGTAGCATAAATTGCTGGAGTTTTAGTCTCTTTACATTTTTTCCCCTTCCGTTTTCTTCTAAATCAAGTCTTAATTGTAGTTCAAAGACTGATGATTCCAGAGACTATGGAAGTAATAATTTAAATCATTTTTACTTTTCGTGAGTTTCAGCTAAGATTTGTTTAGGAGATGCAGAATTTGGCTCAACTAATAGTCTTTTTTAATATGAAATCATTTTACTTTTCTTGGGTTTTAGTTAAGATTTGTTTAGGAGATGCAAAATTTGGCTCGACTAATAGTCTTCTTATAATATGACAGGCATACAAAATGATTGGATCCTTTCTTACCAGAGGACTTATGTATGTTGTTTCCTTTTCTCTCTTTTCTCTGAACTTAAATTTTTTCAGATTTTGTTCTTACGTAAATTTAAAATTTCTAATTATGCAGGATGGTTTTTGGTTATGCTTATCCAGCATATGAGTGCTTCAAAACTGTGGAAAGGAATAAGCCTGACATTGAGGAACTTCGCTTTTGGTGCCAGTATTGGTATTTTACTTGCTGCAGCTTTTGTTTTCGAGATTCATATGGGCAAACTTTATTCATGGAATGCTTAAAATTTGAAATTTCCAGGATTTTAGTTGCTGTGTTGACAGTTTGGGAGAGAATTGGTGATACTTTTGTTTCATGGTAAGGAATCCTAACTTGAGTATGGGAACGTGTCTTTTGCTTTGGGCATGGAGTCCTGCTTACTTTTTGCTTGCTCTCTTATTTTCCCTGTGAAGGGTTCCAATGTACAGTGAAGCTAAATTGGCATTTTTTATATACTTGTGGTATCCTAAAACAAAGGTGTGCAATCTTCCTGTGATTAGGAATCAAATTTTGTAGTTGTCTATTTCTTCATTGTATTTCGATTTTCTCATATTCTTTAATTCTTTCAGGGAACAACATATGTCTATGATTCCTTCGTTAGACCATACGTTGCAAAGCATGAAACAGACATTGATCGTAACTTGTTGGAACTGAGGACAAGGGCTGGAGATATTGCAGTTTTGTATTGGCAAAAAGTTGCAAGCTACGGCCAGACAAGGATTTTTGAGATTCTGCAATTTGTTGCTGCACAATCTACTCCAAGTCCTCACTCTGCACGGGTATGTATGATGAAGTACAGTTAGGGTTTGATCATAATATTGTTGTAACATGTCGCACTTTTTATTATTATGCTTTATTTTTTATATATGCATATCACTGTTTGTCCTTATTCGCTATTCTTTTTGTTTTTGTCCACTACGAATACGCTTTTGGTGCCAAAAATGCCGCCTTTTATTGGTAGTCTCGTCTGTTGTGAAATAGTGTTGGAAGTACAATTATTTTCTCCTCCACCCCAATTCTCCCTCTCTCTCTCTCTCTCTCTCTCTCTCACACACACACACACACACACACACACACACACACACACACAATGAGAAAACAGGATTGAAAAAAAAGAAAAAAATTCCTGAAAGCTTCAATGTTGTAACTGACTCTGACCCTTGCCGAAGATCCTGTTTATTTCTATAGTTCAAATTGTGAAGGGTGTCTTCCAATAATTCTTAATGGAACTGTGCTTGCAAGGGCATCCAGATTGTGATGACTAGACTTCTTAAAGGCAATGTTGGGTTGAATGTGGCAGTAATGAGATACTGCTGAGGATCACATTTTTACGTTCCGGAAGTTGTTGCACTGACTGTCAAAATTTACATACTGGAAGTTGTTGCAACGACAGTCTATACATAATTGCGTCTCTCAAATTTCTTTTCAATGGAGTGTAATGTTGATTTTAATTCATTAAATTCTGTTATGGTTGTATGGTACTAAATTTTGATAGAAATATCTTTCTAGCCAATGTTGTCCCTTATCTATTGCACAAATATGTGTGTTTTGATTTGAATAGAATAAGAAAATAGGGATTCTTCCCCCCCCCCCCAAAAAAAACCAACCCTCTCTCTTCTTAAATATATCTTTACGTATTTTTGTTGATTTGTTACTCTGTTGAAACTCTTGTTTCTTTCTTTCCCCCAATTTGATCAGGTACTTGTGTGTTTGGCCAACTTGAAAATTTGCTGGCGTGTTTTTTAACTGTTGGGGAGGATGCCTTGTTCGAAAAACTTCTGATGGAACTTTATATACTTGATTTTTGCTCACTGTTTTAATTGTGGGCTTTCTGTAAAGGCATCTGTGTTATAATGAATAAACCCATTGAAGGAAAAATAGGACCTTCGTCTGTTGCAGGAGCAATACTGCTTGTAAGTTCACACTCACATTTTGGAAATTGTAGTTACAACTAACAACCATGCACAAACACATAATTGCTGCTATTTAATGGTAATGACATTGATCTGTTATTTATGGAATTGTGCAACTAATTTTGCCTTAATTTTTCTTCTCTTCATACAATTTTCTATTGTTTTCCTTGTACAGCCTCAGCAACAAAGTGCTGGAGTTCGCCAACCCGCAACTGGACCACATCGCAAACCAGCTGCTAAAAAACAGCCTCCAGGTGAACGGCCACCTTCTCCTGCATCTAGTACATCTTCGAGTGAGCATGAACAGGAGGAAACCCAAGGGTCCGCTCCTTCCCAGGTGGCTTCAGCTACTCCACCTGTGGCAGGCATGAATGCAGAAAAGGAAACTGCAGCTCAACCCCGTGCTGAACCCTCCAACAATTCAAATTCGAATGAGACAGAGGCAACGCAGATGGAATCCGTATCAACTTCCACAAATGCAAATGTGAACCCTCCTGTGCAAGACACAATCATGGACGAAGCCGTTCGAGCCACACGTGGAAGATTGAGGAAGACCCGTTCTGCAACAAATCGTATAACTGCGGAGTCAGTTCCCCCTCAAACTTAGCTTGTGATATGCGAGTATTCCAGGTAGTAGTCGCACAGACAAAATGTTGGATTATTCATGATATGTACATTTCTAATATTGGATTATTCATGATATGTACATTTCTTGATATCTATTCTATCCGTTGCTTTGTGTCCATGATTTTGTGAAGATGGATTGAAAAAGTTAACAGAATTCAAGTTAGTAGGACCAAGGGAATTGTCCTTTAATAATGATGAAGATGGAAGTAAACATTGGTCAGGCGCTTTATGTCACTAGTAGTACCATCAAGCATCAAGGTGCAGTGGCTGGTGTAGTCCAAGTAGAAAAATTTACTCTGTGTGTTTGATGTGAAATTAGCAATAAGTGAAAGCCTGATCTAACTTTTACCATATACCAAATGAAATTGTAATATAATTTGGATATTTAAGGTGATATGGTGGGGTTTGGCTTTTTAGCTTTGTGCTAAAGAGGAACCCCAAGAACTGTGGTAGTTTATCAGATATGTGTATATATATATATATATATGCTAATAGCTAGACATTGGTTTAAAATTACCTTTGCCTAATAGGATGATTTGCAGTGGTATCTCTATCTTCAATTAGCTGTTATTGTGGAGTTAATGATTTGCTAGATCAAAAGCTATATATGGTTAAAATGTCTATTCCAAGATTGTGCCCATGTGATAAACTATACTTCCTAATGTGTCATAGCCAGTGATCAGAATGGCCTTGAATGCTCGGTGAAACTAGTTGTAAGTGTGAGCAGCAGCATTGAATAATTCATGGTCACAAGCATTAATCACCTGCATGATAATGCATGGTGATAGGGTGTACTGTGAGGAATTATTTTATCCTTTCAGAACATGTATGCTTTCAATACACAATTATTACAGAACCTGTATTAATTCAATACATAATTAATTTACAGGACGCTGTGGCCCATATTTCATGGTTGTATTAATTTTTATTGATGGGGCATAAGTACAGTGGAGAAGAAATTTCTCTGTGTACTATAAAGGGGCATGTTGTAGGCATACTATTATTATTATTATTATTATTATTATTTATTTATTTATTTTTAATTTTTCTAAGCGGTTTGGCTTTTGCATAAGGGCCGTTTGTGTTCTCAAATTTTTTCAAAAAATTTTAAAAAAATCTAAAAATCAAATTCTTTGAATCAAATTTAATCATGTATCACTTTACATTATATAAACACCAATTTTTAATTTTTTTTTAAAATTTTTTTAGAACTCCAAACGTTCCTTAAATAATATAACAAATAGTAATTTTATTTATACAATTTTTATACACTTAATAAAGTAAAAGTGAAATTTTGGTTATAAATATTTATCCATATAGTTTTTTTTAATTCAATAAAAAATGAAATTAATTTAACTTTTTTCACTTAATTTTTATAATTTTATCATTTTCCTTCATATTTTATTTCTCTTCATAAATTCATGTTCCATAGTCTTAAGGCAGCACTGTTTCTTGGTTACGCGCATAACGGCGTTTAGGTGCGCGAGGGCAAATTGGTACTAAACAAATTGAAGAGTGTTGGTCGTTGGAGCACCTATTAGATATGGGTCCATTAACTGGTTTAAAAAAAAAAAAAAAAAGGGAAAACAATGATACGGGTCCATTAACATAGTTAGACGGAGTAAAAAAAAAAAGAAACACAATATTAAATTGCTTGGAATGACAAAATTTAGTTAAAAAATAATAAATGACGAAATTTAATTGAAAAAAATATAAAATTTGATACAAATTAATAAATTTTGATCAACCAAATACCCACTAAACACGTCCAAAGTAAGCGTAGAAGGACCCAAATGGTATCAATAACGCAATAGAAACGCCAAAATGGAGTTGAAGGGTATGCGGGAGATCACACCTGACAGGACGAAGTGCAATAATTGCTAGAAAGTGTTGGCAATGAAAAGGACAGGATGAATACTGCTGCATCCGTGAATGAAGCCGAACAACCTCTTTCACTCTTGAACCCATGACAAAAATCTCTCTGAAATGTCACGACAGGAGGTGCATGCGTTCTAGTGGAATGCGGTCACCTGATAACTGGGACAAGGAGACAAATTAAGATATTGTCTACTGACACAGGGAGCGGGAACTTGCGATGGCCATAGGAAATAATGGAATGTCAGACAGCAAAGGCAAAAGCGAAGCAGTGGAGCGTTGCGGATTAAACCCAGTAGAAGGTGTGAACGCCCAAGATCATGAAACTATAGAAGTAACGGCTAGTGTCAATGGGAGACATTTTACAGGAAAGTGCGGGAAACAAATATCGGGCTAAATGCAGTGAACCATTCTACATTAAGCGAAATGAGCGATTGTTGGTCACGTTAGTAATCTGCCCAAATGTAGAAGAGGACGTAATTAGTGATATCATTTGTCTTTTTTAATTTAAAAGTTGATGCGTATATACGTACATATATATTTAGTATCTGCCCATCTCTCTCCCTTTTTTTTTTTGGGTGGCACAATTTTGAGTTTGACATCAACTGAAATGGATAGCGGAAGAAACAAAAGGGCCGGCATGGTAGGAGTCAAGTCGATTCTGTCTTGGTGTATTAGACGAGGGTTTCCTCTTGGAATCTGCTGCGACAGTACAGGTCTTGAGACCCAAATTTGCCCCCGAAATGAAGGAACTAAAAAAAAAAAAAAAAGAAAACAATAAATGTGATTTACTGAGATGGGGGTATATCAGTGCATGATTGGATGAGAGCCAACAGTATTTAGGTTTCAAATGATGGAGGGTACGTGAATCAATACCACACTCTACGACGCAAATAGGATAGTCCGATTACTAGAGAAATCAAATGTTAATTTAGCCATTTACCCTCTCAAATGAGTAGAAATTAGAAATATTTTCATATATTGCTTATTTTAGGCACCAACAAAAGAGAATTAAATATATAAATTATTAAAAAGGGAGAGACACAAATGGACTAATGAACAAAGTAAAATCAGAGTAAAGACCCACCACCAAACTTTACCCACTTAATTATCCATCTCGAAGGGTTTAAAACGAAGCACTTGACGTCGAAGCTTCAAAATCCCATGTCTCTCTCTTTCTGCTTTTTCATGGCACTCCTCATGACTTTCTTAGCAGAGCCCTCGGATAAGAAGAAACAACCTTCAAACTCAAAGCGTAGTGGCAAGAAGAAGAAGCAACCATCGTCGTGGGACCACATCAAGAATCTACTCACCTGCAAGCAGATCGAAGTATGGCCATCGAGAGCTCCATCCAAGCCCTCCTACATTGCCGGCTATTCCAAGCTGGGTTCTTGCAGCTCCGTCTGCAGTTTCAGGGACGTCCTCGTTCATGGCAACACCAGTGTGGTTCACCGACTCCACGACTCGCCGGAAAATACCACTCTGGGTCAAGGAACCAGTTCGCTGACCCGGAAAACCGCCGTTAGTCGGTCGTCGTCGTCGAGATCAAACGGTGGCGGCGCTACGTCGTCCAAAGGCTTGCAATTGAGAAAGCTTTATGGGTGTTACGAATGTCATATGATCGTTGGTCCTGGCAGGTATCTATTATTTGATAATATGTATTGCCTTCTCTCTTTTACTCTTTGGTTTGGCAGAAATGAAAACAATAAAATAAAACATTTTTTTGGTTTTTTATTTTGTAAAAAAAAAAAAAAATAAGGTGTATTGTTTGTCTAATTTTTTTGAGTTAAATAAATTAGTTTTTTAAGTAAAAAATTAAAAATATAAAAAAAAGAGTTATCTCAATGAAAAAATTAATTATATGTTATTTTAATTTCATATATTATCCAATAATATTATTTATCTTCTAAATTTTATCCCGCTATCAAACATAGAGCTCCAAATTAAAACAAAGAATTTAGAAAAGATAAATGAAAAATAAGGATCAAGAAAAGGTGGAGAAAATTAAAAGAAAATGTAAAGAAAATTTATTGATTTTTTTATTATTTTTTAATAACTTTTCCTTCATTTTCTCTTCAAATTCAACAAAAAGTAAGGATGAAAGAATCTTTTATTTTCTCTTTTCTTCTACTTTTTTTTTTTTTCCTCCTTCCTAAATTAAAAGTAGCGTTAGATTAATTAATATATTAGAATTAGACACATTTAATAAAATTGTCCTAAAAAAAAGTAATAAAAATCAGGAACCCATCTTCGAGGACTACAATTTGTGCTTGTCCTGAATGTGGAGAGGTCTCCCCCAGTATCGAAAGCTTGGAGCTTCATCAAGCAATTAAGCACGCTGGTATCTCTCTCTCTCTCTCTCTCTCTCTCACACACATACACATATACACACATCACTTGTAAGTATTAAGATTTCTAATTTTATTGTCCCCTTTTTCAATTCCAGTTATTATCTTTCATTCTTAAATCTGTGGGTTATCAAACTTCAAAGAAACGCTCAAGGAAGTTAATCCAAATTTTCATGGTTGACATACTTTTTAACTCATCAACTTAGCATTTTATCAACTAAATAGATGAATACTGTTATAAACAATTAATTGATAAAAATTATAATAAAATTGCGAGGCAAAAATAAGGACAGTACCTATTTAACATTTTTTTTTCTCATAAATTTACTCAAACTTTAATAGCTTTGGATGAATTTTTTATTTCAAAAATAATATTTTTCCCAAAAAAAATGTTTATAAAATTTGAGACTAGAATAATGTAATATTTATTTAATAACTTCATATTTTAAATCTGATAAATTAGTATAAAATATTTCTAGTAATATAATACTGATTGTGTTTGGATTTGTATAAAATTATATAAATTTGTAAAAGTTAATATTTCGTACTTTATATAATGAGTAAAAAATTTAAATTTACAGTCTTATCATTCGTATTTATAAAAATTTATAGAATTTTTTATTTTTTTGACAGTGCTCCAAACGAAGCCACTGTTATTTTAAACGAAGAAAAATGAACTTTACAGTTAAATTTACGCTTTTCCCATATATGGTAAAAACTTCAGTCAGAGGATGGTAAAATTGACCAATGATTATTTTTGGCTAAAAACAAATTAATAGTGCCGCTTGATTTTCTGTGGACCATTGGGTACTGGATTATAGCTGTCCCCTTGACTCAAGGGGAGTAGCCAAAAAAAGTACAGGTGTCATAATCCTATGGGTCAAATCATATAATTTAACGGTAATTTTTTATCATGAGTGACCCACGGACAGAAGGAATAAGCGTGAAAGAAAGTTTTACCGTTCCAATCGGCGGTTTTTTAGCTTAGAATTAAGCGGGTTTGATTGGAAAAAAGTTTACTAAAAAATATAATAAAAATATAAAGGTTTAATATAATAATAATATGTGGTGAATTTTGATTAAAAAAATATAAATTTTTTATATTTTTTGGTTGTTTTTGGGTTGGTCAAACAGACCTTAAGTATCGTTTTATATTTTGTAATCGATAATTATCAGTTATTAATTTTCTAATTTTTTAAAAACTGCTATAGTTAATCTTTTATATTCTTAAATTTTTAAGTGTAAAAATATTAAATTAATAAAAATTAAAAATTAATTTTTTTTTATTTTTTTTCTCTCAAATTATAGCTAGCCTAATTTGATAGTTAATAATAATGTTTTGTTGATGGTAAAGTGTCAGATATGGGTCCGGAAGATTCGGGTCGGAATATAGTGGAAATGATTTTCAAATCAAGCTGGCTCAACAAAGACAACTCAACCTGCAAGATCGAACGGATACTAAAGGTCCACAACACCCAGAGGACCATCCAACGGTTCGAAGACTGCCGCGACGCAGTGAAGACCCGTGCGAACGCCAACAACAAGAAGAACCCCAGGTGCGCCGCCGACGGCAACGAGCTGCTACGGTTCCACTGCACGACGCTAACGTGCGCGCTGGGCTCGCGGGGGTCGTCCAGCTTGTGCGGCTCCGTACCCGGTTGCGGAGTGTGCACGATCATCAGGCACGGCTTCCAAGGCAAGGCATCGGACGGCAAGGGAGTGCGGACCACCGCAGGCAGCGGTAGGGCCCACGACTGCCTCGGTAGTACGGGCGGCCGCAGGGCGATGCTGGTTTGCCGGGTGATCGCGGGAAGGGTGAGGAGTGTGGTGGATGATGCGCCGGCGGAGGAGAATAGCAAGTCACCCGGCTCGTTCGACTCGGTATCCGGGTACGTCGGGATGTACCCGGACATGGAGGATCTGTACGTTTCTAATCCGAGGGCTATTCTTCCTTGCTTTGTGGTCATATACAAAGCTCTCCAATCTTAAGTTTTTTTTTTTTTTTTTTTTGTGGCTTTAATTATTATTATATTATTCAATTCTAATCAGATATATATATATATATATATATATATATATATATATATATGAGTAATTTTGTATTAGCTAAACTCAGCTGTGTGTGGGTTTCAATTAAGCGAGATAAACAATAAAAATTGATTACTCGGTGACAGTTTGACCTTGGCATTGCCAATTCGGCCTCGGTTTTTATTTCTTCTTTCTTACTATTGAAAGTTAAATAAATTAAAATAAAATAAAATTTCATAATCCATTAATTAGAGTTTCGGCTCGTAAATCCTTTCCTTGAAATGAATATTTAATACACTCAAGATACATGGATAGTTACCCATATAGATAGTTATCTACTCTTATTAATTCAGTAGAATAAGATAGACTCAAGTTTGAATGATCTATTCAAGTCATAAGTTCGATTTCTTTTTTGGACGTCAAGCATCAAGTAAGAGACCGTTAAGTAATGAATTTAAGTATTAGTCTCCTTGAGAGTTGTAACTTGAGATGGCTCCAAAGGATTCTGCCCAGATAAGTTCTTAGTCTCAAAAATAAATAAATAAATAACATGGATAGTTGGGCCTTTTTCTTTTATGGCAGTCAATAATAGCTTCGCGTCATTGGGCCTTCTTTTGAGCCTGGAACAATCTAATTGGGCTGAATAGGCTATGCTGGATTCCAACTCACTTTTTTTTTTAAAAAAAAAAAATAGAAAATTCAAGATATCCAAGTCTTGCACGATTAAGTTAGTTTCCAGTGATGTAAAAAGAGTCTCATTTCGTTGTTTCTAATATAAAATAATCACTTTTGGAGTTCAAATCAAGGTAGTCACTTGGAGTTCAAATTAGAGGATGAATTCACTTAAAAATTAAATAAGTTTGAATCTAATTAAAGTCATTAACCCATATAATTGAATCAATACTTACTTAATTAATTGATTTGAAATGAATTGACGATTTAACTTGTTAAACATACAATTATTTATTACATCAATTAAAACTAAATGTCTAAGTAAAAAATTTCAAATCTAATCCAATTTAGTGTGTGTTAGAGTTAGCGCTCAACTCATTATCACATCAGCTTTCACGAGTTATGATTGCGATACATGAGAGATCAAGTTCTTAGAGTTCATTACAAGAGTATTGAATAGATTAGTTAGATTATTAGATATAGTCTCGCGTATGTATAAATTGCTCGACGCATTATATAAGTGAACAATGTATATAATTTAGATTCATTCAATCAATTTTCAATTTCTTCTCTCAACTCTGTTTTTTCTTCTATAAAACACAGAGCTTTTTCTCTTTCAAATTCTTCTTATCTTTTTATTATATTTTCTTCGTTCATCTTCGTGGAATCTGATAGCAATTTGCTTAAAAAAAGGAACAAAGATAGAAAATTGATGGAAAAAGATTGCATTCCTTTATTAGTTGCAGGTCCTGAATCTTTTCAATTAAAATTTATTTATTTAATAGTTTTTAGACATGTTATTCATTTTTTAAAAGTACAAAATAAATTCTTGCAAATATCGGATCAAAACACAAATGAACAAAATAACCCTTTTTCAACCGTGCATGAATTTTATTATTTTTAATAATTTTTTTAATTTAATTAAAATATAAAAATTTACTTAAAATTCACCAGAAAAAGAAATTGAATTTGGGTTCATTGGGTTTAATATAACTCATATCTAATTTGTTCAATAATAACTTAATATTAATTAGGTATAATTAGATTTAACTTATTTAGTCAAGACTTATTATAATTCAATGTAGATCTACTTATTTGCTAGCTCTGGGTCAATACCTTATATTAACACTCAAAAAATAAAATAAAATAATAATGAGTAAGTACATATTTTCTTAGGCAGTGAATTTAAATTTGAATTTTAGTAATTCAAATTACATGTAAAACTTTGATTTAGGGTGCGTTTGGAATACCATTTTTTAATGAAAAACTCTGAAAATCTCTGAAATTATCTGTTACACTTTTACATTTTCTTTCCCCCTCAAATCCAAAAAAAAAAGTGACATATTTACTAAAAAAAATAACATAACTATAATTTCGTTAATCAAATGGGAAAATTTTTTTTGGGGATGTCATTACGAGATCGTGCGCTACAAAATGAAACCTAGTTCGCCTATTTTTTTTGAGTTTTTGAAAATCATACCGACGAAATGGCCACTTTGTCTATTTTTTTTTCAGTTTCTGCATACCGTCCCGACGGATTTTCAAACCGTTCTAACGGATTTTCACTGTCGAAAATCATTCCGACGGATTTAGCCATATCTTCGTAAAATCTTCAGACTAGCCATCTCGACGCGTAAAAAATTCGTCGGAACGGATTCGGCACTATTATCTCCAAATTTTGTGGTTTAGGTTAGGCGTACCAAACGTCAAAAAATGACTCGGATCATATTTTTTGCTATTTTTTGTTGTTTCAAACGCACTCTTATTATTATTATTATTATTATTATTATTATTATTATTATTATTACTATATATTTTTTTAAGGGAAATGAAAGCTGT
>QLOD02000001.1:4434176-4444603 GCA_003260245.2 Sideroxylon spinosum | reverse complement strand
TTCCTCTAATGACGAAAAAACGACCCAACATCTCTTTTCTCAACCAAATTACAATACAGATAAAAATAAATGAAGCCATCTGAGTCACCTGCGCAGTCACTAGGCCGGTACAGATTGTTTTTGCAACTCCCAACATTTATTTTGTTAATTATTTTTCCTTCGCATCAACAAATTTTCTTAGACAAGCAGGACAAAAGGGCAAAAAATTGATTATTTTACAGGAAATAATAGATTATTCCCATCTCTACGTCACGAAAGCTCAATCCAAACCCCACACCTGCAACCAGTTATAAAAAGAATATTAGTAATTTTCACTAAGATTTAGTTTGTAATGCACAGATGGACCACGGATACAAAGTTTTCTTGGCATTGTGCTTGAATATATGCATTTGTTGTGAAACAATTTGACACAAATCATTAAAGTAAAATAACACAAATGTAGATTTGATAGTTTCAATATGGATTTCTACTTGAATTTGATTAGGTCTAAATACTATGCTAAGGATTTTAGATGTGCAAAGATCTTTACAAAACAACATTTGCTAATCGAAATCGCTTATATTTTTATAAAATTTAACGTTAAGTCCGTTCATTCAAAACTCATATCTACTCAGAAGCCAAATACTTTCAAAATTGTCACTACTCTGCCACATCGTTTGAAAGACGGATTATGCACCTAAGTTGACAAGTTGACTTCCTAAAACATTTCTTTTCAGTATCTGTATCTTGTCAAAGTACAGATTACATTCTAACCTGGATTTTGCCCTCTGAGGAACCAGCAAAAAGCATCTCTCCATCTGAATCTGATGTGAAGGATGTGATTTTTGCGTGGCCGTCAACACCCATTTTGATGGAAGCAAATCTGTTGACTCTCTCTTTCAACCATACCTCAATAATCCCAGATTTTGTGGCCGTAAATATTAAGTCATTGTTAACAGCTACGTGGCGAATATCATTTCCTGTCAAGAGTGACCCTATAACTTCCTTGGTGGAGAGAGAGAAAACCTGTCATGCAAATTTTTGCAACAAGAACCAAACTTCAAATATATATATATTTAGTGGGAAATGATTGCTGCAAGCCTGCAATGACAATTCAATACCTTCCCTGCTGTGCCATCAACTGAAGAACCACCGGCGAAGAGAAGACCATTATGAATATGCAAAGACTGTACCGTTTGTTTCCCTAACAATTTTCTTGCACCGGAGTAGAATGTGGTAGACGTGTATTTGGACAGATCCACCTCCTGCCAATTTTTCTCTAAATCTTCAGGACTGGAGAGAATATTCTTAACTGTTTCATTAGTAGTACTAAAGAATATATGGTTTTGAAACTCTTGGTAGTTTGGAAAGTTGAGGCAGATGGGTATGTCGTGGACATCTTTAAATGCAGGGTCAAACAAAGCAAATGAAAACAGTGTTAGGAGAATGTTAACCTGGATACTGCAACTAGTGCAGCCACAATACAGCTTACTGCCAGTCATCGCGAGGCACTTGACATTTTGCCTGAAGTTTATATGCTTTGGGACCCCAGTCCAATTATAGATCTGCACAAGCAGCACAACAGAATGTTCAACGAATCATTATATCTTATGAACTGCGTATTACTTGCTGAAACAACTTAAGGATGCTTACCTTGACTCCTGTTCCTTGGGAGGAAAAGCATGCAACATTGGCATTTGCTACCAACTCATGCACTGCCTCTTTCACATCATGAACTTGAAGGCAGTGAATTTCTTCGTGTCTGATTGCCCAGACCTGCAAATGGAAAAATAAAAAAAGGAAAAGAAAAAAAGAGTACGTTACACTCCGTTTGGAACATGGATTTGATTCCATTTGATGAGAATTCTCATCAATTCTTATGTTTGGAATTAAAAAATAATTTTATGAGTTGAACTTAATTTCATTTCATAAATTAAATTTTAGGATTTTTAAATTATTTGAAATCTAATCCGAAACAATGGAATTTGATGAGAATTCATTATTTTCTTAAACAATTTAAGTAAGTGGACAAATTTGTCCTTTTATATCATACTTTATACTTCTATTAATATGGTCAAATTTGATATTTCTTTTAAACTAAATCAATTCAATTCTTAAATTCAAATTGTGTTCTAAACACATTTTAATTTATCAAATGAAATGAAATGAAATCCTTATTTTAAAATGAAATCAATTTTAATAGTGAAATGTTTCCAAACGAAGCGTTAGTGTGCCTTGATGCTGATTTGACATATTAAGTAATTAAAACACTTCTCTTTTGTATTGGAAATAAATAAATAGAGTTCTAAAAATACTTGACAATTGCATGACCTCAACCTCGGCCCACTTTCTCTTTCCACAAGAATTACAATAATGATATGAATTACTCCCCATAAAATAATTATATGCTTAGCTTAAATGGAAATATGTTAAGGTGATGGTAACAATATTTTGAACACCACTGAATAAAAACTTTTCTTCCATTGCAGCCAAACAGTTCATGAAAAGAAACTTAATTCAAGCATAATGTTGTCAAGAAAGGGGCAGTTTGCAGAGAAGAGTACTATGAACCATGGGGGGATATCTTTATCAGTTTTCACTTTTCAGTCACTAACCCCCTTCCAAGAATGTAATCCTCGTACCAAGTCGAATGAAGACAGCAAAATGCTGCAAATACAAGGCTAATGCCTTCCCATTTCTATTATGTTCAAATTCAGTGAATTGCTTTCTTGGATTTCTCTTTTTCATTTATAACAAAAAATCTTGTTTGCAGATATGACACGATTTACCCGAATTGTTTTGTCTAAGGAGCCACTGTACAGTTTGTCATGTGATGACGGAACATAAAGGGATGTGACAGCCTTGGTGTGCTCACGAATTTCTTGAATCAACCGTGGAACCCTCTTACTTGCATCCCACACCTAAATGCAAGAAAAATTATTACCAGTTGGACAAGGTAATTAGCAACAGATATATGAGGAAACAAAAATCCATGCAAGCATGCTTGAAACCAAACAGAACCAGTTATTCATGTGTTTGTGTTTGGGTGTGTATTTGTATGTGTTTGTGTATCTGAGAGAGGGAAAGGGAGAGACAGGCACCAAGCATATTTGTTTTGATAGGTCCACACCTTTATGGTTCCATCAGAGTGGCTGCTGATTAGACAGCCCTTCAGATGAAGCAGAGACAGAACCTCACCATTTGCGCATGAATCTAATTCAGCAACTCCAACACAACCCCACAGCTCCCTCTGAAATACAGAAGAATTAAGAGTTCTTAGTTATATGTCTAGTTTCATTGTTAAAACTCATTGGATTGCAAGGTCACCAACTCACCACATTGACAGAAGGCAAGTTCATCAATGCTTTCAATATATCATTGACCATCTTGGAATTTCTTTTAAGCTTTCTCAAGGTTTTGTACACACATTTGGCATATACCCCCACTTCATTCAGTGCACCTTGGGGAAATGAAAGTCTGTGTCATGAATTATATACAAACATATGTTAAAGCATAAATTTCATTAACATTCATTAGCTCTAAGGTGGATAACCTGGATCAGAAATGAAGTTTTTCAAAGCCAGGGTTGCCAATATCTTCTCCTCGAGGTTTTTTGATGATTGGAGCACATTTATAAACTGGTCGAGCAAAGACTTCCGAGCAGGATCTCTTATACCAGTATCAGGCAGACTGTAAAGCATGTGTATAAGCCATGTGGCAAAAATAAGGCATGATTTTGCCATCTCTATGGAACTACTCTTGAGACAATCTCCCAAAGTTTTAAAAATAGAGCCCTTTTCATGGTTGCAGAGCACAAAAGCTACCCTCTTGTCCCAAGAACTAGCTGCTTTCTCTTCCTCTTCCTATATGCAACACAAAGATAGACTTGTGAAGGCTTTGCAGCTTAAAGAAATGTGACAAAGCAATTTGACTAATACATAAAAAAAAATACCATGGTCTCTGTCACTTCATTTTCATGTGTTTTAGACCTCTCTGTCTTCATCAAAGCATTGTACTGTTGATCAAACCCTGCAATTTTGAGTAACCATGCTTCAGTGCAGAGTTTCCCTGAGGGAGTAAGACGTCCACAAAGAGATAATAAGGCATCAAGTGCCATGATTTGAGAATTGGGAAAGTCCTTGTTGCAAAGTGCATCAAGTAGTGCATCTATGGCATCTTCCCTGTAAATGCTCATCTTTCGAGGCTCAACCTGGGAAATAAAAATTGTAGAAACTGGTGATTTGGATGGTACTGTGATTTATAATACATCAGTTTACTATCTCTAATTCTTCTGATTGTTTAAGCATCAATAGGGCAAACCAGGAGATCAAGCTGAAGAAGAAGTGAAGCAGTAGCAGGTTGCTGTTCCATTGGAGCCATCTGTAGATATACAAGCAAGGTGTGCATGGTACTAAATGCCCCTTCATCCTTAATTATTTGCAAGACCTGGTTGCAGAATGTTCTCCTGAGCACCAAAAAGTAAACTTCAATCTTTTTTTTTTTTTGGGTAAGTAAACTTCTGTATCCTTGTTATAAGCATGGAACAAAGTTGGGTAAATTGAAGCAGATGTATAAGCACGTAAATAAAGAATAAGTATGTTCCAACATGTGTGGAAAGACTAGCATATAAAAAACAACTACTGCATCGTAAGACTGCTCTTGGAAGTCTAGAAATAAATAAATAAAGTTGCAATCGGAACACGTTGAGAACCCCATCAACAGAAACAAGGTTATGATGGTAGTATACTAGTATGAGATGATGGAACTATACTAGTATGAGATGTAGTTTCAAAAGCAACAGCATCTGAAATGCCCAACCAACAATGCCTTGGGTTTGCTGCCCCAAAATCCAAATGGAAAAAAAAATACATATTTTCATACTAAGGATCTAGGTAAAGAGAATTGAATATAGGAAGAATTGAAAATAGGATATGTAAAGTTAATTGAAAAAATATACCTGTTCAACTGAACTAATTCAGAGAGAAAATCTATGCATATGCCTCTGGCGCTATCATCTCCAGCATAAAATAATTCAAGAACAGGGGACAACTCAATTCTGCTTGCAATCAAGTTCTTGCAACCCTTGTCACCATAAATACAACACAATAGTATGGATATAATGGACTGCCTTCCTTCTACCTGATTCAGGCACGTAATTAAGGATGGAATCCCATTTGCAGATATAAAACTGATAGCATTGAGAGACCTGCTGTTCTCATCCCCTCCCATCAATAACTGCTCCAGCATTGCTATGGCAGCATCCTTGGGCTTCAGTACTAAATGAAGATCATCTGTCTCATGATTTTTGGTTTGAACAAGTTGGACAAGAGAGGGTATGAGATCATGAGCTGAAAGCTGAGAGAATGCTGGCCTCAGCAGGCATATAAGGACAGCAGCCTCAGCTAAGCCATGTTTTAGCAGAGCAGCTAAGCAACCAAAATCAGAATCTACACTTTTAAGAATGTCACCAATACTATCATCTGTAAATATCAGTTCAGAGAGGATGCAAACTGATAACCTTAGAACTTCCCTGTCCAGAGAAGCTGAAAGTATCTCCACAAACCCATTGATTATTGTTGGCTTAGATAAATAAGAATGAAGCCCTGGATCAGTTTTCGAGTCCTTCCAGATCCTCCCAATTGTCAATATCGCTGCTTCACATTCTCGCAAGTCCTCGGAAGTGCAGAGGCATGAAATATAAGGTTTTAACCCATTGATTATTGTTTCAAGAGCAGCTTGAGATAACACACTGGTTGGTGACATTGGCACTGCAGCTTGCATTAATCTTCTGTTCCTATTATTAATATACTCATTCCTGCTTTTATGACTGGACGGACTGAACGTTCTACATGGAGATGACTCCGAAGGAATTTCTTTTGAAGAGAGGGTGCCAATGTAACTTCTTGGTGTTTCAGCATATGAAAATTCCTGAGCAAGATCAGGATGCTGTTCTTTCCAGGAGGTGATTAACCTTTTCAAAACATAGTTTGTTTTTGGCAAAGAGTTTGAACAAAGAGGCTGCCGGCTGATGGGGCATGTTGTATTTCCTCTTTTCATCCATTCTTGAATTGCTTTCCTTTCATATGTCTGACCTGTTTCCAGGGTAACCGGATCACAAAAAATCTGACTGGTGATGGGGCACACAAAATCTTTTGGTGGTCTTGATCGAGGAGTCAACTTCTCAGACAATGGGAGAGAGATGCAACTCTGGCTTCCTTCATCATTTTCATTGAGAGAACTGCAGTGTTGAAAAAAATTTGATTATAAAACAACTATTTTCCTATGAAAAATTTTGATGGATAATCGTTGGTCCGTGACACATGCCCAAGGAAGCAAGTACAGATAGGAAAACAACAAATTCATGATTACCTATTTTCTAATACTTGGCCAGTTACATTTCCATAATTTCCACTCCGTGCACGGCCAACATTCTTCCTGCTGCTTTTCTGTAGCTCCTGAAAGTTTAAGCCACCTCTTAATTTAAAATTCCAACATTACAAGTTTAATTATCATAAATAAACAGTTCTACAAGTAAATATGCTTAAAGAAATTGTTGGTTTGAAATATACCTTTACGTCAGCATCTGAGTCTAATGAGCTCAAACTGGAATCAGTACACAAACGTGGAGACAAGGGCAAAGACGGTGAAATAGTCGAGTCCATTGCACGGCTGGACGAAAGGCGCAATACATGTGGCAGTTCCTTTTTACCATGCATGTCTGGTTTTGGATATGAAATCTTTGGGGAAGGAGTTTTAGAGGAATCTGCAGGAGAGGTAATGCTAGGAGAATACATTCGACTGTTTGCCTTTTTTGGATGCATGTTTGGCCCAATTTCCTCATCCTTGTTCAACCTAAAGCTGCTAAGAGATAATGGTTTACAAGCTCTATTTTCAGAATCTCCATTTGCATCAGTCTCGTATTCAGGATCATCTTCATCTTCCTCAGGAATGCCCTCCTGACAATTAGAGTGAGAATAGAACTCAAACTAAGCATGAAAAGGTAGAAGGCATAACCCATGAAAACATCTAACACCAAGGACAACATTAGCAATGAAGTGGATTTAAACTGTATCTTACCTCTGGATGCCAAACAGCAGACACTTCTAGTTTCTCCGAGGAAGTGAATATATTCATTCTGAGTGGACCCAAATGTTCAAAAAATACGCACAAATTGGAGATTGATTAAAATGAAATTAAAAGGGGGGGGGGACTACCGTGCTTAAAATTTTCCATGATGAAAAGTAGAGCTTCAAAGAAATTAGAAGGTGAGACAGACCTGGAACCTTCTCTTGCATTTTCAGATTTGAGAATTGAAGAAAACCCAGCACTCTTAGGCAAGATGGGACCAAACTTCACATAATCAGGAATAGACCGGCTCACCTCGTGCAAGGGAGTCATAGGAGGCTCTGCGATTGGCAACATTGGAATAACCATTTTGCTGGTAGTAGAATCAAAGTTCATGCAGTCCTTGAAGTATTTTGCATAAAGCCTTGTATTCTTATCCAATGATTGCCCATAAAGCTGCTCCAGTTTCTGCATTTTCTCTGCCCGATCTGGCCTCATAGAAAAGACCAAAGATTCAGTGAAGTATTGATCAAAATCCCCCGTGAAGGAAAAATCAGAGGAATCAGGAATCACATCCATCATAAGCCTGTGTCTCTCCTCTGAATACCACCCAACAATTGAACTCATGTGTGGAAGAAATAGAGTTTTCCATAGTTCGGGAGCAAAGTCAATGCGGGAGAAGAAAGGATCAACAGTAAACATCTCGAGGACATGAAGAACTGCATTGTGGACATTGTTCTGCAATTTCCAAAGATATGAAAGGTTGAGATGAGCCCAAGCAGAAAGATAGAAATTGGGGACCCCGGCAGTTTTTTGGCTAGCATTCAACATTGCACACACTTGTAACATCTTCTCTGCATAGTCCAATCGTGCAAGCTTAGTTTCCATAGTAGATGTGTTAATTGCTTCTTCAAGGGCATCAATCCCCCAGTCCAAATTGGCCAATACTGCTTGATCAGAATACTGAACTTCTGTGTCCTTGTCTGAGCTTCCATCTTTAGCTGCCAGTCTCTCCGCACACTGTTCTTTTTGTTGGGTTCTTTGTTCTTTATCAATCAACCTATCTTGGATGAAACTTCCAACAGAAGTCGTCAAGAATCTGACAATATCCATTTGATCCATTCCAAACCTATAATTTCCGGCCATACTCATTCAATATCCAGCTCCGAAATGGAGATTCAATTTAACTTTCCGGTATTCATTTGTCTTCCTAGCCCCAGTTAAGAAAAATACATAATTAATTTATCCACTTCAAGTGTTATCTGATAATTCTGTGTAAAGGGAACAGAAATAAAAAGGAGTATTGTTAGGTATTATATTTGTAATTGGTAATTCGTGGACAAAATAATGAAATCAATTCTTGTATTATTTAACAGCTAAGGTGGTCTAGAGTATCGGATTGGTGTGTTTTGAGCCAAGACAGATCATGATAATACTTCATGGAAGTAACCAAAGGCCAAAGATCAGAGCAGAACTGAGCTGCGCGAAATTGAGGACTACTTTGATGCTGGCTCGAGCCAGAATTTTTGGATGCTACCAAAATAGGTTGGGTAGACAGTTAGACCTGCTGGACCTTGGCTCGAGCCAGGCTTGTTGGAAACTATAGAATTTGTGTTTTGAAAAGCACTTCAAAATTCGACTAAGTGCGAAGCTTGCTCAAATTTCATGTTTGCAGAGCATATTGAAATTCAGCCTAGACATGAGCTCACTAGATTCTCTCTCCAACAAGTGGTGACAGAATTGTCAGGAAAATGTTTTTTTTTTTAAATTCTACTTCATATAGGATATGTCCAATCATAAAAAATCTGTTGTAATACATTCAAGGAAGGTTTCCCAGAATTCAAAGAGGTTGGAATCAATTATAGAAAGGTTTCCTAAAGGTCTTAAAAATACAAAACCTTACCATCCTATGAAGATTGGATGATTTGAGTGTCTTTGACCTTCTCCTCGAGTTCTAGAGTATATATTGAGAAAACAATATATTTGAGCTTGAAAGACAAGTTTCTCTCTTCTCTTGGTCAAGATAAATTTATTCTATCAAACATTTTGAGTGTGTTGCCTTTGGATGTGGTTTACTCTTCATCATGTTGGCTAAGGAAGCACGTTCTTCATCATATGTAGGTGATAGTGTCCATCGTGATCGGTTCATTTAAGGGAGGAAGAGTAAATTGTGAATACTATCGTAATCCTACTTATAACCGAGCTTGCAGACAGTGAAACTTTGGCTTTCGGGGTCCAAGATTTTTCACTTTATTTGTGAAGGGTTTTCCTTGTAAAATTCTGTGCTCAATCTCTGTATTTTCTATAATTCTGTGTTCAAGGCAAAAATTTCTAGTATCAAACAAGGATGACAGAGAAGTGTTCTGATGAGAACTCAGTCAAGAGAGAAAACAGTTCAAGCATAAAAAAAAATAAACATATCAAACACAAGCAGAGACTCAAAACCATAAGCATTTTGAATTGACAGAAACAGTAATAAACTCTAAAGCACAAATAAATTAAGCTCTGATTCGTTTATATGCAACTCAAGAAACAATTCAAAATCAGAAAGCACATAGCCATACATTGATGGACACTGCAGCGACTGTACGACAGCCTACAGAATCTCTAAATTAGCAAATCATTAGCGAATTCCGAATTTTTCCGCGGCCGCGCATGTGAATGAAATAAAAATAAACAGAGTGAAATCAACAGTCAAGGACAGACAAAGAAGATTGTGCTTGCTGAAGTGAAAAAGAAGAAGAAGCAAACACTGGAACACAATTAACTAGAATCCCTAAAACTAGCGGCCTATTCTTTCAATAGACAACTCTCTGAAATTGATTTTACAACAAATTCTTCATCTGCGAAAATCGGAGAACGTTGATATGATCGATCAACGAATTCCCGAAACTTCTATGTTTAAAACCTACAATCCACATCATCTTTCCTAACAAATCCCAGATATTAGACTATAAAATGAGAGAGTGGTTGGAAGATAGAGAAAGAAGGCCGGCTTTTAAATTGTGCCGGCTTTGGCTGTAGCTGAGAAATGATCAAAGACCCGAACAAACTGATTTTGTATTATTATTTGATTAATACAATATTTATATGCATCTGTGCATATATATATGTACATATTATATATTACAGACTGAGGATTTGAATAATGATGTAGAAGACAGGAAGGCATTGCATTTTCGAAATTTGTCTCTATTCTCAACTGTGAAGAACGTTATCGCCAGATTGATTCTTTAGTTAAGGGTTAACTACGTCAAAACTCCCTAAAGAAACCCTCGCTCAACTAATAAAAAAGCAACCACCATACACAGAACAATGAAATGACATAAATAACCTTGGGTTTATATGAAATGATATATAGCAATTGAGAACCTACATTTTAC